>JALGBA010004209.1:3507500-3705355 GCA_023970755.1 Azemiops feae
ATGGCGGGGGGAATTGTGGGCCCCACCTCCTGAGCAGTGTTTGTCTCTAATGTAATTGAAAAGAACAACAAATTTGGATGAAGATATGCATAAGTAAATCCAACTTCAGAAAGGATAGACGCATGCATATATGATAGATAGATAGATAGATAGATAGATAGATAGATACTGTAGATAGATAATTATAGCTAGTTATAGATGTTTCAATTAGTTATGAGCTTTTCCTTTAATACAGGGGTCCCCAACCCCCGGTCTGTGGATTGGCACAAGGCCGCAGCATGCCAGCAACCGGGTCGTGCAAACAAGCGAAGCCCCATCCACGGGATGCAGGCAGCAACAAAACCACGCTCCCTCTGGTCCTCAGAAAAATCTTTCTCCATAGAACTGGTCCCTGGTGCCCAAAAGGTTGGGGGCCCCTGCTTTAATAGGTGACAAACTTTTATGTGGTTATGATGAACAGCTAGTACAACCTTGCCTTATAAATCAAAGGTTGCTCATTTGAGCTGATTAGAAAGGAAGAAGGGAATCATGTAGTTTTAAGGAGGCAGGACAGATAAGTTTGTAACAGCAGTGAAGAAGATTGGAAGTCGTTTTTTATATATCTTTTTCTATTATTTTTCTGTGCTTCCCCCCCCCCCTATTTCTTAATTTTTCTTTATTTTCATGTTTATCTTTTACCTATGTTAAAATCTATAATAAAAATTATCTGGCTATGGTTGCTGATTTGAAACCCAGGAGAAACTTTTTTGAAAGTAGGTTTTTTCCCTCTGAATCTTAATAATATTGCTTTATTTATTCTTTTTTTAGTTTCATTCAAACTATATCACCTTTTTTCCAGTCACCTGAGAGACACAGAAGGGTTTTACCCTAAGCTTCCAAATAGTCCAGAGATTCCTTCCTTTTTGAAATAGTCAATGAATTGATGTAGTTAGCCTGCAAGAAAGTAATATGCTGTACTCTAATTGTATAGGAATACATGGGGTTACAACAGGGAAAAATGTGTTCAGAAGCAGAAGTGTGCCATGATACTGCTTTGAAGATATCCTTCAGAAACTATCCTAACTATGGGGCAAGTGTAGGTAAGCCCTTAATGTAAGGCAAATTCTTGTAATATATCCTGGAATACTTCAGCTGGGAAATGTGCACTGTCAAGTGTTCCTAGGGAAGTAAGTAACAGACATTGAAATACAGTCTTACAGAAAATTTTCACAGCTATATAAAATGTGCACTTGGATTCACCTATGATAACTCTCATTAATAAGCTCACATTGTCCTCCTGTAAAGTTTGCCAACAGTTTATATAAGAAGAGAAATCAAATAGTTTTATTTTTTTATTTGATTTTTAGTGCACTCTTGAACTGTTCACAAAAATCAGTCCCTTTGTTATACTTTTGACTCACGTACTCTTTCATTTTAACCAAGATCTAATAATAGATCTATAGCTCATAATAGATTAGCCGTAATTACTGCCCAGTGGTACCATTACTAAATTCTTCATTTGTACAGGGGGTTGCATTGCACCAAGGAAGATTAGGGTCAGCTCTGCATTGCTTAAACAATTTGCCTGGTACGGCATTTGCTAAGATGAATGGGGAAAAAAAAAGAAACCCTCACAGGCATTGCAGTGAAAGAGCAAAGCAGTAATCAATACATAGACTTTTGTTACATGAGATCAGAAGAAAGGGTTTAGCATCAAGCTAATGTGGTTTTATTTGAGTCTTATCCTGATAAAACCTTTCTTTATGCTTAAATGGATATTTCCAAAAAAACCATGCATGACTTGAAGAGGACTTTTGAATGATTCAGTACCCTTTAGCTAACTAGCTATGTCCTCATCCTGTTGTTCTCCCCTCTGTTCTCAGAATATCGTAACATACCAGGAAATATTCAATTAAACATTCTCTTACATCCAAATTAGGAAAATGTGGTTACAAGTTTCAGAATGAGATGGGATGTTAAACCATGTTTTGAAATTGGTTTCAGATTTTGTCATTTTTCCAAGTAATAGGAAAGTATAGTGAATGGAAAACTTTGGGGTTATAGTAATTGCAATGAATGGCGTGGGGAAGAGACTGCCATGATGCAAAGTTTGTAAGAGCCCATTAAGCCAAGGTGCTAATATCTTAATTGATTTTGATTATTATGTTCAGAAATCTAAATGGGTGCTTTTGTGTGAAATATTAAACATAGTTAATGTTTGAGATTGGAAAGAAATACAGCAGAAGTTTTCATTTTTAAATGTGCATTCCTGTAAGTTGGGTGATTCATAAAAATACATTGATATATGAAATAAATCCTATCCCCGCACTCTTTCCCAGTTATAACTCAGTATTCTCTGGTGAGGAAATTCTTTCTCCCTTCCACTCTTAAGTGCTACAGGTTTTTGTTTTTGTTTTGTTTTTTAAAAAAAGCAATAGGATAATAAACAGTGATTTAGGGAAGGTGGAGCAAACCTCTGGGATTTCTTCCCCTTCAGAGCAGGAACAGTAACTAAAATACTGACTTCAGTTTGGCAAGAAGTAAAAGTCAGTGCACGAACAATGCATTCATGTTTTACTGTTAAATAGAAAATAGGAAATCAGAGAATGAAAACAACAATATCAAACATACATGTTGCTTTCCTTCTCTCTAGCACTATAAGTGGTAACTGTCCTTTGCAAAATTATTTAATGTGAAGGGCTGCATTTGTCTGGCAGAAGATCTTTGCTAAAGCTTAATGTTATCTTCAGTAGATCTTACTTCTGCCTCACTATGTTTTGTATTCTGGTCTAATAAATTCATTGCTGTGTTACGTGCATGCCTGCACATGTGTGCACATTAACCCATTGCTCGGAGTTGCACTTCAAAAAATTGATACTTGCATTAGGTATGAAAAAGGCACTCAGTTGCATGACAGATAGAATATACTTTTCCCAAAGCAATGCAAAGTTCATTTCTACATACAGTAACAACTTTTGTGTATCTTTACTCACATGATAAGATAAAAGGGGCACAGTGAAAGTCAAAACTAACGTAGGCTTTAAAGCTGAGGGGATGAGATAGATATACATAGAGATAAATGGAGCAGGATCTCTGTGTGCATACTTTTGTCATTTTTATTAGGAGTCCTGCAAGATTCCCTCTTAAAATACCTTCATATCAGTCAAATGAACACAAATAACAGCTGATCTTTCATGGTTCTTCTTCATTCAATAGTAGCTTTAAATATCTTGAGTCAAATGAGATCAGTATCTAGGTATAGATAACTAGATCTATAGATAGAACTAAGGTATCTGAATTTTATAAGTGGAGTCATTATTATCAGATTATATTAACATTAACAAATTCTTCTCTGGATTATTGTCATCCAGAAATGTTGAAGCTCAGTGTCATAAATCCCATCCTCCAGATGTCTGTTTAATTTCACCTGATTCCTAAAACTTTGTGCGGATGTACAGGCAACGTTGTCTTCTGTTGGGCGTTGGTTTTTTTTTTCCAATCAGTCTATTCTTTATTTTGAATGAAATCTTTTTTTCCCCTTTTCTACTTGAAGTACTCATAAAACATACTAAATATTAGGGATTTCATCATAGCAAATCTAAACTGCTTCATTTGCTTCCGAAGGAGTAGATCTCTGAATGTGAGTGCTCTTTCATTTAATAAAGGATAAGCTGAGCAAACCAGTTCTCTTCTGAGCAAAATAAATTGCTTACTCTGAAGAGCTGCAGCCAACAGACTGTCTAGTGGCTAAGTTAAAAATTCTTAATATTTAATCAGGGATGTTCTTGTGCCCCTTCCTTGCTTTTCCTTTAAGAATTAATCTATCTCTGTAGTATTTAAAGTTGTATAAGTGAAAAGAAGGACAAGGGAGGACGCAAGAGGGCACAGTGCTGCATTTTTGATAGATGAAATGTTACTTTAGGAGAGAGGCGAAAAACATAGAAAATTTAGAGAACATCAAAAACCAACTATCTAACAATAGAATGGGTAAGTGGAGATGAAGGGGCAGTATGGGTGGTTAGAGAAGGAATAGCCAGATATGTTTTCTCATTTGTTTTATCTTTTTTGCTTGTGTATCTACAGGAAGAGATTTATGCCTTATGATTCTTTAACTTTCTAAATAATTGTAAGGAAAGGTACAGTGTATCTGAAGACATTTTCTAAACTAATATTTCACAAACCTTTCCCCTCTGAATATGTTGGGCTATCACTCCACAGGGGACACTGAGGAGACACCCAGGAGATCTGGAAGGCTATTCCAAACCTATTTAATCTAGTGTAATAAACAAGTGTAGTCAGAAATAGCTTGCTTTTCCTTTCCTAGACATTTTCTATTTCTCTCCTACAAAACTGGAGAAAAGTGCTCCTTATGGAATAACATTTTATTGCTGCTTATTTGGCCAATTTTTTTCAAATGTGCCAATAAAAACTTTATAGTACTCTGTATCACTACATATTGTTTAACTTGCTTATTTTTGCTTTTGTCCTTGGTTCACATCTCTTTTCCCCTCCTGAAATCGTAGTTTCTATGGAAACTAATTAGGATTCAGTGCTGTATCTGTATCTGTGGCAATTAGAGATCTGCTGCATATAGCTCTGAATTGGAGAGGCTAGGAGGAGTATGCCATGCATCCATTCGTCAGCTCTTCAGTTATCAACCGCAGTTATAGTACTCCTCTCCCAAATTACTATTTTGATGGCCCTTTCTGAAAGCTCTGCTTGTAACTAAGATCTGAAACATTACAGGAGTGTTCGCCAAGCCATTTTCACTTGATACCTCTTTGGTCTTTTGGGCAAAGAGCGCTGCCTGCTTGCACAAGAAAAAAAATAAAGGCTTTGGGTTTAAAAGCTAAGAAAGTATAGATGAGTTTCAAATTGCAGACTGGGAGCTCATATTATACTGAACCTTAATGTACTTTGTTTGATTTTGTTTTAGTGTGTGGTATGAAGCCAGATATTATGACTTTATAAATTTATGGTTTAGTGCATTCTGTTAAATCTCTCTAGCTAAATAAACAATGGTTTATGCAGTGTGTGAATGCAATTAAAATGATCTTATGCCTCTAGATAGGTCAGATGATGTTTAAATTAATACACTGTCCTAGCAGGAGGCCAATGGAGAGAACAGAAGCTCAGCAGCATTGGGATAGTTGACTCTGGTTTTCTTGATATAATGCAGTTTCCTCCATTAGGCAGTTATGCTGGGATTACGGCACCCAGAATACCCAAGCAGCATGGGCATAGTTGAGGAAGGCTGTCAAGGGAAGGCTGTTTTAAATCAAAACCATGATGGAAACAGAAACAGTTAATACAAGCCATTATCATAAGGTTGAACCAGGATAAGGCATGATCAGTCACCAGCAGAAGGCATCCCCCTGTGCCCCCCCCCCCAAATATGCAGTAAATAAAGAGTGGGTGCGTTTGTTTCATAACTCAGCTAGATGGGAAGATTTTCTACTTTGGTCTTCCGAAGCTGATATTCTCAGAATTCGTTGGAACTACATCATCCATAATTCCTAGTCATTTGAATTGATGGCTGTGGGAATTGAAGTCTTAACAGATTTGGAAAGATTGATTTACACAATAGAACTCTGGCAGTTTTCAGCAGATTACATAATACATAACTTAGACATTACATAAATATTAAGGCAACATTCTTCAGCAGCATTTTAATTATTATAGAATCCATGTCATACTATGGCCAATAATTTTTTTTTTAGCAAGTAAGGACATGATGGACTATGGTGTTGTGTGGAGCCCAAAAGCTATATTGTAAAACCTGTTTAATCTTCAGTTCACCACATTTAAAATGTTATTGTGTTGGCTGAACATTGTGTGTGTGACTGTTTTAAATCCTTACAGTTCAGGCACGGAGTATTGGAAGACTTGACCTGTAACTTGGACAGCTGCCAATACTGCGTCTTAAAGGAAAGCCTGAGGTATTCTTGAAGTGTAATACTGTGTTTTGAATAACAACAGGATAAAGATATGTTTGTCAGTCTTACCTAGTAATTGTAACGCTTTAGGAAGCAGTGCTGCCAATTCTGTCTGCCAGGTCTGTTTAATTGTTCTAATATTTGAACAGTGGTTGTCAGGAGCTGGTGATTCTCCCTATGCTGCAAAGGCCCATGTTGTCTAGTCATTAGGTGTTGGTGTGGGAGCAAATACTGCTTCTCAAGCTGGATCCAAGTTCATTGATCTCACTCATGTCAGTTCCTTTCTAAAAGACTGATGTTCATCAATCCTGAAACTGAGACTTCGGAGTAGTACTCTAAGATCTGGCAAAAGTTAGAATGAGCAAGAATCTCAAATTTTAATATTAAAATTTCCAAGACAGTCTTACTTTTTAGTGTGAATGATCAAAAGAGTCATTGGACTTGATAGATATTACTGGTGCATCTTCCTGGGTATTTACTTTGTTCTTTGTTCACCTTCAAAACTAATGTAAAGCAAAGTCTAAAAGATCCCCAACTCTTCATAAAATATCTAACCTCCAGTTCTACAAAATCAAAACAGAATTAAGCTAGGCTTGCCTTCAGAAGTTGTGGGTGCTTCATCACTGGAGGCTTTTAAGAAGAGACTGGTCAGCCACTTGTCTGAAATGGTATAGGGTCTCCTGCTTGAGTAGGGGATTGGAATAGAAGATCTCCAAGGTCTTCCAACTCTTATTATTCTGTATTCTGTATAACCTGAATATTGAATCACAGTAGTTTCTATTAAATTTTAAGGAAGAGTGCTTGCTGTATATGCAGAATCATCTAAGTTTGGTTTTTGGCAAGCAGGTAACAGAGAGGAATCCTTGCCAAAAAGACATACAAAGACAGTACTTACTGTTTTCCTCTTGACCATTATAGTATTATTTCACATTGTATTTCCATGAGATACTCCCTTAGGCTCTGCTTGCTAATTTCTATACATCAGTATGCCACTTTTCCTCTGTTGTAGGCTATTATAAATTTAAGCTCCCCCCCCCTTGATGCTAATTGTGAGAATGTGGAATTTCTGCACAATCTCTACTGCTTCCAGTTGTTGATCATTAATGTAAGGAAAGCAATGATAGTAGTAGGACCGGACTCAAAGACTTGTCTGATATGTGTACCAATTGTAGCAGCAGCCAGATGCCTGTGGAAAACGTGCAGGTAGAATGTGAACATAGCAGAAATCTCCCATTTATGTTCTCCAGCAACAGACAATCACAGGCCTACTGCTTCTGATACTGAAGGTAATCTGGAGTCATCATGACTGGTAGCCAGTGATAATCTAATCCTCCTAATCCTTTTAAAGCTATCCAAGTGGGAGGCATCACTACATTTTTGTCTTAGCAAATTGACTTTCTTTTATCTATTACGAGTTTTTCATCATTCAATGTCATGGGATGATCCTGGGCCCCAGTTCTTCGAGGGAAAAACAAATAGATGCTTTCCCCACACTCTGTATAATTTTGTATACTTCTATCATATTAATACAATATTGGTAGTTTTAAAAATATTTCTTCCTAAGTATTCTTCCATTTTTAAAAAAAAATCAGAACAGCGTATTGCACTGATTTCTTCAATGGTTTCTCATTCACAAGATATCTTTTCTAATCAGATAGTTTTAGAGCAGTCATTACTTTCACACTGGAGTTCAAGAATTCTCAGACAATAAAGTATTAAAACTGCACTGATAACCTTTACCTTGGCAACCTCTGTACATGAGATGACGTTAAAAATGTCACCTCATGTACAGATATCTGCCCTTATAATCCAACAATCCAAATGCATCTGTACTTGGTATTAAAAATAATTGCTTTATTTTTTATTCTCCTTGCTATGAATTATAAGTTTATTAAAATGCATTTGCACCGTTTGCATTTCTGGTGTGCAATGTGTTTGTTCTTTCAATTTCTGATAGAATCATATTTTCATAAAGATTGTATTGATTGATTGTATTGATTCTGTTTTCAAACTATATTGGCAAATTCTTGTCGTTTCCTGATTTGTACTCTTTCATTTTACCCAGAATTTCTAATATTTTTCTTCCAAAAGTTCTAGGAGGACTTGATTTCACCATTAAAATTTATAATATATTCATATATTTCACATATATTTTGCTATTGCATTTATTTTAAACATTTATATAGCTGCTCATCTTTCAGCCAACTATGGGTGTCTCCCAATCATTTTCTTTTGTAGTCAACCTAAGATAAATCACTAACTTACTTTTGAGAGCCAGCACTTTTGTCCACAGTGGCTTGGAGACATTGAGTGATATTCACCAACAGGGATTAAAAAGAGTAAAACCAGATTGACCAGTATAATACCACAAACAAAAGACACCCTGCCAACAGGGGATGGATGGGTAGCTAGTTCTCATCCCAAATGGTTTCTCTGTGGCCATTTTAAAGTCCAGCAATAAGGGGGTGGTCCAGCTATGTGGGGGCAAAATAGTTCACAGTTCCACCAGTATTGAGAAGGCTTGATGGGACTCCCAACAAGCTTTCTCCCTTCAATCTTATCATATGGATAGTTTTAGTTTGGAGAAGGCAATCCTAAAGACATCCGGATCCTGAGCCATATAGAATTTTAAAATAAATAACCAGCATCTTGAATTTGGGGATCAGTACAGATTCCAGAAGAGTGTAGTGCAGTTGGTTCAGCTACCAAAGAAAATGCATTATGTGGGGGAACTTTGGAATAACTATCCAGGCTGCCTCATGGCATACCAGCTGAAGCTTCCTAATAGTCTTCAGGGGAAGTCCTATGTTGATTGAATTGCAGTAGCCCAGCTTTTTGTTAGGCAAAACTCTTAACAAAGATACCTACGAGAAATAGACAAAAAGACAAAATTTTTGTGAACTTTTAGAATCTGATATAGAATGGGAAAAATGAACATAATACTTTTTTTTAATTCTGCTCTGTCACTAGAAAGAAAAGGAGGGAAGGATTATTTCATTACAGGAATCTGTACAAAGGCATTGGATTTTGGATTCATATGAATAAGTAGGAAAGCCCAATATCCAAAGCAATGATGTATATCTGTTTTCCAATCACTTGAATTTAGAATAATTAAATAAGCTTTGATTCAGATGAAGTTCTGACTCATTGTTTGTGTATTTTTGGGTCTGGCAACAAAGAAGGAAAGGAATAATACTAGATTCAGTTGCATCTCCAGAGAAGGCTGTGATTAGCTGATTGGAAAGGAATTTGGCCTCTGCATATCCAGTTGAGATCCAATGGTTTTGGCCACAATAACTTGAGTGTTAGTCAAGTAGAGTGCTATGACTCCTCTGAAGACTGGCTGGAATCTTTTGATGGAGACAATCATTTTACATTTTGGCTGCAATCCTGAGCACACAAGTCAAAGTTAATGTATAAATAGTTTAAATTGTGCAGAAAATTGTGTTGGTAAAATAACTGTGCTCACTATCTTTTTTTAATGGTTGTTTTCTTTGCAGGATACTAAGACAATAGTTCCCTTCTACTTCCAGAAGGTCAACGTGAATGGCTCAAGATTTTGGCATCAATTTTCTGCTTAGGTAAGCAGCTTCAAAATGTTCACATCCTAAGTTAAACTCACGTTCTCTTCTGTGTGTCAACCAGTTTACACACTTAACTCCATATGCAAAATACTCCCCCTTCCCAAATGCACAATAATCTTGTATCTAAGGCTGGTTTGTGCTTGTGCTGCTGAATTCTATAATTATGCCGTCAGTCACCATTCTCAGTTTTATGCTGGAGAATCATTTCATCCAGTCTCTCTGCATAGCACATGGTCAGAAAGAAAGCCCTAGGACAGATATTGTTTGGGTACATCTCAAGTGATTCTAACTAATAGAATCTGCTTGAAGCATCTGGATATATTTGTTATATAAGCATCATTCTTATTATACTTGGGAAGAATGGTTTGGACCGATTGCATTGTATTGAGTCCTGGTGACTTAATTCTCTTCATTTCATAATTGGGGTAGGACAGATATCTGGCAAGGCAGTTCTGGGCTCTATCAGGATGCTCTTAAGTTTTGGACTCTACCAGGATGCTCTTAAGTTTTGCATTCTGTCCCTCTTAACATTGGGCACAATCTCGACAATTAGCTGATGGGCAAGAAACATAATGGTGTCTCCTTTCTTCCCAGAAAGCAACTGAAAAAACCTTCCTTGTTGGTTATAAGATCAATTAAAATACTAGAAGAAGAAGGCGATCTTATGTATGCTTGTGGATTTTGTAGAGTTGTAAGTTTGTCCTTTTATACGTTTCAGATATTGGTGTATGGAAGTGAAAAGATAACATTGCATGGTTGCATAAGTAGGGGAAAAATTATCATATGTATTTCTCTTCTTCCCGATTCCTAAGGCATGTTTTCATGAATGTGCTCTTAGGCCCCCAAAGGATGCCTAGTAGGCCCTGGGACACTTTGAAAAGAATTCAGAAAAAAGTGGTATGGAGAAGATAGGAACATTTTCTGCAGCTCTTTAAAGCAGCTGTGTCTCTTCCTGGGACTTCAAAGCTTCCCTTATCATTGACGGACAATCCCAGCAAAAAAAGAAATTGAGCAATTTTAAAGAGTTCCATATGGGTTCTGTGTTCATGTCCTCTTCACTGGTCCAAAATATTTTTATGGAATTGAAAGCATATGAAGAACGGCTGCAGGACTAGTCCAGAGAAAAGAAGAAATAGGGGTGACATGATAGCAATATTCCAGTATTTGAGGGGCTGCCACAAAGAAGAGGGGGTCAAATTATTCTCCAAAGCATCAGAGGCCAGGACAAGAAACAGTGGTTGGAAACTGATCAAAGGGAGAAGCAACCTGGAGGTTTTTAAGAAGAGACTGGACAGTCACTTGTCTGAGATGGTATAGGTTCTCCTGCTTGAGCCGGGGGCTGGATTAGAAGACCTCCAAGGTTCTGTTCTATTCTATTCTATTCTATTCTATTCTATTCTATTCTATTCTATTCTATTCTATTCTATTCTATTCTATTCTATTCTACTCTACTCTACTCTACTCTACTCTACTCTACTCTACTCTACTCTACTCTACTCTACTCTACTCCTACTCTACTCCTACTCTACTCTACTCTATTCCTATTGTTTGCCTTCAGAATAAAAAGAAATTATACGGACTGCATTTTAACATCTTAGCAGGTGGCAGCAGATGATTGACCTTATGTGGGCCAACTTACTACTTAGAAGGGAAATCACTAGAGATCGAGAAATATTAAAAAAAGGCAGTGGCAAACCTCTTTCTTAATGTTGCCAAGAGCATGGATATGGACCTGAGACATCTTTACATTTTAAAAAAACATTTGATCAGTTTGTAAGCAACTTCATAGGCACTAATCATTCCTCTACTCTCCCATTCCTTCATGTACTATTAGTCATAATTAGCCCTGTCTAACCCCTCTGTTTGGAAAGGGGTGGAGCCTTGCTGATTACAATCTCTTATAGGGCAACTATACATTATAACGGTACTTTCTTATATTTGTGATATTTTATGAGAACATTTGTCACAAGTTGGTTTAACTGGAAAGTAATTATGCAGCCAGGTATATGATTCCTTGTAATTATGAATGTGTAATGGATATTTTCAAAATTTTAATTCCAGAACTGAAGTGGACTACTAAGAGTTATTCTGTGGTGAGATGGGAAGTCAGTAAATTTAATAAATAAAATAAAAATAAATTTTGGGTGATGTCTGGATTGAAGCAAGAGTCCTCTAAAGCAGACAGATTCTGAGTCCCCCTAAAGATACATTAGTAATGCTGTTGATGAAGTCAAGTCAGTTTTTTCTTTAAAAAAAAAAAAAAAAAGTCCTGAAGATACACAATTCTGTCCTTCCATTTTCTTTTTTTTTAATTTCAGAATTATTTCCCAACTCTCCCTAAAAACACGTGGAAAGTGCAGAATAAGACTCACAGAATTAGAATGCTTAGAACGATACATTTTGAAATGATGTCTTGACTGTTTTCTAGAGGGATAACGTCTATCCTTGTTTTGGTATCTTATTGCAGGATGATCTGGAAACTTGCTTTATCATTGTTTCTCATGTCCACTCTGGTTCAAGTGATAGAACCCAGGAAAAATCGTCCTGCAGGAGCCATCCCTTCCCCTTACAAAGGCAGCAGAAGTAATAACTCTGACCGGCGGCCACATCTGAACAAAGAAGTGCTGGCTTCCAGCCAGGAGGCCTTGGTGGTTACAGAGAGGAAATATCTGAAAAGTGACTGGTGCAAAACCCAACCCTTACGGCAGACGGTCAGTGAGGAGGGCTGCCTTAGCCGCACAATTATAAACCGCTTCTGCTATGGCCAGTGCAACTCCTTCTATATCCCCCGGCATGTAAAAAAAGAGGAGGAGTCTTTCCAATCATGTGCCTTTTGCAAGCCTCAGAAGGTCACCTCCTTCACAGTGGAGCTAGAGTGTCCTGGACTGGACCCACCTTTTCGACTTAAGAAGATCCAGAAAGTCAAGCAATGCCGATGTATGTCGGTGAACCTGAGCAGTACAGGCAAACAATAAAAGTGAGACTTGGCAGCTGACTCTGCTTAAACCTTTTCTTCAGACACAAAACTGGTTGACTGTTTCTTCCTTGATTAATTTTGGAACATTCCTAGAGCAGCGTCCTTTGCTCTTTTTTTTTTTTTTTTGCCTACTGGAAATAAAGGCTGCTATCAGCTGATCAGAACATGCTATCCTTATTACCCAAACAGCTCTTTGACCACTGGGCTTGCCACTAAGTGACAAATCATTGTCTGATGTAAAAGTGAACATTTTGGTGGCCAGTGATATAAATTCAGTAATTAACTCTTCCTTCCACTGTGTGGAAATTGTTTTGGCTTTCACTTCACGCTTTTGGATGAATAACGGCTGAATGAAGTATTTGTCATTTTCCTATCTCAGTCTCGGTTAACATTTTGGTTTATTTCTGACTACTTAATCCTGTCTTCTGTGGAATGGATACAGCTAGGAACAGCAAAGGGAAGCAGTGATCTGTCTTGATTGATAAGACTTGTGCGCCTTTTAAGCAGCCTTATCGTCCGTGGATATATCAGCTTGCACTTTCCAATGAAGAGGCTGAAGTGGATTTATACCCATTTTCAACTAAATTGTCTCAAGTACAGAATGCTACAGCAATGTCTCATTTATCATATTATTGCAAATAATTGTTAAACTTTTTAATGTAGACATAAGCATGTATAATTTGTGAGATGACTCAAATGTTTGAAGGGTTGAGATAAAACTTAAATAGGAGAGCAGATTATCCCTCACAGCCCACAGGATTTTGCTAGTGTTAAATTTCCTTCCCTTGACTCACTTTTGTGCATTTATCTCCATCTATGTTAAGGACTAAATTTGTGAAGAAGAGCAATATTGTGTTTGATCTATTGAAGTACCATAGCAAAAAGCAAGCAGCATAATATATTTTTTCTTTAAATTAACTCGTTTTCTGTATGCAAAATTGCACCTGCGTAGGATAAAATGTAAGAAAGGACTTGATAAACCCAATTAATACAAGGCTGCATGTTAGGGTTTTGCATGTTCCAGGAGTTACCATTTAGATTCCTTTGAAAATTTCTGGGTAACTCTGATGGTGACCCCCCCATTGCATGGCTTGAAGTTTGCATTCGTGATAGGTATAGCCAAAGTATTCAAATGTTCAAATACGTTTTTTTGCTACTAGTTTCCTCCTGACGTGATCAGAAAGGCTTGAACAATTATTTTCTCAAAGCTGCAAGTTGATGCCACCTCAAGGGTTCATGGCATAGTTCTCTTTTTATGCTGGACAGGTTATTCTGAGAGGTTTTGAGTGGTTGATCTCCATTAGGCTTGTCGAGTATGGGGCTTGGCGCAGGAAGAGGGAATTGGGTAGGTATGTGGCCCTTAGAATTCAATCCCTGGATGTTACACAAGAACAATATCATGCTTAGAAAAGTACAGTAAAGAAGAATGGGGCTTGCCTTGGTAGTTTAATGATCATAACTTATGATTGCTATGAAAGATAATAGGGAAGATCTAGTTAAGATAGCTGTATTTTTATGTACAGGCTTGCTGCCCAAGAAAGCTGCTTCTTGGAGAAAAAGAACATTTGGTTCTTATTGTTAGGACTTGGTAAAAAATAATGTTCAAGCAATATAATGTAGGATGATTATTTAGCGGGATCTCTTTATCAGTCTGTTACAAACAAACCAGGCCTGCTATGATAGGGGAATGCTTTTTGGGTTGTTTTATAAGAGTTGAGTTAATGTTGTAATAGTTCATACTATTTAAATTTTGTTTTATAAATGAAAATGAAGTGGAATAAATGTTATAAATATAACAATTATTTTTAGGCGTATTATTGTTAAATTATAGAAAAAAGCTACTCTAGAGATATATGGAATTCTTGTATATTTGTTTCATATATATATTCGTAGAGCTTAAGTTTAACCTTTGTTAGGGAGTTTTTTTCATCCACTTAATTTAAATATGAAATAATTAAAATATCATAGAGCCATTATAGAATATTTCAGATAAAAGCAGCATACGTGTAGCTGAAAATAACCAGTGAAAACTATCACTCTGATATTATATGTATGGAAACTGTGAATGTAATAGACACACATTAATTTCCAATTTTCTGTTATAGAGAGAGAACTTGTAACTCTCCAGTTTTATTGCATGTCATCAACCCCAAGGATATGGTTGTAGTTGAGCAGCATATCAGAAATTAAAAGTCCCTTGTCAATGCAATGTATGTATATGTATAATATATATAAAACCTCAATTTTTAAATAAACTGGGTTTATTGATTGATGTTTTGGAATGGATGAAAGTGAATTTAAGGGTATCATGATTGTTCTACTCCAAAGGAATAGTTGTAAGTACACAAACTTCAACATAACATTAATGTAACACCTAGTTAACATTACTGTACTCTTGATAAGCAGTTGGAGCTGTTGTCATATGAAAGTATTATTTTAAGGGAAATAAATGAAGGAAACCTTTCATTACAACTGTACTAAAATTGAGCTACTGAATTTTCTTTCTAACATCTCAACTATGTTCCTCATTGCAACTTTCTATATTCTTTTTAGTGAAAGGTGTAGGACTAGGTGTCAAAGCGGTATTACCCAAAAAATAACATGGAACAATAAATAGGTAACCATTGGAACAGACTTCTGTTTTGGGATCAAAATTAAACCTATCCCCCAAAAATATGAACAAGGATATTCTATCAATATCCGTAACACAAGATTGGTCTAATTCAGGAAATCAATAATGTTCAGCTCCAAACAGGTACTCTTACATGAAGTAGAGACACTTAACATGAAGTTTTTCTTCCATAAAAATTGCACTGAACTGGATCCAATTTTAGTTCTAGTGATCCACTAAAATCAAAGCAATTCACCTTAGTTATAACCAGAGTCATCATCCAAATTAGGCAACAGCCAGTCCTGATGTCAACAGCTTTTTCCTTTTGGCTGTTCCACCTTTGCTTGGCAGAGGTGCTGAATCTTGCCCAGTAAGGAAATGGATTAGCCTAATTCCTGAGTTCTAAAGGGTTATTGTCAATGACTATAGACAAGGCAGCAAGCAGGGTTATAAACAGACCAGTCTATGCCTAGTATTGGGAATCATGAGTGCTTCACTCAGTCTGGCCTATAAGAGCTAGACTGGCAAGACAAATTCTTAAGCATAACTTGAGCTCATTAATTAAATTAAATTAGTTTGGTTAAAGCTGAAACAAAACCACTTTATGTTCTTCCCAAACCACTACAAACCCCTGTATTCATGGTATTCTTGTTTCATGGTATTCTTCTTTTGACTTTATAACAAAAAGTCTTGCATCGAATTATTAAGGAACTACTATTGCTACTTTCTTCAACCCAACATCTTTTCCAGTTGTGTTACAATAGCTCCTATGGGTCCAAATAACATGGCCTTTGGAATTGGAATGATGGGAGCCACATAAATTAATGTAGGAAGATGACGAAGTCTGAGCTGGCTGTAATGCTATTCAGTATGATATAAAGCTTAGAGATAGATAAACCATTTTTCTTGCTAATTCAAAGCTTCTAATACTTTTAAGACATTAGTCTGCCATCTGGTGGTAGATAGATTAATCTGTCAGCTATAAATTGTCATGTTCACAGATAATACTCAATATAAAGATAACCCAGTTTGTTGTCTTGGGTAGGCTTTCAATTGACAAATCTTGTACTGTAAGATATTCTTACAATAACCACATTTTGGAATTTTCAGTAGACAGTAATGATTTGGAATAAGAACTGGAGACCAAGAGTTATTTGCAAACAGGAATATACTGCAAGTTACACATCCCAAACTAGTGACAATAAAACCATCATCTCTAATTGTCTATGAAAATTCTCAGTCATCCAAGTCATGGTTGTCCCAAAGGTGCTTTTTCAAAAGGCAACCGGACTTCCTTTGTTTTGCTTGAAGACGTTTCACTTCTCATCCAAGAAAGTTTTCCAGTTCTGACAGTTCTTCAGTCAGAACTGAAGAAGCTTCTTGGAGGAGAAGCACCTTTGGGATAATAACCTCTAATTAATTCTTGCCCCCAGCCTATTGTTCTAAGGCTTCTTTTCCTGGCACCGTACATAGCTTTGGTGAGATAAGAAAGCAATATAATATAGTTAGCCTTTAAAGTCAGTAGAAACCAACTAACAAAACCAAAGCATGAATTGCATTCGTTTGAAGAAAGGACAGATGAATGTCATAAGATGGCACTTTTTAAAAATAAGCCATATTACACCGATTACTTGCAACCAATCAACAAAAGCAGAAAAGGATGCTATTTTGCACTGTAATGCTTGTTTAGAGGTTAGAAATGGGATTCCTTTTTTCTGGTAAGGTCCACAGTACCTTAGTTAAATCCTACTGGCATCCCTATTTTATTAATGGTTAGAACTAAAATCAAAATGGATACAATTCTCACATCTGTCAAACCAACAATGACAATATGCTGCAGGCATTCTGCTAACACCAACTTCTTAACACCAGTTTCAGTTTAGGAAATGGGATTAAATAGGTTTCAATAATCAGAGCAGGATGCATTTCCTGAATGGGGTATGGCTGAGAGAAATGAGGTATGGTTTGAGTAATCTAGAATAAGAAGAGATCTAGAGGTGCAGTGATTAAAGTGCAGTATTGCAGGCAAAGTCTGCCCACAGCATGGCGTTCAATTCTGACAGGGCTCAGGGTTGACTCTGCTTTCTAACTTTCTGAGCTTGGTAAAATGAGGACCCAGATTATTGGGGGCAATTTGCAAATAATGCTTCTACACTAAACTGATAAGAGTGTTGTAAAGCACTGTGAGGTAGTATATAAGTCTAAATGCTATTGTTATTACTAGAGGAACTTCCCCTGGTTTAGGTCTGAATAGGTTGAGAACAATATGGCAAATTGAGCCAGAAAGCATGCCTCAGCTTTGTATATATCCCTTTTCTGGTTCTTCCCTTGATGTTGACTTTATGTGCTGTTTTAGATTATATTGTACATTTCTCAAAAGAGGAAGTTTTATTTTTTTTAAATAAAAAATACATTTTTTGCAATCGAGTAATTGTTAATCATCTCGGAGCCACCAAAACTGAAGTACTGTATGCATAATACAACACTGATCTTATTATTTCTTTTATTTTTCATATAAATTAACATTCTAAAAAAAATTGGAATAGAAACACTAAATACAATATTGCACATAGCGATCTTTGTTAAGTGTAGCATTATTCAGTTTAGAATGGCAATATACACACAGTAGATACTGAAGGGAACAGGATATCTACAAAACAGAAACATGCTTCAATGTTTTTAAATGCATTTAAATCAAAAAAGAATGCAGAAACAGCAAAAGACTATAAATTACATAAATACAAACATGAGTTTTGATCAGTGCTATTAAAATATGCTTTACTTCTTTAATTGCTTTTGATAGGTCTTTTTGTAACAATCTTCTCTTTTTCCCTTTCCCAAAGAAATAATCTTATTCCTGATGCTATTGGATCATATAATGCAGTTTTGGGGCTATCCTAAAAGATGATAGAGTTTCAAGCTGATTATGTAACAGGAAATCATTTCCCAGTGGAGGAAAAATATATTTTTTAGTGATTGGTATCTTAAAAATTCAATTCCTGAGGTCATATTTTATGCAGCCCTTATGATTCCTGGAATCACATATTAATCTCTGGACAACCAGGTATCATATAGCGGGTTACATGGAGAAAAATAAATATTTCAAAACTTAGAAATTGCATCACTCTAGCACCTTCTATGCTAAGAGGCATTGAGATATATACATTGTTTCCCTACATTTTGCTTTTTTAATCTTTTAAAAAGTTGCTCTTAGAAAGTGTGGAGAAAATGTGGTAAACTAGATCTGCCCAATCATTAAATTGTTTTTAGCAGTTGAGACAGAAGGATTGCAAAACAATTGCATCTGCTGTACTTTTTGTAATACAAGTACTTAATAAAATGTGAGATCAAACAGAAAGTAATAATCTTTGCTTTATCACCAGAAAAACCAGGGCTCTTAATAATCCTTCATAATTTTGAATAAGAAAAGGGAAAGATCTTTACTACTTTAATTTTTTTTTTTACTCAAGAGTTTGATAGAAAGTCTACAACAAGTTTCCTGTTACTCTGCAAACAGTTTCGTCAATGAATATAATATTGAAATACCCGAGATTGTTTGGCATCTACCAAGTGAGTCCTGTGCTTAACTGTAATTGGGTTTTCCCCCTTTTGTTTTCGTTCCATTCATTAATATCAGCAAATCATGATCAACTTTGTCAATTATAACAATAGCTGGGCTGAATGTCATGTTTATGACATATTTTGTCAGGAGGCAATGAAGTAACTTTGGAGACCATGGCTTAGAGTGTAAAAGAAACACTTTTACCAATTCAGAGTACACTTACAAGGTCAATATGAAATGGATACAAAGAGTTCTTGAGAAGTAACGTTCTCTCTAATCTAAATGCAATGTATTTGCTTTGGGGGAAAAAATTCCTGCAGGAATGGAAGTATAACATCTATATGAAGTTAGATGTTTATAAAGTTTTCAGTATGTTTAGGGACATACTGAAATACTGCTGCTTATACAGACTACTTTAGTCTTTATTAATATTATACCGTATAAATTGCAAAATAATGTTTGGATGGAAAAGAATGTAGTGTATGGGGTGCCTGTAAGAGAGAGATATCAAATGGCTTCCATTACTGGGTATCCATCGTGCAAATCTGTTTATCAGTGAATGTTCATAGTAGTCAGTGTAAACAGGAAACAAAATGTAAGAAAATCAACAAAACAAATGGGCTGAACGGTAATATTTCCTTTCCCCTACCTCCCAAGGCATGATCAATTTATTGAGTCTGGATACAAAGACATAAGTCTTTCTTCTCTCATATTTTCATACTTATCTTTGCTTTCTGAAAATGAAGGACACAGAACAGAGTGAGCAAGAAGATAGTCAGTATTTCATAGCATATTCATAAACACTGAGAAACCTGTGATATCATCCAAAGGTTATCCCATTATTTTCACAGTCCTGCATCTGTTCAGTAACTTTGATACGTACAATATTAACCCAACTCTGCCTCCTGAAAAATAACTGTGCTACCTTATAGGATGAAAAGTCTTCTATGCATGCATGAAACACATTCAAACATTTATCTCCCAATGGAAAACATTAAAAAAGCCCTGCACATCGAAGTGGTTATGACCCACATCCTTAGTGAATGTGTGCTTGACAATGTATAGTTAAAAAAGTAGTTACCAGGGAAATGTCACAGAGTAAGGTTTGCTGTTAATAGCCCAAAACAAGATAAACAACCAGGGGGAACAATTTTTCTATAACTCAAAGATCAAAATACAATTAAATCAGACTATTTGGATATGAAGTTGAGTTTTCCCAAGATATAATCTCCAGATGCTTAAAACAAACCATTTATCTTGCATTATGGTTAAATGACTACAACAAGCTACTTGGTGCTTAGTCTACTGCCATCACCATCACTATTGCCTAAATTTAGCGATCTGCTTAGTTTTATTTTATTTTTGCATTCATTTTCTACATCTTGGTTCAACATTTAACATTTAATTATAGATAGTAAGAATAATTATACTTACAATTCCAGAATCATGCTTTTGTTTTATATTGTAAAGTGATTTTCCTTTTTTCTGTCTACATACTTCTTCAGCCTCTTTAAGTCTGCAATACATTAATTCATCAAGTCAATAATCCTTGCAAAATACAAGACTGTTGTAGGACAAGTTCAATATACAACCATCCAGTTAGTATGCAAAATATAAATGATCAGAAAATACCATCAAGGAAATCCTATTAGGCACCAAAAAACCTAATAGTTACTGTAGCTGCTCTATGTTAATGTAAAATTAATAGTCTTAGAATTAATAGAATAGAACAGAATAAAACAAAACAGAATAGAATAGGAGCTGGAAGGGACCTTGGAGGTCTTCTAGTCCAGCCCCCCACTCAAGCAGGAGAACCTATACCATCTCAGACAAGTGATGGAGCGCTCACAATTTCTGAAGGCAAGCTGTTCCACTGGTTAATTGTCCTCACTGTTAGGAACTTTGTCCTTAATTCCAGATTGCTTCTCTCTTTGGTCAGTTTCCAACCATTGTTTCTTGTCCTGCCCTCTGGTGCTTTGGAGAATAATTTGACCCCCTCTTCTTTGTGGCAGCCTCACAAATACTGGAATATTGCTATCATGTCAACCCTATTTCTTCTTTTCTTTAGACTAGCCAAACCCAAGTCCTGCAGCCGTTCTTCATATGTTTTAGTCTCCAGGCCTTGGATCATCTTAGTTGCTCTTCTCTGAACTTTTTCCAAGGTCTCAACATCTTTTTTGTAGTATGGAAACCAAAATTGGTTGCAGTATTCCAGGTGTGGTCTCACTAAGGTTTTATAAAGCGGTACTAATACTTCACATGATTTTGTTTCTATGCCTCTGTTTATACAACCCAGGATTGTATTAGCTTTTTTGGCTGCTGCTGCACATTGCTGGCTCATAGTCAAGTGATCATCCACTAGGACTCCAAGGTCCCTCTCACAGTTGCTGTTTTTGATCCAGGTTTCACCTAATCTGTACTTGTACCTTTGATTTTTCCTGCCTAAATATAAAACTTTGCTTTTCTCCACATTAAAACTCATTTTGTTGGATAGGGCCCATTGTTCCAGTTTGTCAAGATCTTTTTGAATCCTGAGCTTGTTTTCTGGGGTGTGGCTATTCCTGCCAGTTTAGTGTCATCAGCAAATTTGATGAGTTCCCCTTCTATTCCTTCATCTAAGTCATTGATGAAGATATTGAAGACTACTGGGCCTAACACGGAGCCTTGTGATACCCCACTGCTTACTTCTCTCCATGTGGATGTAGTACCATTGAGGACTATTCATTGAGTACAGTTTGTCAGCCAACTACAAATCCATCTGGTGGTGATGTTGTCTATTCCACCTTTTTCTAGCTTACCAAGCAGTAGATTGTGGTCTACTTTGTCGAATGCCTTACTGAAATCTAAGTATACTATGTCCACAGCATTGTGCTTGTCTACTAATTTGGTCACTTTATCAAAGAATGAAATAAGATTGGTTTGGCATGATCTATTTTTTAGCCTGAATAGAAAGATAGCAGCTACCCAGAAATTGCTTGTTGAAAACTATAGATACATTCGGCAAAATGTAATTTCCATAGTTTAAACAAGTAACACTGTAATAATTGGCTATGTCTTCATGTGGAAGTTGGCTCAAGAAGAATCTAGAATGTTTCCAAACAAATATACTTTAGACTCTTAGAAAATTGGAAAGCAAAAATGAAGAGCATTCTACTGATATCCTGCTGAGATTTATATCCTGTTTTCCTCCAGGAATTTAAACTGTCCCAAAGCAGCCCCTTCTCCAATTTCTCACACACACACACACACACATATGTATACATAATGCCTATGCTACTTATTTCATATTTTTCTACTTGTTCTTTTTTCCTTGTTCCCACTACATTTTTAAGCCAAACATTACTAGAAGAATGAACTTGTACAGTATGTGACAAATAAGTCAAGAACTCAAAAGGTTTTTTTGAAAGAGCCTCAACAGCATCTTATGCCATCCATTGAGGGGTAAATTCCCAACTCTTGAGTGAAATGTTTTATTATCACAGAATCTGCTGCCTGAGATTTAAAGTTTTCATGAATAGGAGGGTCTTTGCTCTGGCAAGGCCTTACCATTCTTCTCATACAGTGATTTGGACTTACAAGCTCATTCCTTCCGATACGCAGGCAATTTGTTAGCAGTTGTAAGGGAAAGAACAGCATTTCAGGAGACAGTATGGCTACATGCTAGCATTTCTGGAAACTGTCTAAGGCTTGTTTAGATGGAAAAATCTCCACTCCAATCCAACACATACACAAAGAAACTACTAAAACTGCAGCAAGAGAAGTTATTTCTCTGATTTCTGTTCAGAGCAGATGGTGATGGGGAAACTGGCTATCTGAATAAAAGCATTTATTTGCAAGAGTATTTTCCCTCAGACTAAAATGCTGACAAGAGTCCAAAGCCACAAACAATAAAATTAATGAAAATAATCATTATAGGCTGTGTTTGAGAGATAACTTAGATGATGGTTTCCCAGTACCAAACAAGATGCCTGTGGCATGGATGCAAACAAAACTTCAATAAACTGTGCATGCTTTGATTGTGTTTGCTTTCACCGCAGCACAACCCAGTAGTTAAACCACATTCCTGTTTTTTAAACCCTAATCTATATTGGCTGCAGCAATGGCTGTGGAAAACAGCCAGGGACATAAAAGCTTGCAGAAGATGCAAGTTTTAGGAGACCTAGTTGATGAAACCTCTTAGCCATAGCAACAACATGTTTGTTCATCTAAAGCCAAAGGCTAACAGAGGCACAAAAGAGTCATGCCTGGGACCTTCAGGGTTGTAGTAGAGACATCCCACTCCCAAGATGGCAATACTTATGTTTTATGGAAGATGACAGTCTTGGAAAGGAATCCATCACACGGGAAGAAGGAAATGTTCCTTACAAACAACATTAGGCAGGGTCTAAATGTAATTTAGCCTTCCAATTTTTTGAAGGGTAGCAATAGATTTTTGGGTGATGATCTCAGAAAGGCTGTGGCCACTTTATTACTAATGGCAAACATTAGTAATAGTGATATGAAATAACCTCTGACTTGAAGTTTTTAAAATCACAAGTAGTGCAATCAATATTTCAATATTGTTTTCTTTTATGTGTGACATACAAACTATGGAATGTGGGCATAAACTATAACTGATTAAGAAGAATACACTAATCATTGTCATGCTGATGCTAAATTCAAAATGCTAAATAAAATTATATTCCAGAATTTCCAAGATGACTTCCTTGGAAATGCTAGGTATTATCTCAA
This sequence comes from Azemiops feae, assembly GCA_023970755.1. Taxonomy (NCBI): domain Eukaryota; kingdom Metazoa; phylum Chordata; class Lepidosauria; order Squamata; family Viperidae; genus Azemiops; species Azemiops feae. The sequence continues at coordinate 3,530,881 of JALGBA010004209.1, forward strand.
GTGGAAAACTGAATAGCTCTGTTGCGAGGACAAGATTCCAAGAGTTAGGATTTGGGCTGGCTAAGCATTAAGGGAACTGTTTTGGGACAATCCAATTGTGCACAAGCAAGGAAAGCATCTCTTAATCCAAAATAAAGCCAGATCATTGATCAATATAAATAATATAGAGAGCATTAAATTAACCTATGAAGAAAAGCCAAGAGGTGATTCAAAGTGAATCATCCTGGGGGCATCCAAATGAAAATATTTCTGGTCAAATTTGGGATAAGTAGAATTAAGGAATGAATGAATGTGCACTTGGAAATGTTAGCTAGTCTAACAGTCCAAGATTTAATTGTTTATGACCCCCAGACACACAGAGCACATATAATTTTCCCCTTACATTAATGTAAGGCATCTCTTCTTCAAGATGAACAGCTGGACATGATTATTGTCAAATAAAAACATAGAAATAACAAAAAAAAACTATTGGAATCAAGGGAACCCCCAAATAATCTATATCTGGGTATAAATCAAACAGACCTACTAGGCAGAGGGAAGGGAGCTGTTCTGTGTATCAAAGAGAGGTTTGCGTTAAACTAGAAACTTCAAAAAGTGATAGGTTCCACTTCAGAATCACTGTGGGTGACAGTTACCAGATTACCGAAGTAACTGAATGCAGGAGACTGTGTTACTGCTTTCTAGACCAGAGGTAATCAGAGTGGTGAGTTCTATTATCCTCACACGAACTCAGTACACACATTTGAGAAAGGGGCAATATTTCTAGTTTTCTTATAGGGTTACATTTAAGAGAATTCCTTGTGGTACTGAGCAAAAGAAATACAGACCAGGAATTAATGATAGGTGATATGGAGAGATTTGTGCAAGATGTACATGGTGTAGAAACAGTGGTGGGATTCAGCCAGTTTGTACCACTTCGGCAGAACTAGTAGCTATTTTTTTGTTGCCCAGGCTTAGAATGGACTTCCGGAAGCGGCATCCACACAGAGAACCGGTTGTTCACATATTTGAATCCCACCACTGTGTAGAAGTAAGGGAAACAGTGACATGTAACATTCTGGAAGGTGATGCACACTGAAGCAAAATTACTTTAACATGCAGTCTGAGCTAGGGTTGACTGGGTCAGGAAAGTTCCTGACATCATGGTGGATAATGCATTAAATGAGAGAAACTTAGTGATGAGCAGAAATGAATTCTATCAGTGTTGATAGATAACTGGAACTACCAATATCAGAATGTAAAGCATTATACCTCAAAGGCCTGTTCAGTAGAGTATATGCACCCATGCTTTGATAAAAGTCTTGATACCTGAGGTTCTATTTTACATTGTTAAATATTAGCGAACATTTTCCTTATGTTGCAAACTTTGCTTTCATTCAACATTTCATGATCAAGGAAAGGCATTTAGAACTAGCTATCCCTCCCAGCTTGAAAGTAAGCCCCCATGCACAAAACTTTCTGTTACTCAAGAAGCTGGGGTGAAAAATGGAGTGAATATAAATAAGGCACTTTAACTTTTTATACACTCAAATGAAGTAATTGGAAAATGACATGACATATTCCTACTCACATACTTCATTTGTGTGCATACATGTATGTAGGTAGACAAAGATGTATACAGAACCCATGCCTAGTACTTAAGAATATTTTTGAATGTTTAAATAGCATTAGTACTTAGACTTATATACAGCTTCACAGTGCTTTACAGCCCTCTCTAAGCGGTTTACAGAGTCAGCCTATGGCCCACAACAATCTGGGTCCTCATTTTACCGACCTTGGAAGGATGGAAGATTGAGTCAACCTTGAGCCTGTCAGGATCAAACTCCTGGCAATGGGCAGAATTACTCTGCAATACTGCATTTTAACCACTGCACCACCACAGCTCTTAAAGCTGCTTACAAAGCCCTTTTATTCAAAACATTTTCAAATTCTGACTTGAATAAATTCAGAGGATTAATCTGGACAAATAACACAGTTCCTTGTTTCCATCATAATGAAGTTGCTTGGTTTCTTCCCCCTCCCCCTCTCTCCATACCTCTTATTTATTGTCAGGCAAGTTTATACAAAATGCTGGTTGTGATTAAGCCTGAAAACAGCATGCAAGAGGGAAAAGAAACCAGACTTCCTTGAAGCAACATTTTATCTTCTTTCTCTACCAAACACCCAGCTGATCATGGCCTTATCATGGGAGAAATTCTCCCATCCTTCAACCCAGCCAGAAAAAAAAAGACACTTCCCATGCGGCTAAGCATTAATAATTTTGTCTGAAGAAGTATCTCTGGGAGACAGATTCATTTCCGACTGGCTCCAAGTAGGCCTGGAGCAGATACTTTTACACTTTGCCCGAGTCTAGTCATACATGACTAATTTAAACAGACTGGCAAGCCTGGAATGTTTGTGTGCTGGAGAGATGAAGGTGTCAGAGCAACAGGGCTCTCAGGAGGACTTTAAGGAATAGCTCCCATTCTTTCTTAAACACACACACACACACACACACACACACACACAATTTGTTTTAGTTCCAAGACCCTAGTGTGGCATTTATCCACTTATTAATTTAATACTTTCTGGAAAAAGAAAACAAATTTCCTAATTATTGCAGTTTTAAAACAGCACCAGTTTAATTTGCATTTGCTTTTTAAGACAAAGGTATAAAATATTCTGCATTGATTTCCCAAGGTTTATAGTACAGAAATTCTCATTTTTCAATGGGTATTGAAGACCAGCTTTTAAACTGAAATCCACAAACAGTGTAATTTGCACTTATAACTTAAAGATTAAGCCAGGTTGTATTCCAACAGACCATCAGCAGACCATATTTTTTTTATCAATAATATTTCCTTCACTACGACTAACCACAACCAAATTGTTTGATTTTTTAAATGCAGCAACTCCGGTGGGAAGAATTTAAATCGGCAAACCGGCATGATTCAACCCCCACCCCACCCCCACCAGACTCCAATCTTGTTCAGAGGGAAGAGAGCTGCTTTTAAATTAATGCAAAGTGCTGGAAGACCTGGTGTCAACTCTGACTTACTAAGATAATTTGGCTCTTGAATTAGCAGCAACCATTATTGGTGGGACTTCAAAGAAGGGTATGTCAATCTCTAGGCATCAGGATACAGAATGAAGAAATGGGCATAACATGGAAATTGTTAAGCTGTGGAGGGATATTGAGAGAAACAGGCATATGCACAGAATGGGATGGAAACAACTGATGAGGAAGAAAACACCCAGTTCTCAGCATTAAGAACTTTAGCTTCTCCTGATTTTGTAGGTAAAACCCAAGTATATGCAGGGGGATATCCCATGCCTCCAACCTTTTCTGCCTTTTGGTTCTCCCAAGAATGAAAATTCCCATGTCTCCAGGTGTCTTGTTCCCAACTCAAATTCATTGACTTCTCTTTGAGAGCACATGCTACAAGATTTAATGCCCTTCTTTGGAAGTAGCAGTGACAGCTTACCGGCATGCTCCTTCCTATGCCGTGCATAGCTACACAATGCCAGACTTTAAATCGTTCAACAGCAAGCTTTAAATCATCCTGCCGAGTAATCTGTAGGGAGACATACCAGCCTTTCTTCAGAGGGAGATCAATGAGCTGTGGAGACATATTGCCCAAGAATCTACGCTTTCATCTAGAAGTACAACATGACACACCAGGTGCCAGCTTAACTGTTATTCCTGCAAAAGTGGGCAACTTTTATAGCAAAGCCTAGTCCCAAACACATCATGGGGCTTGATATTTTGGAAGTCAATAGTGCAAACCATTCGGATACTTTTAATTCAATCTGTGATAGATTTGTGAAATGTGATTTGCATTACATATGGGGATATACAATTTGGAAAAAATAGTGATTTTCAAGCTTTAAAAAAAATTAAACTGGACTCTAGTGCAAAATAAGAATAGTGTGTGGATATAGAGAAAGAGAAAGCCTATATAATTTCCATTGAGTGAGCAAGCATTATAAAAATATCATGGCCATGACTTCACTATTTGGTGCAGTTACCTTAACAAGGCAGAAATAAGAAGACAAGGTTTCAGAAAGGAGATTAACAAGACCTTCAATAAATTCTCCACATTCTCTATCTTAAATCTACCATCATGACTAAGAATACTGGTACTTTTATCAGCTTTGGTTAACTAACCCAAGTAATCCATGCTAAATCTGGATAATCACAACATATTGTACATATGGCTACTCCTGTAGATAAATCAAATGTTTTAACCAATACAAATCAGCTATCTGACTTTTGGCTGATATAAACTGGGTTTATACATATTCCAAATATAAAACAATTTCACTGGACGCTCGGAGATGAAAATATCTAATCAGATTGGGATCAGATTGAAATGGGATGCCAAAAATTTAACTCAACTAAGCATTACCTGCCTGAACATCTTGCCAAAAAGGAATCGTTATATGCTGTCTGGGATCCAAACAAAGGCTGTACAGTGAGTTCCCAGAAGTGGCTGATGGGTCAAGCACACCTTCCTCAGCAGATTTTCTACAAACTCAATATGTAATTAAAGGAATATATACAGCTAGGCTAGACAGTGCCCTGGATGCCTTCATAGGAACTGCTTTACATACCACATCTAGAATGACTTAGATCCTAAATATCTGAAACAGTGCTATTTTCATAGTTGTCATAGTATTCGGTTACATTATATTAGTATTGAGGCCAGGCAGAAACATATTTCTTTACCAAGAAAATATTACCAGGATTACAGGCATTGTCTAGCATTTTGCCTGATGCAGAAGAGATATATAGATATATAGAAATAGATATATAGATACATGTCCATCTCACTCACAGAGTGACTCTGAGTTTAAAGTAAGATATTTCTGACAGAGAACCATTTAGCCTTATTGATCTCATTTAATAACTGAAAGTCTACTACTTCTCTGGGAAAACTATATTTTGGTCTTTGGTAGCAACTTCAACATTCAATTGGAATAGGTTTTCTTGTAATTTAAGCCCATGATTCTGTGATCTATGACAATATACAAATCCTGGCATTCACTTTTCTGGTAACAGTGTTATCATAACATTCTTCAGGTTTTTTTTTCTTCCAGCATAAACATGCAAGTCCTTCAAATTCCTTTTTCTAGAACTTAGTTTCTAGTTCCTTGATCAACTTTTGGCCTTCCGTTGATCTCATTCTTTTTTCAGCCCTGGTGCTCAGATGGGGACATCATAGCTGAAATGGAGCTTGACCAGTGTAGAATAGAGTAGAACCACGGCTTCCTATAATTTGGAAACCATATTTCTACTGATTTCTTCAGTGCTTAGGATGGAATTCATCTAACTCTGGAGACTTGAACTCATTGAAAATAAAAATTTCCTGACCATATCTCTGTCAATCTGATTGCTCAACTTTCTCCTTTCAAATTTTCTATTAGGATACATGCCCATTTTTTTTTAGAGAAGACTGAGTGAAAAAAGGAATAGGGCAATTTATCCTTTTCCGTGTTATTTGCTAGCTTAGCATATCGACATTTTCACTAAACAGATTCTTTTCTTTCCCCCCCCCTGAACATATCTGAAGAAGCCCTTATAGTTATTCTGAGCATCCTTCACCAGTCTAAGTCATTTTGAACTTTATCATTTACAGTTCCAACTTTTGTATAATCTTCCTTGGAGACATCCTTATTCTTTTGAAATTTCAGATCATCACTGAACTCTTCGGTCAACCACACTTCTTTTGATACTTTTCTCTTTTTCTCCTCCACAGGAATTATTTAGTTTAATTCCTCCTTTCTTAGGAATTTCTACTCCTTACAGCTCTTTTTTCCTACTAGTTTTTCCTTGTCATGGAATCCTACTTAGCATTATTCTGTATTTATTAAAATCCACTTCAAGTCCAAACTAGGTATTTGTTAAATTTTACTTTTTCTTAAACCCAAACACTTTATTATTACAGTCAGTTCTCTCCAGTACAATGTTTCTGCTACTTCCCTTTCATTAACTAAACATTCATTATATATTAACATTAAGTCATGGATAGCTTTCTTTTAGTATCTTCCTTCAGTAATTTTTCAGCAAGACAAGTCTGAATATTCTGGTGAGACAATCTATCTCCCAATGGTTGCCATTAGTACTTACTGCTTCCTTGAAAGATCTGCAAAATACTTTGTGAAAGTATTTAAAATTATTCTAGTTAACGTTTAAAAAGTGCATCTTCTGTATTGTTAATATATTTTTGTTAGGCTCTCCTACACTGAAATAAAAAAAAAATCAATAATAGGGTATGTACGTGGCATAAATACAGAAGTCTCAATCAGAAGACAATTGTAGATTGCTGTTATGACCTAAATAAATAAATAAATAAATAAATAAATAAATAAATAAATAAATAAATAAATAAATAAATAAATAAATAAATAAATAAATAAATAAATAAATAAATAAATAAATAAATAAATATAAATAAAATAAAATAGGAACCTTTACAGGAAATTCTCTAAAATGTGTTATTTGGGTGCCTAAGGAATGATATGTATTAATGCCACATTCTGTCCACAAAATGTCTTGTGTTCCCAGCATTTTAGTTAGAATCTTCACCTCAGTTTTCTAAGTCTTCTGCTGTAGCAGAGATAACATTTAATAGTACTGAGAAAATGCAAGCACATATGCTTCTTCCGCTACAAAGAAAAATGGGATCAGAAATGCCGTTGCTTCTTTGCCAGTGCCCCTCTTCCAGAGACATAAGATATGCTGTTCATTTCAGGAATAAAATCTTTCCCTTTCAATTCACACCCTGCCTAAAACACAAGAGAAATGGTAGAGGATAAAGAGGTTAGGAAACCTTGGAATGAGCAATTAAGATTCCTGCCATCTCTCTTAGCCAAAAGTGAAGAAGAATGATGACTACTAAAAGAACAGAGTGCAGTCACACTCCATTGCTGTCAATGTTGAGCTAAGTAAACCTTTGGATACCCTCATGTATTATGAATGACTGGAATGTAAGCCATTGTTCATGCAAGCAATATCTGGTTACTCAAAGATTCAGCGCATACCACTGTGAATTGCATTTAAAAAAAAAAGACCTCTGCATTTAAAATAAAATTCTGGAAAAAAGAAAAAGGTCAAAGGTTCCAGAGCAAAGTTAAAATGCAGACAGCAGGTGCAACATTTGGATATGATGTCAATGAGAAAATGTCCATGTTTTGCTAAAAACTAGCTTGGGATTCTCCTAAATTATCAAAATACATCATCATATTGATACCATGAAATAAAGCTTCAAGGTTTGGCTTTAGTAAAAGCTCATGCCATTAATTCTTTGCTTCCATTTCTGGGATGAAATGTAATACATACTACTAAAAGAATTGGAACCAGTTCATATATATATATTTGGACATACAGTAGTAGATGTGAGCCAATAAGGTGGAGCAGACTAAAGAAACCAGTACCTTAGCAGTCAGGACTACTTTTATTGTAACAGCTATAGTTATAGAATCTTGCAAGTCTGAATGTGCTTCGTCCCCTCCCTCAATTTATCTTCATCTGAACTTGGGAAGGGCCTGAATGACACATCTAATCAAATTAGTTTCTTGGAATGGGCTCAAGCCCCAATTTTCCTCCTATCCTTCAAGGCTTTTCCCCATTCCTTCTGTACTAGAATAACTGGAACTCTTCTTAGAAGTTCACCATAGAAGAAATATGAACATGACGATAGGTTAGAAAATCAAGTCAAATAGATACAAAAGATCCATCTGCCTCAGGTAACTTGGTGCCCACAAAACATTTCTATTCATGGACTGTAGGAATTGAAAATTATCTGAAAGGCACCAGACTCAGATCTGTTTTAATCATCTTTGACAGATGCTCTCAGAACTTATTGTTAACCATTTTTTTGTGGCCAAATAACTTTTTACTGATTTCCACATTGTTCCTTTATATCTTCATCTTTGGTATCAGTAAAATTTCATTGTTGTAGTTTTATAAGCCATAGGAAGCTTTTATAAACCGTAAGATGGAATATGGTAGAAAAACTGAAGATAAAAAATGTTAAAATGAATGTTATTGTACTGAGGATTCTATATCCTTCTGAGTTCAAAATAGCACTGTCAATGAAAATAATACACAAACACCTTAGGTTGAAGTAATATGACTGAATGTAACATGAACATGAATCTCTTTTACATCTATTGATTTGAATTACTTGTGTTGGGGGAGCAGAAGATAAATTGTGACAGACTGGGGATCTGAGTGATTTGCAATAGATTAGCAAAGGTTTACAGTTCCTAATTATTTTAATAATAATGACTGATCTCCCTCCCCCAAACTGTTCTGCTTAAATGATAAAAGTTGTGGTGGAAGCAACTGGAATTGAATGTGGATGCACAGCAACTGAAAGCTTTATTTGAGTTTTGCTAATTCAAAACATATTTTGGACTTGGAATTCTGTAAATCTGAGAGCATGTCTTTCGCTAAGTCAGGGCCAATGCATCCCAAAATTCTTTCTATAAAAACAAAATAATGATCATAAGCTTACTTATGTTTTATGCTGTTGAGGAAATGAACCGAGCAATGGCTGCAAATCACCTAGAGTGCTGTCCGTGAATGGTTGGTGCTGATACATTCAGGCAGCAGAACTGATGCTTTATATTCTTTGCCTGATCTATTCCCACTGTTCAAAAATAGAAAGAGGAGGCTGCTCCCTTTGATAGTGAATTAAGAAAACATTTAGTAATAGACATGTAGGAGGACTTATTCCACCTTTTCTTTCTACAAAAAAGCTTAGTCTTTCTATATATATATATAAAAGATTAAACTGGAAAGCTTCATCCAAGTATTCATTTTTAAATGTAATGAACTAGGACTTTTCAACTTAAAAATATTCCTGGCCATTTAAAGAATATTTTGAACCACTTAGGAATAGCATGGTTGACTTTTCTGTCTTAACAATGAGTACATGAACACTGAGATAATTGTAGCCTTTGGTAGTTTAGTACAATTCTTGAGCTGCTTTTTTTGTCTATATACTTGAGCAACTCTTCAGTGAGTTGTTAATTTCAATTATCAAAAGGGAATTAATCACTTCAGTAAATCAGCCACTAACAGATAAATTAATGCAAAATGCACAGGCTTCAGTAATATAACTTTATTCAAGACACAGACTTGTCCATTCTATATCTGTTGGTCTGCAGTACAAAGTAGACTGCGTAGCAAATACTCTTAAGAGGAGAAGGTGGAGACCATGTGCAACCCTGGAGTTTTGGTATGGTTTCCAGCCTTCTCCTCCCCCTCCTCCTTCTCCTCCCCCTCCTCAACTTTCACTAATTATAAGTATAAAATATATACAGTATAATAGTTTTAAGATATATGGCACAGTGTGATAAACTTAGAAAATCTTGGAAAAGACATAGCAAAGAGAAATTTAAAAATAGACAAATTTACCCTGATATGTTCCAGGTATAAACAGCAGTATTTTGGAATCTTATCTCAGGGTAAAATCTTGCCAATATATTTAGCAATATTATGCTGTTGTAAGAAGAAGTACAACATGTTCTATAGCAGCGTAACAGAGAGCGTATAAATTCCACTATAATCTTTGATGAAGGAGACTTTAACATAAAAATCATTAGACTGTAGTAAATTTGCTAGAATTTGAAATGCTTGGGTACATTTACTGTTTCCATAGTGTCAGAATCTAAAGGGCAGTAAGCCTACTAGCCATTATTATTTATTTTCATTTTCATATTTATATAATTGCTTTCTTGAGTTACAAACCCAGATTGTCATCTGTAAACAGTCACAGTACAGGTAGTCCTTGACTTACAACAGTTCATTTAGTGACCATTCCAAGTTAAAATGGCACTGAGAAAAGTGACTTATGACCGTTTTTCACACTTACAACCATTGCAGTATCTCCATGGTCACATGATCAAAATTCAGACCTGGGGCAACTGACTCATATTTATGATGGCTGCAGCGTCCCGGGGTCATGTGATCAACTTTTGCGATCTTCCGACAAGCAAAGTCAATGGGGAAGCCAGATTCACTAAAGAAACGTATTACTAACTTAACAATTGCAGTGATTCATTTAACAATTGTAGCAAGAAAGGTTGTAAAATGGGGCAAATTTCACTTAACAACTGTCTTGCTTAGTAACAGACATTTTGGGCTCAGTTGTGGTTGTAAGGACTACGTGTAATAAGATAATCATGAAAAAAAAGAAAGAAATCTCCTCCCCTCAGTCAGAATATCCAGCCTTAAATTCCCAAAATATTCTAACAATTTTAAGTGGATTAGATGTTACTTACCTTTCTTGCAAAATAAGTTTATTTTCTTTTTTCCAAAATTCTTTAAAATCAGAACTGAATTCATGCCATATACTGAAGAAAGCATTCAAGGAAACCTCCTTTTCACCCATTTTTGCTTTCATACAGAAATATGCCGCAGTCTCCAAAAAGCTATCAAAGAAAACAAAGACAGCAGCTATTTATTTAACATTATTTTATCTGCTTCTCTCATACAGAGATGATACTTTTTTTTATATTGTGAAAGCAAAATTTCATTGAAAAATTGTCGAAAACCAAGAAAACCAGATTGCTATTACCATTCACTTTTTCATAGCATAACAATCTTTTTACAATGTATGTCATGATTGCTGTTGTGCTCTTTAGAGAAATTTTAATTCATGGCTAGTACAGCAAAGACACTATATATGCATTTATCTGGCTGCCTGTTCCACTTGATGTTTTTTTTTTAAAAAATCAATTAAAAAATAGAAAGAAATTGTCACACTGGATAGCAAAACAGTTAGTAATCTTTTGTGAGAAAAAAATATATGTATGCATATGCAATATTTGTTGCCTGTATAGAATAGAATTCTTTATTGGCCAAATGTGATTGGATACACAAGGGTCTTTTTTTTTTTTGTTTACATATTTTTGTATATTTGTTGCCTATAGAAACACATGTTGGTTTTTTTTTCCTCTATGAAATTATTCTTTTGTTAGTTTTGTGGATATGAACATGAGAAAAGCTCAGATCCCAGCTTTACTTTCTACTTTTATTCTTGGGCAACTTACTGTTTTTCTTTATTAGTGTTACCCAGTTTGTCTTCTGGTCAGTGAATTCTTTATTGGTGACAAAGCCTCCATGACAACCACTGTTGGGAATAAACTAGCCCCATTCTTTATGTCAGCTATTTTATGAATGAACACACAACATGCCTTTGGCATTCCAAATATGGCCACCAGCCTTAAAAATTGAGGATTGCTGAACAGTTGTATCCTTCTTATGAAATAAAAATATGCCACATAATGATTGAATCTAGCAACGGGCAAAAGGTCCTGCAATCAAATCAAATCATCCCCAAAACAATTATGAAGCCCTTGTTCTAGAATATTTTATTAAAGGAGACCTTAAGGAAGATATTTTCCGTTGTTACTTTTGTTGTCATCTGATAGCTGGCAGATTTACACAGAATAAAACTTGGTCAAAGAGGGAGCCTTGATTTATGACAGGTGAAAACAATCTTTTCTTCCAGACTGAGTCAAACTCATGGGATTGGACAATATTCTAGGTCTTTTCAAAGACACTGCAATCAGTGTGCAGCTCATTCAGAAAGAGGAAGCACTAAATATCACCAAATTCTCCCACAAATACCTTATGTTCACATATTTGCTGTACACCATTGTATACGTAGCAACTGGAACTACCTAGGAATGATATGCTAGGGCCACAAAACAACACTGCATTTACCCAAGGATATATAAGATTAAAAGCATCACATTCAAAGCAGTCCCTCCAGGCTCTATGTTTAAATATAAGATAACAATAAACCATAATTCTCCATCTCAAGCCTTTTCAACAATTGAGAAGCCAGAGTAGATTGAAATTCTCATAAATAAATGCTTGATGAGTTTGATAAATAGCACTAACATTTACCGGAGACATGAAAGCTTTTGTTAAGAATACTATGTGATCAAAAGGGGGTAAAGGCAGGCTTTTGCACAGATCACTGCTAATCTTGCTGGGAACCAAGAGAAAGCTGATTCAGACACACGGAGACATTTAACTGCCAACGGAATTCCTTTATCTAAACAGCTACAAGAAATAATCAAGTCCTCAGCTGGGTCACTTCTGCAAAAGTGAGCTTGTTTGTAAGATGCAAAACATCAGATACTGGAACGCTGTCAAAAATAATACACAAATATCATTTATATACAAATATGGAGAATAGGGATTGGAATACAAGGAGGCTTAGAAGCAGGGTTCCTGAGGAATTAAGTTGTTTATCAAGTGAGCGCAGGCAAGTTGTATTTAAAGTAATCACCTCCATTTGTTCTGAGAAAGTTTCCCATATATGGTGATTAAACCAACTCCACAGCATTCATTTATCAAAAGAAAAAGAAAAAAAGAAAAAGAAAGAAAAGAAAATAGAGAAGTGAATGCAAGGTTTGGCATACTATCTTCAAAACAACTAGTTCTGATATATAGAGAGTGCAAATATCTTAGTATTGAATTTGAAGGGAAATACATTTGCTTTTTTTAATAAGCTTTGTAATTAGAGAAGAATTCTGCACATTTACAGACATTTTAATTCATAAGCTATGCATTCTGAGCAAGAACCTTACCAATGTTAATAACTTAAAGATATAAAGTTTCTGTTGCTAACCAGATTGTTTAAGAATGCTAATTTTTCCATGTAAATTACATGTTTAATAAGGGAGTATCTTTTAGCAAACAATTCAGCATTAGTTTTAGGCAGAGCTGCACATGAACTGTGATCAATTCCAAAGGCTGGTAACAAAACTTCAGAAAAACATAAGGCACTTCCTAAGTTTTGTTACAGTTATATCAAGCTATTTCTCCAGGTTTGGTGCAGAAACAATCGGCAGCTGTAAGATTTTTTTACTTTGGCTTTTGTTATAATCTAACTTGTTTCTTCCTTTTGTCTATATCCAGGGCTTTTTTTCTCATAGAACGCTCAGAACGGAGTTCCGGCACCTTTTTTTGGATGGAACCTTGTAGGATAGGCAAGGTGGGTTGTATGACATGTGTGAGTTCCGGCACCTTTTTTTTTTTTTTTTTTTACAAAAAAAGCACTGTCTATATCTCTACCTCTGTCTGTCTTAATCTCAGGTTTAATTATATTTAGTTTTGGAAAATTGGAAAATTGTTTATTTTTCTTAATAGCTTAATAATAGCTTAATAGCTAATAGCTAATCTTTTAAAGATAAAAAAACAGGGTAGAAATATCTTTAACAAATATATTGGCTGCAGAATAAGACACAACTTTTCAGGAGCTATTTTCAGATGGTTTTAAATGCTATTTTATTATCCTCCTGCTTGTACAATGAGGTGTTTCTTTCTCACTTATAGCTCTATAAAACCCCAAACCTATTTTAAAGGATCTTCTCCTTCCTAGGCATGTCTTCCTATGAGTCTTGCAGTGAATAAAAGAACCTGTCCTGTGAATTCCTGGATGCTGTACCGCTGGCAGGTGGGCAAACGGGAAGCAACTTAAAGTTTAGAAACTCATTAAACTAGGAATGTATTGAGGAGCAATCGATCAAAGGAAGTCCACTTAAACAAAGAGATTTCTGACAATAAAACAAGTATTAATGGGGAAAAATCCTAAAGGCAAATTTTAAAAAATGGCAATATATTATTGCTATCACATTCCTTATAATAAACTAATCTTGTGAAGGTTATAAGATAAAAATGGAAATAGACCTCCTATTTATTGACTGCAACCAATGCTCAATATAATAAATAAAAGGCAAAGAGGAGGACAAACCAGGGTCAATGATTTCCCAAGTACAAGGGCTGAACATAGAAAACTGCTGAAGTGTATGCTAGGAGGGTGTAGAAGGGGTGTAATTAGAGGAAAAACCTGCCAACCAAACTCCCCAGTTCTCGTCATGGGTTTGCTAATTACATTCTTGTCCCTTTGGTGAGGACACTTCCTAATGAAGAGCAGTCTTTGCAAAGCTAGTGCAGGGGGTTGAAAGCTCTTAGCTTAGATGCTTATCTTGAGGGTTAGAACATCGGAATTACCCGATGTTTCCACCACTAACACAGAAGGTGGGGGAGGTCATTGTTGGGGATTAATAGAGGCAGCAAAGGTCAGGAGCTTTGCTTCAGCTAGCCTGACTTTTCAATCCTGCTTAGAAAAACGAGCCTTTGGTTGTTCACACTGCTATTTTGTTTATGGAGGGCAGAGGCTAAATATCTCCTGCAAGGATTTCCAAGCGTCTCAGATCCCCCATATTCAAGACCGAGATATTCTTTAATAAAGATAGTGCCTTGCTATTTGCTTTTTAAGGCTTCAATTCCAGAACAATTAGTGGAACGAAATCCAGCAGAATCAAACAGGATGATTTTTTTTTCAGGAAAACAATGGTGGAAGAGATTCTACTAGCAACACTTCAGGTACATAAGTGCAAGAGGATTATTTTGTGCCAAAAAAAGATCAAAAGGCAATGCCAAGGGAATATCTTGGCTTGGAATCATCTTTTTTTTCCCAGGTTCTGGATCCGTGCCCGTAGAATTTTAAATAATAAAACCCCCCAAATTCTCATGTAAAGATGGCAATTTCTTACTGAAATGTTGTTAAATGTCACTTGAGAATGCTGTACTCATTTCAGAGGAACTGCATTTTAAGGTATATGGGATATCCAGTGCCTAAAAGCACTCTGGGCTGATTACTGGTCCATGAGAAGTGCATTTCATTACTTGGATACCATCACAAGAAGACCCCCATATCTATCTGCCTAATCCATGAAGACATGGGACATCTTAAGCAAGGCCTAAATATATAATTTTTATGCAAATGATTCATTTTTTGTGTGCATGATCTTTGCTGAAGTTAAGCAGAGAGTGCTTGATTTAGATTTGAACTTTTTATCACTATAGAGAACATGGCAACATCCCTTATAATATTGTATCTGTTCCTCATGGAAGGGCATTCACAGTGGAAAGATCTGATAGTCCTTGAAAGATTATGAATAATAACATCCCTTATCAGTGTGCTTGGAAGTAGATGTTGATATAGCTGTGTATGTTCTATTGAGTTGCCCTTTATACCTTACCTTGCAAGCAGAGCTAATTTCTCCCCTTATTAGCAGATGCTTGGGCTGGCCGCAATCAGGGATTGTAAGTATTTTATTAAGGGATCAGTCTAGTGAAATCTCCAGGAAAGTTGCAAAATTCTGCACCACCGCAATTGCTATTGGAAGGCGTTGGGTCTGATCTATGCATAGACAAGAATAGATTTTGATAAACATACTGGATTATGAAGCTCTTAAAAATTATTTTTGCTTGCTTTGTAAAGTTGCTTTCAAGTAACTTTTTTTTCCAATCTGATGTCAACCTATTTTCTATAAGCTACGATATGTGTATGTGACTGCATATCTAATATCTATATATCTCTGTGTATAGAAAAAAGCTATTATAAAGTATTGGAAATTTCTGAACATGAAAACAAATGCTGATGTATAAATCAGAAGTACACAGTGCAGGTTGGAGTGCATCTTTGTGACCAGGAGGAGGGTATTCTACAAGAGGATAATTGTATTCAGAACAGCCTTTCTTAGGTCACTATATGGTAGATCCAGTGGTGGGATTTAGCCAGTTCGCACCAGTTCGGCAGAACCGGTAGCTAATTTTTTGTTGCCCAGGTCCAGAATGGACTTCCGGAAGTGGCATCCACACAGAGAACCGGTTGTTCACATATTTGAATCCCACCACTGGGTAGATCCCAAGCCAAGGTAGCACCCTGAAGAGGCATTTCCTGCTAAATCTTAGTTGACAGGTGGATACCTAAAGAAAAGGGCATATTATTATTTCTTCAATTTCTAAGCAGTATGGGTCTTTCTATGGATTTAGAAAACTGGTAGTCAATATAACATTTTCAGAATAGTTTAGTAACTATTCTAACTATTTAATAACCTAGCTAAACCTAGCTGGGCCAACTACATGGTTAGCCCCAAATGCAGTACGTTTTACTAATCTATGGTTGTGATTATTTTCAATACTACACTTGTATAGAAATCATTCTGAGTGATATACTAAAAAAGTAAATATTAAAAGCATGAAGTTCTCAGTATAAAAAATCCTCTAATACTCTAAAAGAATTGGAGAAAAATATGTGTTTTCAGTCATCTTCTGATTTCATGGACTGGTAGTGGTGGCAGCAGTGGTAGTGGCTGGTGGGGAGGGAAGGGATGGTTTTGCATGCACAACATAGCTTTTGCACATGGGCAAATGAAGTTTCGTGTGCTCGCCCACTACTTGCATGGCCTGATTCCCAACAGGCCACGGACCAGTACTGGTCCATGGCCTGGGGGTTCGGGACTGCTGTTCTAAACTGTAACAAGGAAGAGACAGGCTTCAGTTTTATGGGACTATGTCATCCAGCAGGTAACCTGGACTGAAGCGATATAAGGTTATACTATACTAGATCTCCGTTTGTATCTTGCTGCAGAAGGCGCTTGTACTTCCAACAATATCATGCACAGCATGTAACATTTCCAGTTCTTGAACAGAGTAACTACATTTTCAAAATACCTCCATCTTCTTGAACTTCACCCTCAACTCACTAGTCTCCTCCAGTGAATACCACTTCCAGATTCTGGTCTTGCACAGACTCTCTCAATACAGATAAAACAAATAGGTCAGGGAAATAAAGTTGGATAGCTTAAATCCATATTTCCCAATGTTCTTGAGATATCGTAGCTTAACTGGCCTGAGAAAGAGGTATGATTATCCCATGCTATACTCCAAGTGTGGCCATAGTATCATAATGTTCTGAATTACAGAAAAACAGCATGGTGCCTAGCGGTCTAAGAGAATAACCAAAGCTGCACTCTAATGGAATAGCTGGTTAAAGTTTCAAGGCAAGGAAAAGAAAAGGTACTTCAACAAGTCATTCAGTGTTATTTCCACTCTTGATTGAGATAAATTATTGTCATTTTGCAGACCTCTAGAAACTGTCAACAATCAAAGGATCAGAGCACATTTTCTGAAGAGCACATATCTCCTTCAAGATATCTGGCATTATAGGTTAGATCCATCCTGACAGTCTCCTATAGTTAGATCAAATTGGCCGTAACAGATAGAAAAAGAAGCTGGGAAGACGTGGAGCTGAATGCTCACATGCTTGGATTTCTAGAGCTGAAATTACTTCTACAAAATGGAAGTACTGTAGATGGGACCTTGAATGCCCCTTTGCACTTGCAACAACTGAGGCAACCACATCAGCACAAAACTGAGTGATTTTATTCCAGTAGTGCCTTGCAAATGAGACATAGCAGATGTCTGTGGGTTCCACAAAGTTCACTGGTAGCAGCAGATGTTAAAAGCCCCCAAACCAACTACATGAAGCAACTTTCCTGGATGGTGCAATATGAAAAAAAGGGAAAAAAAGAGGACATTTTTTCCTTAAATAAACCTTCTTCTAGTTCCTTGATCTACTTAATGAGAACTACAATGAAGTTTCAAACACCAACTCTTTATCAAGCCTGTGTGTTTGAATTTTACTCCAAAAATAAGTTTTGACTGTGTTCAGACACTATATTAAGATTTCTTTCTTTTATGGACAAGAGTATCACAAAAACAACATGGAATAAGCATGAAAATGGTTTGTAATGGCTATATTAAATGTAATAAATACATATTGGTAATTTTAGTTTTTTTGTATGTCTGCTACGGATCCTTCTAAAAGTTTCCAAAATAGGGATTTAAAGCTTTGTTGCTGGTATAACTAACTGCCTCCACTCTTATTACCAGAAGCTCACAGCTACTGCTCCTATACTCCAGCAGAGTAATGTGCATTTGCATCACAGACCAGCTGAGAAAAAAGGACTACAACAACAACACCAATGAAGATACTTTGCCATGTTAGTGCTCAAGCTTATCAGTCTCTGGAAGAAACTGGCAGCACTTCCTATGAACCATTGGATAGGGGAAAATATTCACATATCACTTTAAACAATCAGTCAAAGAGATACCTAAAGCAGGGCTTTTCAACCTGTGGTACGCGTACCACTTGTGGTACATTAATGAGTGGCAGGTGGTAGCAGCCCTGCCTAGCCAAGTGTAGTGGGGGAGGGAAAGAGCCAGCACAGGCAAGGACTTACAGTGAGAGAGTCCTCTGGAGCTGCAGAGGCACGGAGGAGAGAAGGAGGGAGGGAGGGAGATGGAGAGTGGAAGGATTCTTATGTGCTTTTGTGACTTTGAAGTTCTGGGATTTGTGCAATGTGGGCTTTGTGTTCTTAAGGAGTGTTTGGCAATTTCTATTTGGCTGATGTCTGATTTCTCCTGTTAGCTTCTATTGCTCTGCTATTGTTAGCTGTAAGTTTTGCTGCAAGGGATTTTGAAGTATTTGTCTCCTGAATGGATTTTGCCTGTAGATTCCTTTACTTATGAATGGAGCCATTTGGGGAGGCTGCCTTAGCCGGCAGCCAATACTTACTACATTTTTTTTCTTCCTTACTTTCCTTTCTAGCCAGTAGCTAATTTTTAAAGGGGAATGTGCCTTTTTAAGCTAGTTCACTCAGCAGTTTGTCTTTTCTGTTTCTGGAGGCTTTTCCTTGTTTGATGAATATATGGAAGAGAAAAAATATGGGGGGGGTTTCAAATTCTTCCTTCAGAAGGAGGTGGGCATGAGAAAGAGGGAGGCAGGGAAGGAGGGAGGGAGGGAAGTCCTGCCTTAGCACTTGGCCGCCAGCAGCCCTGCCATTGACTTTACTTGTCAAAAGGTTGCAAAAGGGGATCACATAACCCTGGGACACTGTGACCATCATAAATATGAATCAGTTGCCAAGTATCCAAATATAAATCACATGACCCTGGGCATGCTGCAATGGTCATAAGTGTGAAAATGGTCATAAGTCATTTCAGTGCAATTGCAACTTTGAACAGGTTTTTTTTTTGTCACCAAGTTTTTGACACCTTGCTAGGTGGTACTCGAATATTGCCATATCCTAGAAGTGGTACAATCGGTGAAAAAGTTGAAAAGCCCTGACCTAAAGGACTGTGTTATGATATAATCATGCATTTTTCAGAATTGGCCATTATAGTATATGATTTATATATCAGCCAAATGCCAAGGAAAGAACATATGGTATGTGCGTTACAATTAAAAATAACTAGTTAGTTCTAGAACTGCACAAAATAGTGAAGCACATAAAATCAAAAGCATACACAGAAACAATCCATAGGAAAGAAAGTCTAGGACAGCAAAATTATTTATCATGATTACTGGAAAAAAATTACTATGAAATACAAACTTTCAAGACACACAAAGATGCAACACAGAATCCCATGTTTCACCTTGAAATATATATGTGAGCTTCTCTTTTGACTTTGCAATGTATCCACATACATACAGGTGTCTGTGTTCATTTTCCTGGTTTCCCATCTACCTCCTTGTCTCCATCAGATATAGACTCTTCAATTTTTTTTCCAGACAGGATCCAAGATAGATAAATATTTACTTTCACATTTCTTTTTTAAAAATGGAAGCTCAAATAATAAGTGACATCTCCAACAATATAAGTAAATGTCCTTGATCTATGACCATTTGTTTAATGTTGTTTGAAATTAAGATGGTGCTGAATAAACCGACTTATCAGTCCTCACACTTATGACTGCTACAACATTCCCTTCTTCACGTGATCGAAATTTGGGTGTTTGGCAGCTGGCATGTATTTACAACAGTTGCAGTATCCAATGCAGGCAGCTTCCAATGAGCAAAGTCAATTGGGAAGCCTGGATTGGCTTAACAATTATGTAAATTGCTTAATGAACATGGCAAAAAAGATAGCAAAATTGGCCGTGATTCACTTAATAACCACATGGCTTAATGATGGAAGTTCCGGTCCCAATTGTGGCTATAAGTCGACAACTAGCTGTATCTAAAATTTAAGGGGTAAGTAAGAAAGTGAGATAGACAAATGAAGTGATTTAAAAAAAAAATGTTTTAGACCAGATGTTACCTTAATTTGAGATCCCAACTGTTCCAGCCAAAACTTACATAGCTTTTGCACAGAATGTTGAAGACCTCAGCTATCCAGAAGAAAAGTAGAGACTTTTTCATTCCCCCCCCCTAAAAATGGGATTTGTCTTTCCACACACATCCCCCGAAAATTAGAGAAACGGTGCTGATTATGCACACATCAAGTTTCATGCAATTGGGTTGTCACTGAGCAAAAGGAAGCACATTTTTGTTACAAAAGACAGCAGATTCCACCCATGCCAGTCCTATTTTTGTTAAAAAAAGGATCTCACATAGAATGACTGAGAAAAGACTTGGGGCTGAGATCTTGAAAAACGGTTTCTGTCTTCACTGAAAATTGTGAATGTTTATGCCTGAGACACTCTTGTGTCTCTTTTTGAAGCAAGCTGTATTTTTCACTTGACTGTGTCAAATATTTTATGGGTTCCTGAGAACTGCCCATGAAAGCTGAAATTGGGAAGTGTCAT
This sequence comes from Azemiops feae, assembly GCA_023970755.1. Classification (NCBI taxonomy): domain Eukaryota; kingdom Metazoa; phylum Chordata; class Lepidosauria; order Squamata; family Viperidae; genus Azemiops; species Azemiops feae. The sequence continues at coordinate 3,551,330 of JALGBA010004209.1, forward strand.
ATCTTTTGCTCTTGCACTTTATCAATATTATTCAGGGACTGACGTCATTGTTTGGGGCTGTATCATTTCAACTTTAATAACAGGCTGGAGCCTTCCTTGTCTGCCTGTGTAAACTGGATAAACACAGAATGGTGTGGTTTTTTTCTTGTCTCAGGATCCTTACCCAGAGATCACACAATGTGCTGTTATTGGGAAGTAAACATTTCACTTTTCTTTTTGCTCGTATGCCAGAAACCCATTTCTTGAATAAACACTTCACACATTGTCGGTCTTAAAGTCACTAAATATGATAAATAAATAAAAATGTATATAGCCTTTCAGAAACTATTAAACAATCTCACTTCTGACAAATGAACAGCTGGAGATTTTATAGAATCCACAGGTCAGACATACCATTTCATTATGTGTGAAAGATTAATTTTCCATTTCAGCTCATCTGATAAACAATAAGATTATTCTAGAAGCATTGTGCTTAAAGCAGTATCCACTTGAAGAATTTTTTAGCTATTTCATTTTCTTTCATGGCTGCTTGGCTTTACAATGCCATAGAGAGGCAGCGTCGTAAAACCATTTTTCCATTTCAAACAATGAATCGATGTTTCCTTGTCATTCTAAGACATGTAATCATGACATAGACACTCTGTGGCACATAGTCACTTCAAAAAGAAAAACCCAATCACATTAAATCACATTAATTGCGCTTCAGCTAATCCATCACTGCAGCTAGCAGTAACTCGTCTATTTACCCAGTGCCTAGCTATTTTACCCATGATTAGCAGAATGCAACTAATCTCTTATTTATTTAGTTTTCTTGAGCTCTCCTCTCACCCTCCACCCCAAAAATGTCTTTGACATTGACATAGTTTGAATGGTAAATAAAATTTTGACAGCACATATACCCTAGAGGAAGAAAAAAAGCAACCCAGTTTACTGTGGCAATATAAAGAAGTATTTTTCTACACCATATAATATACAAAGAAAATTATTATACTAACAGATTGCCCTTCTGTTGGTTGGCAATATGAAATGTTAAAAAATTTCAGCAAGCTCATATATACAAAGCAAGCTAAAGACTTAGATAGTTGTATTTAAAAAAAAAAAAAAAAGCATATTCACGATGACATGCATTTTGCTTTACAATCCACGGATGATTTTTGTCTCTAAATGTTTCAGTCGCATACATGTGTATTATAGGATGGAATGCAAAGGTATATTTCTGTGAATTAATTTCCACAGAGAAATTCCTTTTTTCTTGCATCTTTAAAATCTGCTCTAGAAATAAACTGAATTACTATCTGGAATATATGGGGAAAGCATGAGTTGGAAGAAGGGGAGCTGGCAAAATCCTGTTATGTATTTAGACATTGATCACATAACAATGGATTTATCACGGAGTTTAGTAAGATAACATTCTAAAGTATTTAGAAAATTACAGCATGTTATGTTGTTCTTGTCAATAGTATGGTTTCAGTTTAAAAAAAAAAAAGCCAAAGTAGATGGTTAGAAATAGAAAACCAAAATCAACCTCCTGCTTCATGGCTACTTCTAAACAACAATGAAATACTGGCAAATTGGAGATTGCCTAACTGTCCATCTAAAGATGCTTTAACGAATTCTTAAGCACTACTGCAAGAATTTTATAAATGCAATAAATAAAATATCCTCATATAAAAAAGGTGAGATCGACCTCTCTCTTCCCCTCCCTTTAGTGTATTCTAATAGCCAGTTCTCGTTACACATGAAAGGCATATCTTTCGAAGGCAACTCTAAATCTGCAAAAATGTGACTATAATCAATCAAGGATATAAGAACTCAAAGACTTTATGTGGCCCATGTCTTCAAGACCACACAGTTTCTTCCTTGTGTCTATTCATACAATTCCTCTAAGTAAAGTCTTTTAAGTAGTTGGTAGAGTTTAACAGTTATTTAAGTTTGTCTGCCCAATAAATGAACACTTAAATTAAAAAAATAAATTGAGATTCAGCCTTCTCCAACCTCTCATAGAGTGAGAAGGAGACAGAGGCAAGCATTCAGGTATTTATACTAACGAATATAAAGCAAATAATGGAAAAAATCACAGCTACAACCAGAGTAAATTCAAAGCTATTTAATCCAATGAAACATTCCTAGGCTAATTAGGATATTTGAAGTAGGAATACATTGTTGTTTTCCCTAAGGATGTTCTCTAGTGTTCCTAACGTTTCTAGAAACTGTTTGTTCTTAGGCAGTAGATAATTGCATATATAAATACTTAATTTTGTAAAGCCATGATTCAAAATTTGGCAGTTCTGTCATTTCCATTGGATTTGGAAAACATGAATTTAAGATTTGGCTTTTATGGCAATGGAAATTTCTAAAAAATTTCCATTTGCTACTAAAACCAGTTCTGAAAGTAAGCCACATTAGCAAGAAAATTGCAAAAACGAAGAGAAAAGAAATTGTGCAATAACAACTATAAAGTCTTCAAAGCCTCAGTTCTTGCTAATGCTTACATCATTACTGAATTAGACAGACAGCACTGGCTTCTTTGCAAACTTAATTTGACACATTAAAGCAATGTTGAATTTTCAGTATGATTAATAATTTAATACCATCTTTTTTCCTTTCCTTTGTATGTAGTGGGGAGCCCAAAATATAGAATAAGAGTAATGCATCTGTTTTTAGTCTGAAGAAAAATTCCCACAATTTCAAGCAAACAACCACTCTATTTGAATTTTTTGTTTAGTGCTGTAGTAATTTCAGCAAAAGCCTAAACCTTGTAGCTTTAATAATATATGAGAAAATTGGCTACCCAAAGATCTCAAATAAACTACGATTGCATGATAGCCCTTTAAGATTACTTTCATTATCTAGAATCAAAGATAACTATTTGGATACTGAAGGAAACCTTTTCAAATTAAACTTGTTCATCTCACCTTTTGTGCGTCTCTGCCAGAGATTTTTCTTCCATCTCATGGTCAGTTTTAGCTAAGTAACAAACAGAAATAAAGTTATAGATAAAATAAATCATGTTGCAGTGATGTTATTAAATAAGTTCTCATGCACATACTTTGAGGGAGAAAACTATTATCTTGTTGTTGTTTTTTACATGATTCTTGAGTCTATGAGCTTGGCCTTGACTTTAAAATAATGAAATGTAGAGTTAATACATTTAGAAACAGTTTAAGATAACTTGAGCTCACAGTAGGAATGAGCATATCAGAAGGCACTTCCATATAAGGGTTTTCCTCCATCGCCCCCAATTCTTTATAAACCATTTTCAACTTTCATTGTCTTTCACAGTCTTCAGTTCTGCCAAATTCACTATACTGAGAATAGACAGGATTGAGCCAATCAATTTCCCCCCAAATTCCGGTAGATAAGGTTTTTTTTTTTTTCTTTTTTCAAGTCTCAAACTGAATTTCTTTTTAATAATAAAACACAGTTCTGGAAAAATTCACCAGCTCCTATTCCACATGAAACAAAAAGAAAGTTGCTAATTACTGCACATTCTACACTTCCCCCCCCCCATCTTCAGTATATGTTGTGGGCATCTATGAGCCTATGATATGGGCAGCATAGGGCACTCTCTGTATATCAGTAGAGAAGAGGGAAAGTGATGGTTCACTTGACCCCAGATACAGGGAGATGGGCAAAGCATGCTGCTTATAAAAACAGGAAAAAGGTCAGTCTGGGCAGGTTTATTTTTCCTTTTATTTAAGAATTATAAAAATGATTAGAAACTGAATGAAAGGATTAAAATCAAGTTTGCTGAAAAATATTGCTTATGGATATGCTGACTGCAGTTAGTGAGAACTTGCTGCACATTTGTTCCAAGACACCTGAAGAAATGGTTAAACTAAATAGGACAACAGAATATCAGAGCCATCAAAGTTCAGCTACTATACCTACCATTAAAACTTAGATTAAGTTAAATTAAATTAAGTGTTAATTTAACTTAATCTTGAAGAGGTCTACATCATATCAATATAAGGTTTCACAGAGGTTTTTGTCCTCTTCGTCATTTTCCTTCAATGATTTTGTTGTTGTTGTTGTTGTTGTTGTTGTTGTTGTTAGGATTGTGTAATGCTTAGAATTTGATCTCTGAAAGCTGCTTCAGAGCATGCTGGTGTATGAATGTAGCACTTGTCTGTAGCAGTTTAAAGTGACCACTCTGTTATTAATACTACATAGAATTTTCTTTTTTTCAAATACCAATCTTCATTTCAACACCCCATCATTAGACAAAATGCTTAAGAGAAATTGAAAAATGACTAAATCCACTTTTAAAAACCAAGGTTTTAAAATAAATAGAAACTTGACCACTTTTGTTGCTAAGAACAGTTGACAAGGGATAGAGGAGGACAAAGCTTTGTTAATTCATGGAAATGAGATCCAAATTTCAGGTAGTCTGGATGTATGAGTCCACACATTTTCATCATATTGACTTTACAACCCATGGAGACATAGGGTTTGATGACAGGGAACCAAATTTTCCCATTAAATTATCCACAATAATAGTCAGTGTTAAACTCAATTAAGTCAAGGCTCACAAACATGCTTCTTGGGGTTGGAGAAACATAACATTAGCTTCACAACCATTTCATTTCATTCCAAGCCTGCAATTTAACATTAACCGAAATTGGGCCTGGAGCCAAATAAATTTGAACTGGGTAAACCATTACATAATTATCCTTTAAGCAGAGGCATACTTTTTTTTTAAAGGCTTAATTGCAACTATTCCTCAAGTACAGATGCTTAACTTTATCACAAAAGCAGTGGCATCAATACAATACATCTCCTTGGCATCAATACAATTGTTGAAAGACTGTTTAAAAAATTCCTTGTATAGGAAGGTATATTAGCGAATGTCACTACAGACATAAGACATAAATGAATACTTAGAATGAAGGCAATTATACGTGTCGCAGGATAATGTTGCAGGATCCAATCTGGATCGGAGATTTAGTCTTTCGAGTGCCAAATACTTAGAGGTCATTGCCAAACCTGTTCAGTTCTGAAGGAGCCACTTGAATTGGCAGCATTTTTTTTTCACTCTTGCTTATTCCAAGAATGTATAATCTTGTATAAATGTGATTTATACAAACTTTAGAATTTTAGTTTTTAATCATGAAATATGGAATGTTGTTCAACTAGTTTGTTAAAACTAATAAAACATTACACCATAAAAAATGAAATCAAGCAAAACAGAAAAATGTTCCTGCACTAGACAGGATATTGGACTAGAAGGCTTTCAATGTCTCTTTCAATCCTATGATCGAAAGATGTATCTCTATTTTTTTTTCGTTAGGACATTACATAAAAAAAATTCTTTTCAAGAGTAAGCCTCTTGGAGATGAGGAGGGCTAGAATATGAGAGCAGTATCCAGCACTATCAATCTCTTTATTATTGTGTGGGACATAGGGTAAAAGTGGAAGTAGAAACAGAGATCATGGGTAAATACTTTTTCTCTGTAGGTAAAAACTGCACAAGTACTAACAAGTCCAAAATATTATATAGAACAATGAGAAGCCAATGAACCAATGTAGACAAGTGATTGCCACCAACAGTCCTATGGCACATGTCTTACTCTTGCAAGAGATGGGAAGATGACACAAAACTATGTATAGAAATAACTAGAGAAAAGGCAGCCAATATTTATTGACACTCAGGGCCACATTCATGCTGCTTAGCTACTTAGCTACTGGATCTCATCTCTTAATAAAGGCAACTGATACTGGAAAGGCTTGTGATGAATAACTGTTGAAATATAGGTATCTTGAAAGAAAGTATGTTTAGCATGAAGTAAAAAAAAAAGCAGGCAATTTCTGCATTAGAGCTAAAAGTGGCTTTGCTGAATGTTCTTGGAGACCAAAAGTTTCATTGTTGTTTCATGAGCTTTCAACTGTAAGAATGACAATTATTTCTCAATGAAAAAGCTGTCTCATTGACTAAACTAAGGACTGGATTCAGAAAGACACTACAGATGGAAAAAGTGACAAATCAAATTAATGAGAAAAAGGTTAAAGATTGCTTCTTTTCTTACAACATGTATGGAACAAGTCCATAGAAGCCAAGCTCTCCAATGGAATATAAAGAATTCCCCATAGTGATGAAACCAAATCTTATTTTTACTAAAGTTTTTAATTAGGTTAAGGAAATTATTACACACATCTGTTGAGTAACTTGTATAACTGTCCTGAAAAAGTCCTGAGTCTCTTTATAAGCTTCATTTTCAAAGAATGAAAATTCCATTATTAAAATAAAAAAGGAGAAATCAACATTCTCTTTAAATACAAAGGTATAGAAAACATTCTGAGATCTTGCAATCTTCCGGATGAATTCGGATTGTAATTCCCATCATCTCTGTTAGGTAGCCATGCTGACTAGCATCAATGGTAACTGGAATCAACTGATGTCTGGAGTACTGTCAGTCTACTTAATCTTAAGAGTAACTAAACATTAAATTAGGTATGAATAATTACAGAGGGAATGCAGCAAGAATGTTTTCATCTCCTTGTCTGAATATTTCTGCATGTTTACTGATTTTGCTACATTTAAGGAATGCTTACATGGTAAAATTTGGCCATATTTCAAACATCTCACACAGTTCATTTAAAAAAAAATTGGTTAAAGTTTTGCAGGATGAATAATGTGAAATTTCCACATTTAAAATTAATACAGCACTTTAAACAGGAGTGTTAAAATATTGCACATACATGGAGCAATGTATATTACAATGTATTTATATGTAATACATACATTAATGACCATGTGATTAACTTAGCAATCAGATTGAAAATGTTTGTAAAATCATGTGATGACTTAACAACCGCATCATTTAGCAACCAAAGTTGTGGTCCCAATGTTGGTTGTAAATTGAGACTACTTGAGTATATATGATTCATTACAGTTCTAGCACTCAGACATTTAGAATTTTTTCTTATTTTAATTAGGACATTTTATTCTTAGTACTTTAATACAACTATATCAAAAAGGAAGAACACAGAACATTTAACTAGATATAAAATACATTATAGAATCACAGGACTGGAAGGGACCTAGGAGGCTTTCTAGTCCAATTTGCTGCCTTGTGTGAACTGCCAAAAAAGATAATCAAAATGGCAGAAAGTGGAAACTCCATACTATCATGTAATGGCAATCCAGATACTTGGAAGTCCAGGTATACTAACCCTAATTTTTTCCTATAGGGTTATCTGTTGGGAATTAACAGATATCTGGGGCAAAAATAATTCCAGTTCTGGCAAGATTCCTTTGGGACAGAAGTTTATAAAGTGTATATAAAAGTTTATAGAACAGATCATTTTGTATGTGACTTAGAACTACGTCTGCATTAAATATGTGGCGTTTGAGACTGCATTAGATTGGAAGATTATCTGGAAACAAAGAAAATAAGTTCAGCTGCCAGACCTGGATGACCAAGAAGCTTCATCAACATATCAGGAAGCAAACTATTTTCAAGGCAGTGGTTGTTATTGCTAGTTGTAACCCAACTCCTTATGTCCTAAAAATCCTTTTCTTTTAAGATTTTTGCAAAACTACTTCCAACCAATAGACGAGGCAATGCAAAGAAAGCTAGATTGAGCAGAAGAATTTGTGTACCAAAAAACAAGTAAACAGCTTGATTTGCTTTTTTTTTTTTTTTTAAGGAAACATTTAATCCATGAATTGCATATTGGAGAACTACATACTCAGTGTTAATTTTAAGAAATTAAACTTCAAAAATTGTTTTGAAAACTTTTCCTGAATACATCCTGTACAAACAAATCTTCAAAGTTGTCCTTTTTATTTATTTCCCCCTGGAAAGAAATGCCATCAAGGTGCTCAAAATCTAATTGTCAGTCTATCAGCATGATAAATCTCCCCAAAGCGAAAAGAGCAAGTCCTAGTTTTGTGCGGAGGAGACGCCAGCAAAAGAAATATCAAGTTCAAAAAATGAACTGGATCCAGTTAGGGGCTGCAGAGATCCCCCCCCCTATTCAGTCCTATGGGAGAGGTGGTTGGATAGCAACTTGGAATGCTGCTGGCTGCTCCATTCCGAAGCCCTCCTCCCTCCTGATCATGTGATCCTGGGCGGGCCTGCTATGAAGGGCTTGGAAAGAATTTCAGAAGCCGTGCTCTGCATGCTTGTTTTGCTTCTTCTTCTACATTGTCTTTATGTGTCCAGTCTTGCGGAAGCAACCCATTGATTAAATCGACCTCAATAACAAATGACCATAGAAAACCTATTGCAATTAAAGCCTATCAAATTCTCGGTGAGAAAGAGAAACCCTACACGAACTCTTTCAAGTTTGAATTTGGTCCAGCCAAATAAAAACGAGAGGATTTTATATTCCAAGGTATATAATGTTACTTTAATTACAGAAATTAAGCAAACTTTTTGGCCATACATCTCCTACATTGCAAACTTTTTTTTTTTTTTTTTTTTTTTACTAATGCTCTGCTGGGAAAGATATTAAATGGAAATGACATCTGCAGGGGAGAATTAGCTGACAAGAAAGACGTATATAGGATCACTGCTTCCCTTTCCAAGCAGCACATCCATGTCCTTAACAGAGTTTTTCCAGGTGGGAAAAACTGCCAAGAGGAATGTTTCTAAGGGGACTGGGGGGGAGAAGAGGCCAGGGAAAGAGTTGAAATCAGATGGAGAGATGATACAATTGGGGAAAAAAAAACACTTTCCTTCCATTGGGGCCCCTATTGTTTCTTTAACTGTGACAGATAAGTAAAGGGAAGCATGGAAATCAGTTTTGAGCCTTGGCAGACAGTGAAGGCTACATGGCAGGGAAACCAGAAATTATTCCCAAACTCAGATTATGTGAACTGGTGAATAACTTAAGGGCCATGAAAAGTCATAAAAAAGAAGGAGGGTCAACCTATTTTCCAAAGCATCAAAAGGCAAGACAAGAAACAATGGATGGAAACTAATGACTGTAAGGAGAGAAGCAACCTAGAACTAAGGAGTATTTTTCAAAATGAGAACAATCAACCAATGGAATGGTTTGCCTTCAGAAGTTGTGGGTGCTCCTTCACAGCAGGCTTTTAAGAAGAGATTAGACAGCCACTAGTCTGGAATGGTATAGGGCAGGGGCAGGCAGCCTTGGCTCTTTTATGACTCGTGGACTTCAACTCCCAGAATTTCTGAGTCAGCTTGGCTGGCTCAGGAATTCTGGGAGTTGAAGTCCACAAGTCATAAAAGAGCCAAGGTTGCCTACCCCTGGTATAGGGTCTCCTGCTTGAGCAGGGGGTTGGACTAGAAGACCTCCAAGGTCGCTTCCAACTCCATTATTCTGTTATTTGTCAGTCTTCTGATTCTTGGCAGAGTCAGCAGATGTCAGAATAATTTAAATCTTCCATTATCACAATTGCTTGCCTCTTTGAAAGACTAGTCACCTGCTATAGAAAGGCCTCATCTGTATCATCTGTATCTGGACTTTTTCTTCAAAGTCCATGAAGATTCAGGGTTGGAAGAATACTGATAGTATATTTGTTAAGAATTTCATGGTATATCACTACTAAAGACACTAGAAAGTCTTTCTAACTTAGTTCCAAAGAAGAGGTCCTTTTTTTCCTTAAATAATTTGTGGGTATTTGTGCATGTGTTTATGTAGGCATGTAATAACCCAAAAGGTATTGTGCCTGCACAAAAACATGATAAAGATCAGTCACTGAAAAAAAAATGAAATGAAGGTGAAAAAGTAACTATGTCCTACAAATCCACAATTCTTTTTATATTTCCTGAACGTGACCTGGACATTTTTAGAAAATGCTTTGGATTTTGTTTCCAAAACATATGACTGTCCAGAGGCAATCTGCAAATGAAATAACCCAGAAGTTTATAGGCCCTTTGAAAAATATCACCATGTATCTGGACACAAGTCAAGACACCAGTTTATGAAACTGTCAAGAAACAAATGTTGGAAAATTGCTTCCTACACAGAATACGAACTCAGAAAACTTTCTTAGTGAACAATGGCCACTAATAACATTCAGAAAGGGAGCACAGAACAGGTAAGCTATTTTGAAATAAGAAACCCTCTGATTAAGCTAATCTGCACATTTCTATGGCTCCAAAATAAATAGACACGTCATTCACCATGTCTAAATATTGTTTCTACAACATTCTTGTGATAAAGCTTGGAAAGGTTAAATTACTAGTCATTATTTACCTTGACTAATGAATTTGTCCATGTTGTCTTTAAAGGGCTGGATGTGTTCTTCTAATGAAAACTGGCAAACTTTGCCTGCTTCTGTCTCACATGCTGAAAATTAAAGGAACATGAGGATTTGAAATAAAATGTTGCTTTATAATATTCATTATAAAGAAAAGGTAAGACTTTCATTTATAGTTTCCCTGTGTTGGATCCCAGCAGACATCTAGGATGAGTTGCAAAGACTGATTTCTCACTGAAAAAGTACCTATTTTTGTTGGATTACTGCCACTTAGTCTGGCTAAAGTTTATTAATGATAGCATTCATATGATTGGTCATGGAAATCTATATAAACGTAATTTACAGGAATACAACTTCAATAGTTATCATTGCAATGCCACATATGTAGAATAAAAATGTATCTCACTAGAAAAAAAATCAGTATGCAATATCACAGTAGCAATATCCTATCTGCTAACTGTTTGCTTTTCTGATGCAAGCCAAAATTAGCATCATTATGGATGCATTATGGATGCATCCTGTAAATTACGTTTATATAGAATGCAGCATGCAGAATCCAGTAGCAAATCTGAAAGTCATTTAAATGTATTGGCCAAAGAACAGTTCTTTAATATGCAAATTAATGCATCTATATGTTGTTATTGCTCTCATTCTCAAAACAAGCAAACAAAAAGTATTGAATTTCATTGGCTATTTCCAAATCCAAGCTAAAGTGTGCTGAATAATTTATCTTTTATGGTTATAGATTTAATACTTATTGTTAGATTTATAGCTTTTCTTTGAGGAACTCAAAGCTGCATACATAGTATTCTTACTCCATTTTTTCCCCAATAGCCACCACATGACAAGTTATGGTAAGTGATAATAAATGGTCCAAAATCACCAGTGTGTTCCATGATCACCAAAGTATTCAATCTGGGTCTTCCCAGTATAGATCCAACACCTTAACATCCTAAATTCTTACCATGATAAACCCATAAAATTCTCTTGTGAACTGTAACTGACATTCACCATTTAAGAGAAAAGCAGAATAAAATTATGAAAGACCTTTAAAATGTAGAATGGTCTGCAAAGTTGTGGGTAACTTTAATCTTTTATTTCAAATCACATCTGAAAAAACAATTGCTGATGCTCATGCTAAGATATTGAACTGAATGATGTATTTATCAGGTTATCAAGCTCAGAGAGTTTAATGGTTATGCTTGATTTTAAACTTCAAATTAAAATGTTAAACAAAGAAAGTAAAATCTAAAGAAGTGATCTTAACTATTAGGGGCACACAGTTGTGGATTTTATTTCACATGTGGTTCTAAAATTTGATGGCATTGTTCAGATGAACGCATAGAAAAATTTGACAGAATGGCAGTTAAAGTTTCAAATTTATAATAACTGGAATTAGAAAAAAATGACAACATTTTATGGTAAAACCCATAATGAAAGGAATTAAGGTAGCTTTTCTCAACTTGGCACTCTCTAGAAATAACTAGACATTCTATAAGAAATACTTCCAATAAAAATTAAAGAAGATTGAGTTAAAATGTACTACAGCTATTTGTTTATTTAATTCCTTAACATTGCTTTTACATGAATATAAAATCAATGACATGGCTTTGAAAATAAAATAAAATTGTTTTTGAATCAGACCTAGAGAAGATGCATTAAAATTACATTGGGAAATGAATATTCATTTAAAGCAAAACTGCCAAAAGTCTTACCGAACGTAGTAAGGTGAACCTGTTTTGTTTTTTAAATTAACTAACGTTTGCTGCTTGAAGAGATTAAAAAAAACACACACAATACTGCATCTGCCTTACAAGGATAAGCTTTTAAAACTTATCCACAAGTGCAAATCAGATAGCCAAAACTATTTTTAAACTTTGTGGAATCCTCTACTCAGTTACAATAATTTACCAAGGCTCAGATCACACACGCTTGTAAACATGTTTAACAACCCTACCATGTAAATTCTATTGACCTCAATGAGACCATTCATGGTTACCAAGTTTAGTCTTTATAGGCTCTGTGTCTAAACAAATGTGATGTTAGGCCAATTACACAGTAAGTGCGGGAGCTGCGGTGCAATATAAGCTTGTTTTGATCGCTTATGTGGTTTCACTGACTTCTGTTGTCTCTTCAGGGAAAACCAGTCTGGTTTCTGACTTCAAGAGCAGAAAGTAGAAAACAAAATGTACATGTTTAGAGTAAAGAATGAACCATTGACAGTTTAAGAGAAAGAGAGAGAGAGAGAGTGCTGACTACTGAGGTATAGGAGGAAATATTGATGTTGGCTACTGAGGTATAGGAGGAAATATTGATGTTATTATCAACAACAATTAATTAGAATCAGTATTTTATATTGTACCAATCTCCCATCATCTCTTTTGCCTAACTGAAGACAAAATAAGTGGATTCAATTTAAATTTATGGCATCACAAGGGATGTGGCACCTATAGAATTCAAACTCACAGACACATACATATCTGGATTCCAAATTTGCTGCCGCTTCTGCTAACAATTTGCCATTTGCATGACAAAATAGCATGAGATGTCCACAAAAGAACAGGTCTCTTTCTCCAAATACCTTATTCTGAACAGCTTGTTTCCAAGCTTCTGGGTACATGTGAAAGGTCCAATATGCATTGAATAATTTGTCAAACCATAGCAAAAACAAAGCAAGCAAAGAACAACAGCAACAAATCATAGTCAATTAGAATATAGGTCATATTAATATTGAAGAGTGAAAATGTTATGAAAGTTCAGCCAAACGTCTTTTAACCTGAAATTGGAAGAGAGACTATTATAATACTAAGTCTCAGTTACTACACCTCTGGAAAATGTATTGAAAATAAATTCAAATTTTACAAATTCAATACATGAATTGTCCCTATACTTTAAAAATGGAGAGATACGTGCATCATGAATGCATCTTATTTCCTGCTCTAAACATTCTTCCAAACTATTTTTATTCATATATTATAGACGTATGCATTTAAAAATATTCTCTACAAGAGAGTTCTCAAGTGATCTGACTATCCCACTGCCATACAGAAGCGATAAAAGTTGGGAACTTTAAAAATATTTTGCAATGTAACATCAGAAGGGGAAATCACATTTAACTGTGAGTATACACCTTCTTCTTTTAGTTACTTGTTTTGGGAAAGGATTGTTCTGACTTAGGCCAATGACTGTTGGGGCTTCATAACCCTCTCCCAGAAATGTCTTGTTTGGAGCTTTAAGGATTGTAAGACGTGACTCAGAGACTGAATGAAATCTTGCTGTTCATTTACATATGGTTTCAGTTTGGAAGTCTGGATACGGCAGTGTTTCAGTCAATTAACCCTTGCAGCCATATTTGCAAAGACTACTGCTGTCTGCGGATGCGGCAAGGATGATGAGCTGGCCACAGGAGCCTTCTATGAAATGGGTCAGCAGCAGTCATGCAAACCACTGAGGTCTTGAATAGCCTCATTACCTTAAATTGAATCACACCCAAAGATGCAGCTCTCATGTGCTGCTGTTCCTCATTCTACACGAGAACAGTCTTGGAGTGTTTTTATATGTCACTCTGCAACTTAGGTCTCTCTAAGTGGCTTAGGATTAGCATGGCATGGAGGTTCCTAAGAGTAATTCTGCACTGCCCTCTATCGGGGTTACTGACCTTGGTTAGCCAGGAGGTTTGTTTTGTATTGCTATATAGCCGATAGATCACCTGACATGCCACCTCTCAATTGTATAATTTTTCCCATTAAAACTATGTTTCTCAACTTTGGCAAGTTTAAGATGTGTGGACTTTAACCCCCCATACATCTTAAAGTTGTTGAGGTAGAGAAATAGTGCCTTAAAACCTGCACACATACATGTACATTCATTAATCACACTCATACAAACACCCATTCAGAGTAAAATATAAGATAGGCATATTTATAGCATAACTGTAGAAAGTATACCAAGAAAAATAAAAACCTTAGATGGCAGAAAATTAAAAATAAAGTTTCAAACAAAAGTATGGACTTTTCTGTAGGGAATTATGTTTTAACCTACATATAATCTACATATTTTAATGGTAAACTGTTTCCTAATGTTGACTGCAAACTAGAGCAATCATATTGTACATTGTGAAGTAAAACTGAGTAATTCAAGTAATAATATGGCATGGTGTCAATATAGTTAGGTAATTATAAATTATCACTGAATAAGACAGAATGTATAAAAACATATTAAAATTATGCCTTTTCCCACATATTTAGAGTTCATGTTTATGTTTCTTAAGTTTGAAGTTATGTGTAATCACATAGATGTCTGAAAGTAAAATCTCTATAGATTCAAATTTGGATTTTGATACAGTTGGAATTTGACTTACTGAATTGTGGCTAAACTGAGCCGGTTTGTTTCACTTAATTCTTATAATCTAGAGCAGGGACTGGCTTTCTCCAGCAATGGATATCATCACCCACCATGCCTCAACAGAATAACTCTTCCCAGAAATGTTATAAGTTCTTTTTCTTTCTCTTTCTTTCTTTCTTTCTTTCTTTCTTTCTTTCTTTCTTTCTTTCTTTCTTTCTTTCTTTCTTTCTTTCTTTCTTTCTTTCTTTCTTTCTTTCTTTCTTTCTTTCTTTCTTTCTTTCTTTCTTTCTTTCTTTTCTTTCTTTCTTTCTTTCTCTTTCTTTTTCTTTCTTTCTTTCTTTCTTCTTTCTTTCTCTTTCTTTCTTTCTTTCTTTCTCTTTCTTTCTTTCTCTTTCTTTCTCTCTCTCTCTCTTTCTTTTTCTCTTTCTTTCTTTCTTTCTTTCTCTTTCTTTCTTTCTTTCTTTCTTTCTTTCTTTCTTTCTTTCTTTCTTTCTTTCTTTCTTTCTTTCTTTCTTTCTTTCTTTCTTTCTTTCTTTCTTTCTTTCTTTCTTTCTTTCTTTCTATCATTTTATACCAACAAACATGTTTCCACAATATACATTAAGTTCTAAACAGTAAGTCCTTCCTTACCGATATTGATGTTTTTATTGATGGGGGGGGGAGAGCTATCCCCTTCGACTCAGTGTTGACTCCTAAGAACTGCCTGGACTAGTCCCTGCAGTTTTCTTGGCAAGATTTAAGAAATGATTAGCCATTGACTGTATCCTAGAGCTGAGAGAGTGACTGCCCAAGTTGTCCCAGCTGGCTTTGTGCCTAAGACAGGACTAGAACTCATGGCTTCCCCGTTAGCTCATTACCTTAAGCCCTATATCTGTATGTATGTCTTGTTAGACCCTAAAAACCAATATATAAGCCACTCCGAGTCATTTTGAACTGCGAGTTAGGTGGCAAATAAATTTGATAATACTGCAATAATAATAATAATATATCTCATTGCCATCAGTCTTATTTCCATGCTATGTTTTTTAAATATTTAATAAAAATATTATGATCAAGCAAAGAGAGACTTTCAGAGTACTCAAAATTAAATTTCCCAAACTAGGATTATGCTGCAGGAACTTTCGAAATAAGTTTGTCCAGCACTGTGTCCTGACATAAGTTGGGAATAAGTCTGTCTTAATTTAAAAGAGGTTTACTTCTGGGTAGATGTGCATATTTGCCAAGCTTTTTTCTAACTAGAACTGAAGTCTCTTGAAAATGTACACATTAAACTTCTATTTTCAGTTAGTTCTAAAATATGTGTATGTATGTGAATGTGGTGGGAGGGATGAAGCATTGCAGAAATCGATATAAATGTTACGTGTAAAATACTCTTGTATTGTTTCAGTCGACCCAGCTATTCGATGCTCTTTAAGACAGCAAGGTGATTTAAGTCTTGTAGCAAGTACTAATATTTTGAGTGTGGAATGAATGAATTATTGAAAGTCATAGCTTGACACAACTAGAGCAAGAAACTCTGGTGACAGTCAGGAGAGATCAAAAGCAGATCAGATTGCTTAACAAACGCTGTGTCAAGGAACTGAGAAAGGCACAACTGAGGATCCTAGAGAACTGTGAAATTGAAGGGCAATTAATGGAGCCAAACTGGTAGATATATTAATAAAATCCTGAGCTGTCTCAGACCCTTTGTTTATTAGAATGTCTGTCTGGTACATAACAGATTAATGTCCAGCCACATAAAGCTTTAAAACAAATGGAAAAGAAACTAATGACAGCTGAAGAAGAAATATTATAGAAATTGTTACTTCAACTGCAAAAACAAAACAAAAACCCACTTATATTTTAAAGTACAAGAAAGCTGCCCACATCCTGAAAAAAAAACTAAAATTAATGTTTTTTTATTTAATATTCCTTATGTCTTTTTCCTCCTGAATTAACAAAGTTCAGTGCACACTTCTCATAAAACAAGCAAACAAATAAGGTGTGGGATCTGTGCAGTTACTATTTTAAAAATAATGTAAAATGATTCTTCCTTTTAAGGAAATTCAGTTTAATTCTCCTTTTCAGCTCTATGTATACTAAAGATATCACCTTGATTATGTACCATAAAGTAAACACTGTAATTACAAAAATAGTACAGGTTTGTTTGAAAGCCAGCTTGGTGTAGTGGTTAAGGCAGGGATAGGCAACCTTGGCTCTTTTATGACTCGTGGACTTCAACTCCCAGAATTCCTGAGCCAGCACGAGTCATAAAAGGGCCAAGGTTGCCTACCCCTGGGTTAAGGTATCAAGCTAGAAACCAGGAGACTATGAGTTCTAGTCCCACTTTAGGCACAAAGCCAGCTGAGTGACCTCGGAGTTGTGACTTTCTCTCAGTCCCAAAAAGGAGGGAATGACAATTACTTCTGAAAAATCTTGCCAAGAAAACTGCAGGAACTAGTCCAGGCAGTGTCTGAGAATTGGACACAACTGAAATGAAAACTGCCCACTGAGCAAATATGACCATGAGATATGGCTAGTTGTACCAATTAAGTGTTTCTTCCTTTTTTTGACACAAGTTATTGACACATTTAGGTACAGGAAGAAATGCCTCGTGAAAGTAGCTGTGTTTCATCCATCTATGTATTTAATTTGGGAGGGCAGAAATAAATGCTTTATATGTAGCAGGCATTTAAAATATGCAGCCACACCAACACTCCTGGTCACATCCACATTAACTAGTATCATCTTGTGGTCCTTAGAGGTCATGTTTTTTTGATGCTGTGCCTGCCCTATGGTACAGCCTTCGGAGGGATCCAGCTGGCCCACAACCCTACTGGCCTTTTACAAGATAATAAAGATTTGGATTTTCCCATAAGATTAGAATTGGGAGGGAAGGCAAGTCCTATTATCTTATTGTTTCATTTTAGTGGCTTGAAAGACAATGTTATTTTTGACCCCAGGAATACATTATAGTAGGGGTTTTTTAATGAAATGTGTCATTGTTTTTGGTTTTAAGCTCTGTACACCACCCAGAGTCACCTTGTGAGATGGGCAGCCCTACTACGCAAATTGTTTGTAAACTAAGTTAAGCTAAATTAAACTAAACACAACACCTGGAAATCATTCAGTACACATCCTTCATCTATTAGTGCCATTATCCCTTTTACCACTTACTTTTTTTTATTGATGACTCAATAATCATGCACGTTATGCTCACACCCCTAAATCTAATTGGTATACAAGTCTTGGGTGTAGAAAATCAGTTACATCTCCTTTGTCTCTAATCTGAGCCAGAAGCTGTCTTGTGACTTATGATGTTGTCTTACCCTTCTGTTTGGTCTGGCTTCTGTCTTGTCTCCAGAAGGAAAGCGGCAGCTCAAACATTCCAGTGAAATGCATTCCTTCATCATGCATACAGCAATAGTGATCTGACTTACATTTTGGCCTTGCTGGTCACATTCTCCCATGTCCGTTGGAACAATCCATTAGAGGAGAGAGGGCCAGCTGAGTGGCAGAAATAGTACTATCCTCCAAGACTTTCAATACACTAACTGTAGGGCTGGTCCTGTAATGATAAACCTTACTAACAACTTTTAATTATAACACAGGTATTTAGTATCAGCACAGGAAGTGCTGATATATTATTCTTGCATGTGTTTCACACCATAGAAAGAGAGGTGCTGCAACATTGAGAAAGATACCTCTCTTTCTACTGGGGCTCTCTAGAAATTGGCCTTTAAGGCAGGGTAGGTAGCCTATTTCTGGCTGAGAGAAGGTGAAAAGATTCAAAGAAAGGGAGATGAGTTGCCAGGAGAGTTCATTTCTTGTTTTTAAAAGCTATTTCATGAATTCATCCATTTAAATCTATTTGTTTATATGATCAAGCTCCCAAGATTACAGGTGGTTTACATATGTGTATATTACATAATGTATATGCCAGGGATAGGCAACCTTGGCTCTTTTATGACTCGTGGACTTCAACTCCCAGAATTCCTGAGCCAGCATAGCTGGCTCAGGAATTCTGGGAGTTGAAGTCCACAAGTCATAAAAGAGCCAAGGTTGCCTACCCCTGGTATACGCTAAAGTATAATGATTATGAGGATGCCTCTCATACAGAGTATTAAAAAATTGCTTTTCAAACTGAACATCAAATGAAGTGCTAATAATTAGTTTCCAAATGGCTACTGAAAAAAGACTGCTTTGACAACTGTGTGGAAAGCTAAAAGAAGAGCATCTTTGCTGGAAAGGGATTTCAAAGCTTTGGGGCTACCACCAAGAAGGACAATTTGGGGGTTTGCATTCCATCCAGTTCTTAATTCAGGAAGGCACGTTTTAACTACAGGAGATTTTCCTTAACTTTAATCCTATACAGCAGTGTTTCTCAACCTTGGCATTGTTTCACACCTTGAAGATATGTGGACTTCAACTCCCAGAATTCTCCTGCCAGCTTGGAGGTATTTACCTTTGTTTAAGGCAACTTTATGCTATGTTTACATTTTCATACATTTATTCATTTTCATTCCAAAAACCTATTTTCTGATCAGTCACTGCTATCACAGTATTATTTTAATCCAATTCCCAAAGCAAAAACTGCTTTTTAGCCACTATACTTATCATGTTTTTAATATCTACTGTATTAGTCAATTAATATCACACACACTCACAAAAGTGTTGATATTTTGTTCCACTATGTATTTGCTTTTGCTGTATTATGGTACTTCTGCTATTTTTAAAGTCTGTTTATCCAGTATGAACAGTTCCTTTTGGAGTTTTTTGTGAATCATCAGTCTTAGTTTCAATCCCCGGGGACCCAGAAAATTAGGGCTTGCCTATATAATGGAAATCAAAGTTTAGGGAAAGTGGCTAGAACCAAAGTTATTAATTTTGACATCTGGAAAAAGTTAGTATATTTTATATCAGCTTTCTTGGCAGGAGACATCCCCCCCTCATTCTTTCTCTCAGTCTCTCTCATTCATTCTCTCTCTCTCTCTCCCTCCCTCTCTTTCTCTTATATAGTATTACATATCTACAATCCTTACAATAGGCCCTTAAGACCTGCCAATATTAGTATTCCCATATTAGCATTAGCATACTGCAGAGAAGGGTGAGGCTTAGAAGCAGAACTAAAGAGAGACAAAATTCTTCACTATATTTGTGGGCAGAGCAACTGGCTGGATAGTTTCTCCTACAATGTTTCCACGTTGACCTCTCCCCTCCCATCAGTGACAACTGCATTGAAAAAGGTGGGACAAATTCTTCCTAAAACTTCTCCTGGGATTTAACTGATGCATTGGAAATCAAACAGAATGCACACCACTGAAGAGATGTTTCTAAAATAAAGAGAGAACATTTCCACATACCCTTTGGCTAACATTTTAACAGAAAAAGCCCAAGGCTATCACGTTCCCTTCTTGAAAGGAAGTTTAAAGTTTCTTGACCCAAACAGGCCTGGCTGCCTAGCTTCCTGATTTGGACACTGCATTTGCCACACAATTAAGATAAAAAGGAAAAACATTGTAGGGCTATGTTTTTTCTGCGCTGTGCTAGACAGAACAATAGCAAATTGCCTTAGAGAAACTAACACTTGTGGCAAAGATGAGATTTGAACTGAGCACTTTCAAATTTTCCTATTCTTTGCCCAATCTCCCAGGATTTCCAGATAGGTTGCAGAAACATGCAACAACCTTGGTGGATCACAGTTGTGGAGGTTTTTTTTTTGCAACTTAGCAACAGAATTGTATAAATGTCTGTATGGATAGAAATCCTTCTGAGGTTTATGAAACCAATTTCTGGGTAATTCTGTACAGGATGTAGCCTAAGAAGTCTCTGAAATTTGTTTTAGGAATATACCGATTATTTAAGAAGAATCTTCAGCAATTCCTAGATGAAATTTGATTTCTCAAACATTGAGCCCTGAGAAAAAAAAATTATATATTTAAAAATATATTTTATATACAATATTCATATATGTATTATATATTACATATTTTAAATAAAATTGATACATTTCAGATTTGCAATTGAATTTTCCCACTTCCTTTCTTAAGACAAATCCATCTGAATCTTTACATATAATTCAAAATGCAACCTAAGGTCTGATATATTTCTGTATCTGAGAATTTGTCTCTCATAGTGGCTTTCTCATTGCTATTTCTTGTGGTCTTGATGGCACAGATTAGAGGTATTTACCAGCATGTTCCCATGTCTACCTAAAAGACAAAGTGACTATGAGTATCAGAAAGCTTTTACCTCTCAAGTCTTTTCTCAGCTTGCGAAGATCCTTATTGAACTCTTCAAATTTTAGCTGAGAAGCTTGAAAAAGATCCTGCGGTTCTGGAAGAGGGAAGATGCATTGTTCTTTTCCAGCATCCTGGCAAAACAAATAAGTGGGTTGAATAGATAATATAACATTGAGACAAGAACTATATATTTCTCTTTCTTTCATTCATTATATTACCAAAGTGATTCAAAAGCAAGTATCATTTAAGGCAGGGGTAGGGAACCAGCTGCCTTCACATTCCTTTGTTTTGGCTCTGCTAAATTTCTGTATCAGTGATAGTATAATCTGTAAAGGGAATGTTCTTGACTGGGTGCCATTTAAATGTCAGAAATAGCAATTCAGTGGCAAACTTAAGAGCTGGTTTGGTATAGTAGTTAAAGCACCAGGCTAGAAACCAGGAGACTGTGAGTTTTATTCCTGCCTTAGGCTGGGTGATTTTGGGCCAGTCACTCTCTCTCAGCAAAACTCACCTCCCAGGGTTGTTAGGAGGAGGAAGGCGTATTAGATATGTTTGTCACCCTGAGTTATTGATAAAAATTAAGGCAGGATACATACACACAAACACACACACACACAAACACACACACACACACACACACAATCTGGTCAGTTTTGCTTTGCTTTGACAGATTTTAGCCAATGATACTACTGAGCATTTGCTAGCAATATCTTTCACTTTAGAAAGTATTTAAGCCATCAGCAAACAACAACCAAATTTATCAACTGCCTTCATTGCAGTCTTAAGGAACTAGAAGATAAAGAGATGACATCCAACATTGTGAAAGGAAACACCTGAACATTAAATGGAACACTTTTTAAACTCGCCTTCATACTGCACACTTCCTATGCCTTCAAACACCTTCCTTAGCGGTTGAGAAATGAAGCTTGAGGTTGAGATTTTTGAGCGCATATGAAAGGATTTGTTACCTTATTCTTTGTTTCCTCAAGAAACCACCCTACTAGATCTCACCAAAAGTATTTATATTAAATGACAGAAACAAAAACTATCCTAAAAGAAAAAAAGGTTAAAATGGAAGTTCATACTTACCTCATCAAAGTTACGCAGATAATATGAGACAATATACGACAGAAGACTCCTGCTGTTATCCTGTATAAAGTCAAAATTAAATAGCATTTAGATATGAAATATATATTTAGATCGAATAATTTCTATTTGTATACATTTGGAGCACAAGTAGTCCTCAGATAACAACCACTCATTCAGCGGCCATTCAAAGTTATGATGGTGCTGAATGAGGAGACTCATGACCTATCATAGTAGCTGCTGCTGCTGTCGTGTGATCCTGATTTGGGCGCTTGGCAACCAGCTTGCAGTTATGATGGTGGCAGCATCCCGCCCTCACATGAGGAGCCCTAATGGTGCAGTGGTAAAAATGAAGTATTGCAGGCTAACTCTGCCCACAGTCTGGAGTTCGGTCCTGATGGGCTCTAGGTTAACTTAGCCTTCTGTCCTTCCGAAGTCAGTAAAATGAGAACCCGGATTGTTGGGGGCCATATGCTGATAGTGTAAACCACTCGGAGATTGCTGTAAAGCACAATGGAATGGTATATAAGTCTAAGTGCTATTGCTATTGGCTATCACCTTTTGTGATCTTCACTGCCAGCTTCCAACCATCAAAGCCAATGAAGAAACTGGCAGCAGTTCTCAAATGGTAATCTTTGTGATAATGCTCTTAACTATAATGTGGAATTCGTTCAACGGCAGCAATCGGAATTGCTGGAGCTGTTGTTGTAAGTCGGTGCAGTCATATGATACCACACTCTAGGGATAGAGTTGCCAGTCCCAGTCACCACCATTAAGTGAGGACTGCCTGTGTTATGCAAGAAAGCAAATGAAACCCCAAAATGGAAGTGAGAACAAAATCAAAAGCCTTTCATGCATTTATGCAATAGGTTATAGAGATTTTTTTTATTATCATTGTTAAGGCAACATGCTAGTTCTATAGTGTAGGGAAGAATTCTAGAAAATGTTGAAATGAAAAGGTCCTCCTCTTTGTGAGCCTTTACCCAGTTTGTAAAAAATTTTGTTACTGAAATACAAAAAAAGGAAAATATATGCAAGCAATGGGAAGATTACTGAGATGTTATATACATTCACTATTAAATGGAACACTTATGTAGTTTTAAAACCACTGAATATGTTTGTTTTTCAATATTAATAATAGGAGAAATATCAGAATTTTAGAAGTGGTAATCCAATGAACAGGATTTAATGATAGATTAATTCGTCAGGTTCAGGTTTCTTCCATGAACACAAGTTTATTTTAATCTATATCACTATGAATTTACAAATTTGGAAGAAAAAATAGCACAAACTGACTGATCATTGTTACATCTCCTGGTATATCCTTTTTTATACTTTTTGTCCCCTAATATGCATATTAGTAGTCCTAGAGTTATGGCCACAACTGAGCCCAAAATTTATGTTGCTAAGTGAGAAATTTGTTAAGTGAATTTTGCCCCATTTTACAACTTTTCTTACCATATTTGTTAAGTGAATCACTGCAGTTGTTAGTCACACAGTTGTTAAGTGAATCTGGCTTCCCCATTGACTTTGCTTGTCAGAAGGTCACAAAAGGTGAGCACCTGACCCTGGGACACCGCAACTGTCATAAATGTGAGTCAGTTGTCAAGCATCCAAATGTAAATCACATGACCATGGGAATGCTGCAATGGTCATAAGTGTGAAAAGTGATCTTAAGTCACTTTTTTCAATGCCATTGTAACTTTGAACGGTCACTAAACAAACTGTTGTAAGTTGAGGACTACTTACTTTCTGCAAATATTTTGTTAGGCTTTGAATTACAAACTACAAAAATCTATAATTCCAGTTTGTATGTAGATATTAAGAATGAAATTTGTGTAACATCAATTTGTTACACACTACTAGTATCCAAGAGTTACTGCAAGACTAAATAACATAATAACATGTTTTATCTCTGCACGTGGAGGTTCCTTCCTTCCTTCCTTCCTTCCTTCCTTCCTTCCTTCCTTCCTTCCTTCCTTCCTTCCTTCCTTCCTTCCTTCCTTCCTTCCTTCCTTCCTTCCTTCCTTCCTTCCTTCCTTCCTTTCTTGCTTTCTTTTTCTTCTTAGTGTGTTTTTGATTGTGGTCTTTTGGCCACTGCTGAAACAGAATGCTGAACTAAATAAATCTAAGGTTTGACTAAGTGAACTATTCTTATCTTCTTATCTTATTAAATTAAGAAGTCATAATTTGTTTGAAATCCCACTAACAAAGGGAAACGTTTACGGTATCCAAAGTGCAATTCGCACTGAATTTAGAAAAAAAGTGCTGAAATAGAAAACTATAAACCAAAATAAGCTTAAAAAAATACAACAGATCTGACTGACTGTTTTATGTAATAGCAATAGCACTTAGACTTATATACCGCTTCACAGTGCTTTACAGCCCTCTCTAAGCAGTTTACAGAGTCAGCATATTGCCCCCAACAATTTGGGTCCTCATTCTGCCGACCTCGGAAGGATGGAAGGCTGAGTCAACCTTGAGCCACTCAGAATCAAACTCCTGGAGTGAGCAGTGAGTGAGCCTGCAGTACTGCATTCTAATCACTGCATCACCAGAGCACTGTAAGCACTGTAAGCATGAGCCTTTCAGGCTTAATAAAGCAATGCAGCATAATATTAAATCAAGGCACAGGAGGATAAAACTTACACTACTCTTGACATCTTTGAGTTTGGGAAGTATGTCTAATCCAAAGCCATCTGCTTGTCCTCTTGTCCTATTTCCACCATTCATGTAATTCCCAAAAGCCAGGACCAAGCCTAGAACCCGCATAACTCCTGAGCCACTTTTCAACATCTGGGGAAACAAGACGCAGAGAGGTTACTACAGAACATGTTAGAAACATTTCATTTTATTTAATAAAAAGTGTGCAAACACATAGCAGTTGTCAAAACAATTGAAAACAATTTAATTTTAAATACTTCATAATCACATCGGGGCGATTCCAAATTAATAAAAATTCTAAAATTTCAGTAATAACTACATTTCTAATTTCTTACTATTATGTAGATGTATCGCTAATAAAAAAAAATATCAAAGAAATTTATATCTTGAGAAAAGGGGTTATAGAACCCTTCAAGCCAATACCCAAGTGCTATTTACATATGCAGGAATATTAAGTTTGTGAGCTTCGAACTTAAAAGTAGTTTTTATTTTAAGATTAGTACAGGGCTGGGGGAGCTTATGATTTTTCAAATGTTGTTCAAGTACTCCACCATTGGACAGGGTGGAAAAGAGTCGTTGTTCAGCAGCATTTGTAATGACCTAATTTCCCCACCTATACCATAAGAGGAAGGCTTTTCTAACATTGCTTAAGGGAATAGAAACAAAATATTGACCTATAGTTCAGAGTAAGAGATATTCAAGTTCAGGTACTTGTCAATTTTTGCCAAAGCTTGCTCAAATTTCTTTAAGTTAATATTGAACAATTCTAGCATGACAAGCTGGGCCCAGAACCAACGCAATAATCACTTGACATGAAACCATCATACAAGAGACACAGGAAGTGCTGCACTAACTAAATGTAATGGTGTTGTTGGGGAAGAACTTTGGAGACAGAGCCAAGAGATGCTGCCTAGGGAACAATCAGATAAGAGATAGCACAGCTCACAACTGGACATGGGTGAAGCAAGAGACTCAGAAGAAACCTTCCTTAGTTGCTTGGGTTATAAAGCAGATGGGAGAGGGAAGAGAGATGTACTTTCAGACTTCAAAGATTCTGTCAATTTGGCTTTACCATAAAGTATAATTAGCTCATCTGGTTATGATTCCCATCTGGTTTACTCCGTGAGACCAACATCAATCTTGCAACCTTTCCCCCTGCTTCCTTTACAACCCAAGAAAGTAAGGGAGGAACCCTTCTGAGCCTGTTGCCCATCCCACTATCCAGTTGTAGGTCATACTGTCTCTTATTCAACTGTTCCCTTAGGAGAATCTCTTGGCCCAGTCTCCCAAGGCCTTTCCCAAACACCAACCTCCTAAAACTACTAAGTAGACAGTGGAACATGAGTGAAGAGAGACAAGCAGCAGTTGTAGGAGAATGAGTTAATCCTCCTGGCACTGAAATACTTGAAAGAACCATGCAGGCTGAGCCCTATAATCAGTGCAAACATTTCTGAATGGAAGAAGGCATCTGGCAAAATTAAACTATTCAAATTAAACTTTATAAAGTATATTCGTGATTTGGCAAATGTGAAAAATACAGAGCTTTGTAACAAAGGGGGCACAGATCTATCCTTTCCTTAAGGCATAGGAATTCTTGACAGCTATGAAAAGCCTGATGAGCAAAAAGTACATTTTTTTTTAAAAAAAAGAACAAATGGCTATATTGTTAACAGTATGAGGATAAAAAGTTGGATAGCCTCATATTCTCCTTCAAGAAAAAGTGGGATAGAAATAAATACATAAATGGGAAACCGATCACACTGGACATAAATGGGAAACTTTGACTCAATTACCTAGCAAAGTAGATACACTACCGCTCTGCATATTATTCCCATTCCATTACAATTGATAATAATGGATTAAATATTTGGGGGAGGGCCATATAGATGGGTTCCCATGAAAATTTCAGATGGAATACAATGCAAGCAGTGGTGGGATTCAAATATGTGAACAACCGGTTCTTTGTGTGGATGCCACTTCCGGAAGTCCATTCTGGGCCTGGGCAACAAAAAATTAGCTACTGGTTCTGCTGAAGTGGTGCGAACCGGCTGAATCCCACCACTCAATGCAAGGGACTTTCTATTCCCTTAGTGCAGGGATAGGCAACCTTGGCTCTTTTATGACTCGTGGACTTCAACTCCCAGAATTCCTGAGCCAGCTTGGCTGGCTCAGAAATTCTGGGAGTTGAAGTCTACGAGTCATAAAAGAGCCAAGGTTGCCTACCCCTGCCTTAGTGACACTGCTTCCAGTTAAATTCCATAGACTATATGGAACAATGGCAGCAAAAAGTTCATCAATGGATTGACCTCTGATTGGCTGCAACCACATAAGCAGAAAGCCTTAAATAGGAGGAAACTGGTTCCAGCATAACAGCAGTGGCAGCAGAACAGGCTGCAAACTAGCATGTCGCAAGCTTTGTAAAAAGGCAATGAAGTTTGGTGACTGAGAAATTATTAAGTCTCCTGAGGAACATGTCTTTAACTGAACATTTTTAAGCAATCCATCAATGCCCTGTAGACTTTTTCCCGTGGAGAATTACAGCTATGAAAGCTTCACATGGAGCTGAGAGTATTGAGAGAAAAAAAGGGGGTGTGTTTTATATATACACCTCCTCCCACAATAGTTTCAAAATCATCTTTGCAGCATTGTCAATAGCAACTATGATTTGTTGAGATTGAAGAAGAATCTTGAATTTATAGCAGTATCTTCAAGATTATATAGCCTATGTAATATTAACTAATATTTGTTAATTGTTATAAAGCTAAGTGTGGGAGATTGCTGCTGTTGCCAATGCTGTCAAAATTACAATGGGCTGATTATTAGATATTATTAAAGAAACAAAGGCACTTCTAAAAGAAAAAAGTCAATGTGTGTTTGTTTGGAAATACTGAAGGGAAGCCAGTGTCTGTTACAAAGAGCGAAGATTTTGCTTTGGCACAGGAAGAAGGTATATTATTCTCTAGAGGTTGATGTGCATTGGCTATAGACTTGTGGTGTTATACTTCAGCACTGAAAGCCAAATCTTAAGATTTACTTTGATCTTGAAGCACAATCATAAAATGTTCCATTCAGCAGGACTGCTATCCTTCACATTTAATGAGCATGTAAAATAAATAAAACTTTTGAAATATGAGTATTGTTGAATAAGGAAGATTAAATATCAGCCAATCTAGGTCTTGCATCAGATGGTCCAGAACCTACCTCACACAGTTTCTGCAACAATTCAAGTTTGCTTCGGAGAGAGGAAATGCTTTCAGAGAATGTTGATTGGAACAGGATACAAAAGGCTCGTTCAGAGAAGTTGGGAATCAGGGAGAGCTCATAAAGAAACCTGGAGGCGTTAAGGAAAAAATACGACTGAGATCTATTAAAAGAACTTGGTGGGATTTCCCCCCACAAAAATAGGTTCAGAAGTATAGTCTAAAATCATTCCCAATTAAACCAATGAATAATGAAAATTTGTTCTGAATGGGAACAGATTATCTCTATGATTGTGGAACCCAAACATAGGGGGAAGGGTAACAAAGGACTGGCAAAGGGTATTTAATGGTTCTGAACACAACAAAGAACAATGAGTTCCATTCCTTCTCTGAAACTGGCAGTGGAACTTCTGGAGCTACCTAGAAGTCTTCCACCTGAAATGAGACTTCCAATAGATACAGATACCTCTCACCCCTTACCAACTCATTTTAGCCAGTACTAAGCAATGAAAAACCATCAGTTTTGCAAATAGTGTCTGACTGTCGTTTTAATTTCCCATAAGGACACTGATATCCCAACAGAGAAATGTTCTGACACTTGCCTTGAGAAAAAAGAAGACAGTGGGGAAAGAGAAGATCTATTAAAATACAAGTCCCTTGAAAGGATTTAGGTCCTCAAAAAAGTGACTAATACTGCTATCCTGTTACTGGGGCTCAGATAGTGAATGTGATTCACTCATCAGCAGTAGAAAAAAAATAGATAAAAAGATAAATGAGTATACTTGGGGTCTGTACAGGTTTATATACTTCTTGAAGAGGATGGGAACACTCATCAGAGATTGCTGCAAAATCTTACTTCTCCCTCCTGATAAGAGGACTGATCAATGCAAAAGTACACACATATATGCGTACATATACCTACATCTTTGCCTGAAAATATAAATTAACACTAAATGTCCTGGGATATTCCATTAACAAAAATCCTGAGCAACAGGTGAGAACTTGCAAGATTTCAGCTATTTCACATGATATTTCACCTATTTTTAGCATATAACCAGGGAGCTCCGGAGATAAATTAACATTATAAGAAAAGTGACATCAAATATATTTTGGTGTCTCTCGAATGTTATGTCTGTAAGTGCAGTTACTATACACACACGCACGCACACACACACACAAAGCTAAACTGAGTGCATTTGAAGTAGGGATTAAGATGTAAATCCAAAGAATGTGCAAGAGACCAGGAAGTATCAAGGTTATGGAAAAATAGCTAAGCAGGGATAATGATCAAATTAAGCCTATTCTCATGAAGAACAAGCAAATAGTTCTTTCTGGGGAGGAGCAAACAAACCAAAGGACTTGTAGTAAATTCATCTACTGGAAGAAGAATTGGGAAAATAGGAGGACACCACTATTGTACAAATCACCAGAATAGCGCGAGGACATAGTAATCCAGTTTTCTCAAACAAAGTGGAACTGAACCTCATAGTTATTATATGTACTGAACTGGTTAATTATTTGTTTCAATTAGAACAATGTGTGCTGTATCTGAACCTGAACTAAAAAGTTAATAGTTTGACTCTCTCCAACAAGTGTAGATGGTTTACAGTATCCTTACTGTTCAGGTTTGTCCAAAGATTTAGCATTCTCCTTTTCTTTACTTGATTTGCCATGCTTTTCTATCTTTTCCAGTTCATCAGATTGTGCTCTCTTGAAAAAAGATTCACAAATATAAAGAAAATTGTGAATGGAAGTAATACATACTCATATGCATAAATAATTATCTAGGAAATTAAATAATGCTTACAATTCAATTATAACCATTGAATTATAATTACTTCAATTTATTTTAATTATTTATACAGAAAGGTATTCAATATTTAACATAAATATGTAATAAACTTAGTTCATGAAATAATGTTAGACATGAAATGTTTATTCAGACAACTATCACTAAATTAAAACCTACATAGTTATGATACTAAACATTTTCAATAAGCCATTTTATTCGAGCGTGGATTAAGCTGATGCATATGTGAAATACAAAGCCACTTTTTGTTTTTTCAATAGAAAAGGGAGAGAAAAACTTTTTAAAGAAAGGCATAATTATTTTCAATCCGCACTCAAGATGACTTTAGTTATGGGAGTTTCAATCTGTTTAGAGGGCACCATTTAAACAGAAATAGACATGGTAATTTGAATCCACAATTGTAGTGGATGATTTTTGCAGTAATTCTTAATTGCCCTTTTTATTAATAAGTTGATTTTGTCTCTCCAACTAACTGTATACAAAGGATACCAAAATGTATTTTTACACAAAAATCTATTTTGAGATCAAAGCAATGCAATGAAAATTCCATTAAAGCATTCTACAACTTATCATCTGTAATATACCAAATTGAAAACAGCTGCTTTACAGGTATGATTAGGAGATGCTATTTTATTTCAGCAGTATTCTGTTCTAGGTAAAGAATAAATGTTATTAATGTATTTACATCCCACCTTTATTTTTGTACAGCTCAAGGCAATGTGCATACTACAATGGTCCTGCCTCCTATTTTGCCCACAATAACACCTTCCCTGTGAGGTGGGTTGGATTCAGAGACAGTGATTGTTATTTTAAAGACTGAAGTATTTTCAAAGAATTTTTCCTAAATGGAATTCCCTTCACAGAACTTTAATGCTTATATAAACACGTGCTTCCTTCTGAAATTGAAATCCAGGCATATAGCTTGGGCTTCACCATAAACTATCAACCTTATAACTTATGCATTAAAAAAGGAAGCTGTGGCAAAATCTTTAATGTTTTTGCACAATTTAATATTGTACAGCAAATTTCTAGCATCTAATTGAAAAGGATATTTCAACTGAGTTTTAATTCTAAGCTGAAGAACAAGTAAGAACTGTGGTAGTAGACTTTGACAATGTTCATAATTAGACTACAAATGAGATAATGGGTCTATTTATGAAAACTAATTGAATAAAACACGACCATACCCAATACAAAATATTTGAAAACGTTACGGTATAGAAGTGTCAGATTTCTAATATAATATAAAATATTCTGAATTGTGCAAGACTCTGTGTTAGAGCAGTGATAGCTTTATTTTCCCAAATATGCATAGTTACAGCAATGTATTAGTTATTCACAAAGAAATCAGACACTGAAAACTTGCACAAAGTACTACATGTCACTGCCAGCAACTATCAGCATGCAAGACACAATCCTGGGAAGTGGTAAGGGTGGGGGTGGGTGAGATACTTTGCCAGATTGAGAGGTCCAAGAGCTGCAGGCCACATGGGAAAAATTATGCTAAATTAATGCTTGAGGATGTTTTGGCAAATCCATGTTTCTATAGTGGCTGTCCAAATCTTGTTAGATTTTCTGAGATTTACTGTAGCCAATCAAAAGTAGAGTTACAAAAGATCAAGCAACTTTCTGAACAATGAACCACTCGCCCAAATCCCCATCTGGAACAAAATGAATAAGCAGCAAAAAGAATGACAGAGGTATGCCCTCTATGAAATAGGTTCTTTAAAATGACATATTACTCAGTTCTGTAGTTCCCTGTTATTTTTTATGCATGCAGAGGAGTTCCCAGGATGGGGCATCTGATAATAGGAGAGAAAGGCAAGTTATCATTGAAAATCCAGGCTAATGGAAGACAGCATTGCTTCTAATGTATATGGACCTGGAAAGTCTCCAGAGTAAGCAAAATAACAGGTCTACTGATTCCCTAGAGGCCTGTGTCAAAAAGGCATTCATTGCTTGCTTATAAATGTTTATTTATTAGATTTAAATGTTGTCCAACTCTATGACTCTAGGCCAGTGGTCCCCAAGCTTTCCGGCTTTGTAGATTGGTGAGGGAGGGGGGAGACGGGATGGTTCCATGCAAGTGGCAGGCAAGCACACATGCATGCGCAGCTCCATTTATGCAAGTGGGGGGCACGCGCACCTGCTATTCACACACAAATGGAGCTTTTTGTGTGCGTGCTCGCCCACTACTTGCACAAGTAGACTGCGCGCATGCACACACTCGCCTGCCACTTCTGCAGCCCAGTCCTAAATAGGCCATGGCTCAGTACTGGGCAGCCACCGGAAGTTGGGGACCCCTGCTCTCGGCAGCTTATACTAAAAAATAGAAAAGAAAAAAAATCCTATGGCTCCAGAGAACCATATTCCTTATAACATGCCATGCAACCAACCAACAGGATCTCTATAAATTAGTATCTATCCATGCCTTTCCTCCAGGTTTGGTTATAAATACAGTCTTAGAATTGTCAGAACCCTTAATAAACATATCTAAAGAAATTAAATTACACCAATCAATCTTTCATTATTTTCCAAAACAGATATATTTTAAGGGCCCAAGAAAAGACCGATATTACAAATTTATTTCATACAGCTCAAAGATATCATGTTTATAATTGCATTTATTTATTTAGCCCATGTCATATCATATATGGACTAGCAATATATATTAACATAGTAGAATCCAATAATATAAATGTTAAAAAAGATTTATGTTCAAATATCAGCATCTAGGCCATCTAACCATTGAAACGCAGCATTGTTTATATTAAAAAAAATCAAATG
This sequence comes from Azemiops feae, assembly GCA_023970755.1. Lineage (NCBI taxonomy): Eukaryota > Metazoa > Chordata > Lepidosauria > Squamata > Viperidae > Azemiops > Azemiops feae. The sequence goes on from JALGBA010004209.1 coordinate 3,583,616, forward strand.
CTAGACCGATATATATACCCTCAGCTTACAGCTGATCATGATGTGACCTACCATTTGATGTGGGATTCCACAGTCACACTAAGGAGAGGATACGATGCCCCATTTATACAGAGAGTCCCAGCAGACTCTGTGTGAGGTACAAATACTATTCAGGATTGTCCATTGCTGATTTGATAGTTCAAAGCCTGACCCCTTTTTTTGTAGGGTCATTTATATGTCTTTGTCTGAAGTGTGAAGCAGGTTTGCTCTCCAGTCTATCCTTGGCATTAGTTAGTAAGGCTGTGTTTTCAACCTAAATGTCTTGTATTATGCAAAGTCCACCAGCACTGAGACACTGATTATCAAAGCCCAGATGAGAAGGGGTGGACATGTATTCAGAGTGGATAACCACTGTATGCTTTACCAGTTACTGCATAGTGTACTGTAATCTGGGAAGAGATCTCAAGGTCAACCGCTCAAGTACTACCAAGAAGTTGTAAAAGAAACTGTACACCACTGTGACATCCAACCAAGGGAACTGGCAACTATAACTGCAGACAGAAGCCACTGGCGAGCCCTGTGCTATGAAGATGCCACCAACTTTGAAAAAAGATGCCACAAAAAATTAATAGAAAACCTTGAGTGGTCTTAAAATAATATCCACGGTTACTACAAAATGGACTTCCAGGCAGTGGTGGGATTCAGCCAGTTCGCACCACTTCAGCAGAGCCGGAAGCTAATGTTTTGTTGTCCAGGCCCAGAATGGACTTCCGGAAGCAGCATCCACACAGAGAACCGGTTGTTCACATATTTGAATCCCACCACTGCTTCCAGGGCCCCCACTGTGCTAGATTCTGGACTTCCGGACTGGGGCAGCAGAGTTACCTCTGTGTCCACAGATGAACTGCACAACAGAGTGTCTTCTTTGAGCCTGAAGAACTATTCTCTATATTGGATTACTGAAGGAATCTGGGACTTTTATGCAAGCAAAGATTAGACTTGGGAAATAATTTTATCTCTCTTTTATAATGCTAAAATTCTGATATTCAGTGAAGCTGAATGGGGAGAATTTAGAGGAAACTTGCAGTTAAACTATAGGATTTGCAAAGGCCCCTAAGTTTCAACTACAGAATTTGCAATGGGCTCTATCGTGAACAGACACCACAGCAAATTGACCAAAGCTAAATGTAATTAGTGTCCAGTGATTACAAAACTTATCTACTAACTCCAGAATCAACATAATATGATTCTGAGTATCAATCTCTTACAAATAATAGTGGATTATAGTTTTCATGCCTTACTATTTGGATTCTTACCCACTGTGCACTAGGTAAGACCCAGCCAGGCTCTTACAAATGATGAGATTTGAAAGAGACTAAAGCTCATTTCGCCTTTGATGTGCACAATACAAAAACCTAGCTTTCAAACCTTTAATTATTTCCTGATTACAACATATCTGGATGAAGCTTTGGTGAGATGGCAAAGGATTAAGCATTCCTCTCCTCTGATTCGGATCAGTGTCACGAACAATAACAAGTAGGCTTGGAAGTTATTATTCTGCATCAGTTAGATTACTACATATTCATACATCATGGTGGAAATGTTGTTTATACCATTATTTGGGAGAAAAACAAGCAAACATCTTGAAGGCTTCTAATCTCTTAGTAAAATATGTCTAGTTTTGAGTCTTAAAATCAAACACAAGTTTCCACATGGCATCTAGTGTAGTGTGAGCCAGAAAACCTCCCTGATGCAGGGATTTCGGTGTATGAGGCACGATTTGAGAAGATACCTGTGTGCATTTGTACAACAGCAAAAGCAGGCTAGGATATGGCAGAAAATGTGATTTTAGTCCTTTCTAAACATCAATATGAACATGTCCAGGAAATAGATAACTTATTATTCTCACCGGATCTTTCTGATGCAAGCAGAATTTTGTAACATATTATTTGGGTAACGAGACAGAACCCTTTAAAGATAATTTTGGCTACATATCACTCCTTTCTTCTTTCCTTTTTAAAACCTAAGCTAAATACACTGTATATATAGGAAATAAAAAAGAGGAATTTCCCCCTCAAAGACATTGTATCAAAGGAATATTTAGCAGATGGTTCACATAAAATTTCATTAGCTCCTGATTACATTTGACACATCTTTGAAATGATACATTGAAATAAGTTAAATAGAAACCTGCTGGGTGAAAACTAATTATAATTCAGAACAAACAGAATGCAGGATTACTATATATTCTTTTACAGTTTCCTATTTGTTATACTTCACATTAGAAACCAAAACATTTTGATGAAAACATCTTGGAAGGCAGTCTTCAGAGTCCATAAATCTAGGGCTGTTCTTAAAAATATAGTTCTTTACAGGTATTATCTCCTGCAGCAGAATTATATCTGTGACTAACAAAGCCAATTTCAGGACTTCTCTTTGGCTGACCCCCTTATCTGTCTGTAATAAGTGCAGTTTAGTGAAGGAAACTAATAAAAAAAGAGTAACACATTATCTTACCCCAAATACTCTCTCTCTCTCTCTCTCTCTCTCTCTCTCTCTCTCTCCACACACACACATGTTCATTACATACATAATCAAAATGGAATAGACATTATGACCAAAGTCTCAACTTGGTTTGTTCTTCTTTTTGCCTTTCCCATGATCTGTTTGATCTGACTATAAATAAGGATAATACACCTACTATTTATAATAACAAGGTATAAATCTGTAGAACTAAAGCACTGTAAATGAGAAACAAATTTGCAACCTCAAGGCTAAATATTCTTTCTGACTGTAATGGAATGTATGAATGATCTTGGGGAAAGAGAAGAGGAATCAATCAGACAAGACAGGCAGGGTCCCACAATCACTTAATGGTCTGCAAAAGGAACTCAGGAAAGACCTGCCCAAATGGATCAAGTAGTTAAAAGTGGAGGAAGGAAGTCTGTGTCTTCAGACTTGCAAGATTCTGTTAAGCAGCCTTACAATAAAATAGAATTAGTTCATCTTGTCATGTTTCATGTCTGGTTTGCCTGGGAGGGCTGACACCTACATCTATGCAACAAGTCTGTTTGCATTGTACGTACAGGTACCGTCTCTTTTCCTGAGAATTCTTATTATAATCAGTGTCTAGTGGGAAAAAACCCGAATATATAGAACTTCCTTCTGTAATTCTATCAAATTCCTTCCAGAGACCACAAATGAATGATTAATGGATGTTTTTCAAGAATATAACAATACCATCATCTATTTCTTGCCTTTTTCCCACTACTTCACAGTCTTTTCCCTATCTAGTTCTCTTCTGTCTAAATGATGTAATACTTTTCTTCAGTTCAGATGCTGTAGTGCAAATTTAATATGAATTAATATGAAGACCTGGCTCTGCCAGTTGGCTTGAGGCCCCAATGGGGGTGTATCATTCTGGAAGTGGTTGACAAATTAAGAGACGACCCCTCTTCTCCCCCCTGTGCATCCTGCTCCCTTCCTCCCCATATTTTTAATTGTAATCTTTACTGTTATTAGAATTTTTTTGTTTGTTTGTGGTTTTACTGGCTCTTATTGCTGTAGGCTGCCCAGAGTTGCCTCTGGTGGGTGGCAAAAAAATCTAATAAGTAAATAAAAGTAAATAAAATAAAAATAAATAAAATAAAATTTGTGTTAACATGAAACATGAATTATACTGCTTTATCTATAATCTTTCATTAATTCTGACATCTCAGTTCATGAAATCATAGCAAGTTGATTATTTAACATAAGAGGCTTTCTAAGTAAAAAATCAGAAGCTAGTAATAGTTTGATTTCTTTCATTAGCCAAAATGAAGTGGCTATTTAGACACTTGGAATTTAGTTAGTTTAGTTAGTCATAAAGAAGCAGCAGTGGTCATTTAATGCATTATTATTCTTTTTTTTATCATCGAGGAGAGAAAACAGTAGTAGGAATGACAGCTTAGTTTAACTGGGCGAGCGTTCATTTGACACTCTTATGTTTCTACAGATGACTAAATGTTTGGGCAAATCCTAGGATTTATGTTAATCTTTGTAAAGCCTACTATAGTAAAAAGATGGCCAATTACCCATTTTGTATGATTAAAACTTCCCAAATGCTTTCGAAAATAAGAAAACAGCAAGATGATCAACAATAAAAATATTAAAATATATGCAATATCACGGTAGGTAAAATGTCAGTGAGCATACACACATTTAAAATTATAGGGAGTTTCCTAAGTAATAATAATTTTTAAAAATGTCAAACCATTTTAACATATTTATGTACTTTAGAAGTCATCCAACTCCAAAATGATTCTGAGTTATTTACATTTAAAACAGGACAATAAAAAAAATAATAACTCAAGGTTTGGAAGGATAAACAGGTTTTTAAAAACTTGTAGAACATCATTATGGTGGGAGCCAAATAGATCTCTGTGGGAATCTTAATCCAGATAAGAGAGGTCTCCTGGGTCCTGATAAATGACATTGTTTGATTGAGGGTACTCGAATTGCACCAATTCTGATCTTATTGGATGAACAAAGATCTTCTATAATCCTGGCATAAAAGCACAATATCAATGCCTTGAATTATCCATGGAACTTCAGTGGCAACCAGTTCAGCCTGTAGAGCAATGGAATCATATGGGCATACAAAGGCAGGCCCAACACTGCTAATGCCATTGCATTCTGAATCAGTTGCAGCTTCTAAGTAGTCTTCAGTGGCACTGTATGTAAGCACATTGCAATTTTATGACTGTGAAAGGACTAGGGCATAACTGACCATCTGGAAAAATCCTGATCTAGGAAAGAGTGCAACTGGTTGAACAGATGAAACTGTACAAAAGCCTTAGCTGTGAATCCAGGATGACTCCTAGATTGAGTCCAAAGAAAGATATTATACAATTGAAATACGACAATGTGTATACTGAGTTGTCCATCTTAAATATTAGTTCAATACGCATAAAACTTCATCAAAGGAAAATAATGGTAACAATGTTCTCCTTGAATAAATGATAGTCTACTTTTTTCAAATGAAAAACTTAATAGAAACTGTGGAAAAACAAATACTTGTGTAACAATTAGATAAAAATATATTCACTGTCTCAAAATCATATAGATTAATAAGCCTAAACTAGGGTCCTTTGCTGCAGGATAACAGACCAAAGGACTACAATATGTTCAGTAACTATGCAGTCTAACAATACTTGAATTCCTTAGTAAACAGGAATTGAGCCTCAGGATTGTGGCTTTTAAAATTAGGGTGTGTTTAGACTTGGAGGCTGCCCAAACTTCTTTCACATCTCGAAGGAAAAGTACTATGCCAAACATATGTAATCAGCAAAAGAAAAAAGTGATTACATTTTGAAGAAAGATCATAAAACAAATGCTCCCATATGTTGCAGACATCAAATAGAATATCTGAGAACTTGCATTGCAATGTTTTAACTATATAGTGAAAAGAATGTTCTGATCTTACAATTAATGCAGTGTGTGAAAAATAACAGAAAAGGTCATATAAGTTAATAAAGAATTTTAGAATAAGGAACAACTTATTCTAAAATGTAAGTATGGGTAAGGGAGAGTGAATTAACTCAAGTTTGGCTTAAAAGCTAATCAATTCAAATAAGCAATTTATCATGTCCTGAATCAGAAATTGGGGATCAAATACAAAGGAGAACAGGAACCATTTAGTTCTCACCGTCTAACACTCTTTATGGGGAAATTAATAAAATAATTATCTATACGAGTGTATTTATAGTGTATATGGAACATCAGAGTTGTTGCTGAGTTTATTTTTTCAATAGATGAGTTAATTAGGTAGGTATTTGAACCTCTTGGAGCTGCTTTAAATAGAAATGCATGATAAAATATTTAGTAGAAATTTAATGAATTGTACATAATCCAAAGTTTTCATCATTATATGCAGTTCATCTGGATAAGAGGATATACTCTGAAAATAAAAATAGATGCTACCTAGGACTGCATTAGCTTTTTTGGCAGCTGTTGTACACTTTTTGCTCATACTTAAGTGGTGGCCTGCTAGGACATTAAACCCTTCTCACAGTTGCTACTGTTGAGCCAGGCACCACCTATTTTATACCTGTGTATTTAATTTTTGTTGTCTATGTGTAGGAACTTGCTTTTCCCACCACTGAATTGTATTTTGCTGAATAGGGCCCAGTGTTCAAACCTGTCAAGATCCTTGAGAGGGGGCTGGACTAGAAGACTGCCAAGGTCCCTTCCAGCTCTATTCTATTCTATTCTATTCTATTCTATTCTATTCTATTCTATTCTATTCTATTCTATTCTATTCTATTCTATTCTATTCTATTCTATTCTATTCTATTCTATTCTATTCTATTCTATTCTATTCTACTCTACTCTACTCTACTCTACTCTACTCTACTCTACTCTACTCTACTCTACTCTACTCTACTCTACTCTACTCTACTCTACTCTACTCTACTCTACTCTACTCTACTCTACTCTACTCTACTCTACTCTATTCTAAAGTCTACCCTCTAAATGTTAGCTATCCCCCCAGCTTGGTGTCATCTGCAAATCTGATGAATTCCCTTGCTACCCATTCCCATCTATATTATTTATGAAGATGTTAAAGAGCATCTTCATAAATTATATAGAGCACAGAACCTGCATGTTTCACTCCATGTAGAAGTAGTTCTATTGCACTGTTTATCAAGAAGTAGGCTATGGTCTGTTTTGTTAAATGCCTTGCTGAAGTCCAAGTATACTATATCTACAGTATTTCCCTTATCCACTAATTAATGTCTGACCTCACAAAAAAACCCTGTTACGGTGAATTTTTAAATAGTACAAGAAATTAAAATGTAACTTAGTTAATCTGCAATAAAAACTCACTAACAAATAAGCATAAATCAAAATTTGTTTTTGTATAAATATATTTTATCATGATGTTTTTTTCAGTATACGATATTACATGTTATAATGAAGCATCATATAGATTCTAGAAAGACATCCAAAGGTCCATAATCTCTTTGAGAAGGCTTGAAACAAGGCCGACACTATACAAGCATCTACACAATATAATTATGTATACTCTTCTGCCATACAGTCAGAATGGGAAAGAGTGCACTAGGTATTAAACTGGCACCTAGCTCAATGGGAACAACAAATTTAACAAAGAAATATCAAGTCAGGGAAGAAAAACACAGTTTCTTCTATATTTCTTCCTTTTAATTGTCACTGTGATATTGTTCTACCACAGCAATACAATCAGTCATAATTGTGATTCTGCCATTTTTTTTTGGCAAACATTGTAAACTATAATTAGTGCATGTATATTTTTGTTTTGATACTCACATTCTCATAAAGGGCTTGAAGAGTCTCTAAGTCCACCACAGAGTTGTCCAAATTCATGACAGCTATGAAAAAGGCAGACAAAAATATATAAAAAAGAAGGATTACATTTCAAGAAAAGACTAAGCATAATACAGACACTTTTTTTAAAACGACCGGCTGGTCATACAGCTTAATGGATTAAACTTTATTAATGCCTTAAGAAAATGTTCCATCTGACAGAAGACTAGTGGAACCTGACATCACACTTTAATATAGTCAAGCCATCTTTTCCCCACAATCATGTCTGTGGAGAGCTTATTCTTACCCATGTCACAGAAAAAGTCAAATGGTAACAATATACTTTACACCGGAGTTGATGGTCTGACTTTGAAAAGTACACATTATAGCAAAGGAGATCTGTTTCTAGCTGAGTTTCAGCCTTTAAGTGTTTAATCCATGGATCAACCCGACCGGATACCCAACTTATATGTAACAGATATAAGTTTGCTTAAAACAACCTATGTAGTTAGTCATTACACAAACAGTTCCATAGGTATGACTTCAAAAGAGAAGTTTCATTTAGAATTAACCAGGAAGGGCAAGTATCATATTTAATAATAGCAAAGATATAAGGATTTAGGCTGGTAAGACAGAATTTATTAAGAATGATTTCAGAAGTTTATCTTAGTGCTACTTAAAAAGGAATCAAGAAAGCAAAATTAGTTTTTAATGTATAGAAATCTCTAGCAAAGAAAGGAGATCAAATTTCTATGACTTCTCACAGGCAGAAAACATTCAGACAGAGAAGCAGGTATACCAGTCTCTTAACCATGAGCCTGGTTACATCATGCCAGAACAGACTATCTAATGGGGCAATTGCAAAAATATTGATTTATCTTTATTAAGGAAAACTATTTTTTCTTTAGATATTGAAATGGGCCTCTATTAAATTCACATACCATGTCTGGTTATAATTTACCAAGTCCACAATTGTATTTCAACAAAATTATCCATGTGGCAAGCTTTCTACATACCCTATAAAATTTCTGGTGATGTCATTAATAAAGTTCTTTATTTATTTAAAATAGGTTTCGATCACCTTTTACATCTTATCAGAATGTCCGGTCTGGGGTAGAACATAATTACACCTGCAGATTAACTACTAAAGCAAAGTTTAAAGAGCTTAATTAAAGCTGACACAATCTAGAAATTCCCAAGTGAACAGAACATCCTGAACAGGGACGAGGTATTAGTCTACTACCAAGTCCATGTGGGTTATATTCTTGAATTTTAATTTACCCTAAGTATTCTGTACATAGAGGAGAAATATCAAATCAAATCAAATCTTTATTATTGTCATAGACAAGTGGTTCTCAACCTTTTCTTCACCATGAATCCCCTTTAAATACCTTTTTGGCCTTGGACTATGGGCATGGACCCCCAAGATTTAACTCAAGATTTAAATCATAACATTTCTTCAAGCCTTTGCGGACCCCCTGTGATGACATCGCAGCCCCCCCAGAGGTCCATGGACCACAGTTTGAGACCCGCTGTCATAGACCATCATAAGATGGATAGGGAAAAGTATGCATTTTTTGACTCTGAAAACCATCCGTACATAACACTGATGTCTTTTCTGACTTCAGTTAAGTGCCATACACCCAGCCCCCCCCCAAAAGGGATAAAGTCAGTCATTTGATTACAATGCAATTTGCTTTCATGTTTCTTCTTTCTTCTATTTAGCATTTTCTTCTGCTTTCTATTTAATCTATATACCTATAAGGCAAATCTTGACCTGGAGCAAAACTTAGCTAGAATTTCCTCTGACAATTCCTGACAAAAACTTAACAACAGATTACATTGCCCTCTATAAATCAGTACCTTTCTCTGTTGCTGAATGATTTTGTGTATACACCTCAAGATTAGAGACAATATAATTCATGCTCATTTGTTTTTCATTGCTGTAAAGCATTTAGTGATAAAATCCAGTGTCTGGGACTCATCACATTTTCTCCCTACAGGTCTGAAATATAACTTTAGTTACAGTATAATAAAAGACTATATAAATAAGGAAATGTTGATCTTGATTGCATGAGTCCAGAGCGTTCTTAAAGATTGGAGGGAAGAATTGAAAAAGATGAAAATAACATTCCTTCTTTTCAGGATATATTCTTTTTTCCAGAGTCTTTTGAAAACATAATTTTCTTTTTTTCCAAATGCTTTATCCTGTTTTTACTTCTTTCCTTTTCTCATTTACCTATTTTCACAAATCATGTTTGTTTACCAATAACTTATCTTTTTATACACCTGTATGAAATGTTTTAAAAGTTAGTTCCCTGTGACATACGTTTTAACTGTTTTCCTTCTTGAAAATAGTAAAAGTTAACTTTTATTTTTTAAAAAGCTGTCCAAAATCAAACATCTAGTCCTTAAACTAAATAAACTGCATTAAAATTTCAACAAATCAGATTGCCTCATTTTAATAGCAACATAGATTAATATCATAATGCACCACAGTAGAATTGCATGTTGTAAATCAAAGCAAATCATCTACCTAGAATAGCTAAGTACAACTTTAATTAAACGAAGGCCCCCATGTATCAAATATAACAAGCAAAGCCTAAGAGATAGAAATAAAGATTTTATAAAGATGGGGAAGGGGGCCAGGAAGAGGAAAATATACCTTATTATACAGATCGTTGACATTTCCTATTTTCAGTAAGGAGAAATTGTCTACGGTTAACCATACACTTCATTATGAACAATAGCTTGCAGATAACAAGCTTGTGCAGATAATATTATCCACAAGGATTTAAAGGACTACAAGATTTCAGGAAAACTGGAAATGGTAGGGGTAGTCAGTTTAAAAAGAATCAAATACTTAACAGGAACCAAACATTTATTCATTTATGCGATTTTTATCTTGCCCTTTATAAGTAACTTAAGGCAGTCAGCATACATAATACTTTTTCCTCCTATTTTCCCCACAACAACGCAATGGGGTGAGGTGGCCTGGGTAAAGAAAGAATGACTAACCCAAGCAGCTTTACGACTAAAAATAAACATGAACTAATAGCGTGCAGCAAAAATAAATAAATATGAATCAACAATTTGTGGCAGCAGCCAAAAATGCCAACACAGTCTTAGGCTACATTAATAGAGGGATAGAATCAAGATCACATGAAGTTCTAGTACCGCTTTACAAAGCCTTAGTAAGACACTTGGAATACTGCATCCAGTTCTGGTCATCACAATATGAAAAAAAAACATTGAGACTCTGGAAAGAGTGCAGAGAATAGGAACAAGAATGATTAGGAGGATGAGAGTTAAAATATATGAAGAACGGTTACAGGAATTGTGTATGTCTAGTCTAATGAAAAAAAGGACTAGGGGAGCCATAATAGCAGTATTCCAATATTTGAGGGGCTCCTACAAAGATGAGGGGGTCAAACTATTTTCCAAAGCACCAAAAGGCAAGACAAGAAACAATGGATGGAAACTAACCAAGGAGAGAAGCAACCTAGAACTAAGAAGGAGAAATTTCCTAACAGTGAGAGCAATCAACCAATGGAACAGCTTGCCTTCAGAAGTTGTGGGTGCTCCATTACTGGAGGCTTTCAAAAAGAGACTGGACAACCATTTATCTAAAATTATATAGTCTCCTGTTTGAGCAGGGAGTTGGACTAGAAGACCTACAACATAGAGTTGGAAGGGACCTTAATTATATGTTTTAAGTTCTAAAACAGCCTCCTGGTTTCCAACCTATTAATATTTTTACAAATACTGCAAAGTGATGCCTTCTATTAGTGAATTCTGTTAAAAGGCTATTTTTAGTATATAAGCTTTTTTGCAATTCTTTTGAACAATTTAAGCTTGTTTTATCTCTGCAAAAGAATCATACCCTTGTGATAAATTATGATCATTATGGAATGTACAGTTGAATACAACTTTTTTTAAAAAAGACATCGCACACTGCTTTTGCATTTTTTTTAAACTCCATCTTGCAGCTCAAAAATCCTCTCAAAAATGTTAACTTTAGTGAACAAGAAATATAGCATAGCTTCTGTTTTACATTTTTGAAGCTTGTTAAAATTACCAAAGAAGGAGATGCAAAGCAATAGAACGCTTTTGTTTGAATACTTATGGGAGATAAGAGAACGTCTGGTCTGGTACAATGGTACCAGGTCTGTCTATCTTCAGTGGCACAGGTATGCAGGCCAGTGCCTGCATTTCACACCATGGCTTAATATGATATTAAGCACAACAAAAACAACTCCTCTATAACGTCATATTATTATAGCACACAAAAACAGCACAAATATGAAAATAATCACCAGGAAATAAAATGCAACTTGTTGCCATACTACTGCTGGTACTGAAAGATTTGTAGTTTGCCAATGGTTTCTCTGGCACAATTAAGACATTAATTTAAAGGCCTACATGAGTTAGAACGTGACTCCTAACTTCTTTCATTATAAATCTGTCCTGCTGTTTGATCAGGTGCTACAGATGGCAGTAGACCAGGGCCTACAGCCAGCAGCAGACCAGGTTCTACAGACAGCGGTATATCAGGGCCTGCAGCTGGCAGCAAACCAGGTGCTACAGACAGCAATAGACCAAGGCCCACAGCCAGCAGCAGACCAAGTACTACAGATGGCGGTAGACAAGGGCCTACAGCCAGCAGCAGACCAGGTGGTATGGACAGCTGTAGACCAGGGCCTATAGACAGCAGCAGACCAAGCACTATGGACAGCTGTAGACCAGGGCCTACAAACAGCAGGACACCAAGTGCTATTGATAGCAATAGACCAGGGCCAGCAGATGGCAAAAACCAAAAAGAGGGATTTTCAAATAACAAACTCATGGAACAGGTGACCGATACTATTGTGGTATGCAATACATGTTCCATGTATGTGCTTTTGCCCAAAGAACACCCAAACTATACATGCATTAGATGTAAACTACTGGAGGAAAAAGTAAGGAACTTAGAGGCAACTGTAGCCAAACCCCAATCTACAAAAGAAAGCTATACCCAAACTGAACCAATTAATGAACAAATAACTCCCAGAGGATTTGACCCTACTGATAAACCCTTGGAGGAAGACAAGTGGAGGTATGGCACACATAGAAGGAAACACAGTACTGGAAGAAAGAAGCAGCATACAACTAACAAACCCCTTCTGCCCAACCCAACCAGAAGCAGCCCCACTAAAACTGAGCAATCGATTTCTCCCCTTAGATGGAAACACACAGACCCACAACCTCCCCCTAAAAGAAAACATGCATACGCCTAGCAAAGAAACAACTTCAAATATTCCTAAAAAAGTCACTTCAAATATCCCTAAAAAAGTCACATCAACAAACACACCAGAGATAAACAGAAAAGCATCCCAGACTGCATTCCCCCAAAAAGCAAGGCGAGTGTTGGTAATAGGAGATTCTATCCTCAAAGGAATGGAATCATCCATCTGCAGACCGGACATACAATCCAGGGAGGTATGTTGTCTCCCTGGAGCAAAAATCAAAGATGTGGCTGAGAACCTAACCAAAATAATTAGGCCTACTGATTACTCCCTTTCCTCCTCCTCCACATTGGGATGAATGACACAACAAAGTACCTAAGTACAATAGTGAGAGATTACAAACAACTAGGCAATAAAGTTAAGAAGCTAGGAGCACAAGTAGTGTTTTCATCCATACTCCTAATGAAAGGCCAACACTCATTGAGGGGAAAAAGAATTCTGGAAATAAACCATTGGCTAAAGTGTTGGTGTCACCAAGAAAACTTTGGTTTCCTGGATTATGAACTGCATTTCCTACGCGAAGGACTCCTGGCAAGGATGGGCTGCACCTCACGAAAACAGGGAAAAATGTCCTCAGAAAAAGACTGGCCCAACTCATCAGGAGGGCTTTAAACTAAAATTGAGGGGGGAGGGTGACCAATCTTTAGAATTTCTAGAACCCAAAACCAATCATAAATTCCAAGAAAACAAATCAAACAACGAGGTAGGCAGAGACGAGAAAAAAGAAAAACCCAAACAACAATCAGGAGATGCAGGAAACATGGCATAAAAGTCTTAAATGCTTATATACAAATGCTCAAAGCTTGGGGAACAATCAGGGTGAACTAGAAGCAATAGTACATGAGGGAGGGTATGACATAGTTGGCATTATAGAAACCTGGTGGGACGAAACCCATGAATGAAACTGATGGATGGATACAAATTGTTCAAAAGAAACAGGTCTACAAAAAGAGGACTATATGTAAGAGAACACTACATATTTACAGAAATGCACATGATCCAAGATAAAATCTCTCCAGAATGTATATGGGTCAATATAAAAGAGAAAAAAAGTGACATTACCATAGGTGTATATTACAGGCCACCCAACCAATCAGAAGAAATAGATGAACTCTTTGCCAACCCGCTAACAAATGTATGTAGGAAGCATACCACAGTAGTAATGGGTGACTTCAACTATCCAGATATCAACTGGGAGGCAAACTGCAGCGAGCGGGAGATCAAACAGATTCCTAACCAATCTAGCTGACAACTTTGTCACCCAAAAGGTGGAGGAGGGAACTAGACGTAAAGCCATACTAGACGTAATTCTAACTAATAGAGAAGAAGTGATAGAGGGAGTTGAAGTTGCTGGAACCTTGGGCAAAAGTGACCATGTCATACTGGAATTTAATATAACGCAAACACTAGCAACAGAAAACAATCCAATCAGTGTCTTGAACTTCAAAAGAGCTGACTTTAACAAACTCAGAGAGAACTTAGGAAAGATCCCATGGATGAAAATCCTAAAGGAGAAAACAACCCAAGAAGCGTGGGAAACTCTGAAAAATACGATCATAAAAGCCCAGACCAGCACAATACCACTGAAAAAGAAAAACAAGAAGTTCAAGAAGAAACCAGCATGGCTGCACAAAGATCTGTCTGACAAACTGAAAGACAAAAAGGACAAATACAAAAAATGGAATGAGGGGCACATAACCAAAGCTGATTATCAGCAGACAGCCAGAACATGCAAAGATGAAGTCAGGAAAGCAACGGCTCAGAATAAACAAAGACTTGCAACAGAAATCATGGATAATAAAAAAAGTTTCTTCCAACATATTAACAACAAGAAAAAAGTCAAGGAAACTGTAGGTTCACTAAAGAGAGAAGATGGCAAGGAAATAACAGGCAACAGGGAAAAAGCACAGCTGCTTAACTCATACTTTGCATCAGTCTTTACACAAAAAGAAACTATAGCCCAACATACAAAAAAAAAAACCACTGCAAAAGATAAATTAGAAACAAAAATTAAAATAAGCAAGAAAATGGTAAGAGAACACCTATCCCCCCTGGATGAATATAAATTACCAGGGCCCAACAGATTACATCCCAGAGTTCTGAAGGAGTTGGCAGATGTTATCTCAGAATCATTGCACCACATCTTTCAAAAATCCTGGAGCACCTGTGGGAAGTACCTGAGGATTGGAAAAGGGCTGATGTGGTTCCCATCTTCAAGAAAGGAAAAAAAACGTACCCAGGAAACTACAGACCAATCAGTTTAACATCAATACCTGGGAAGATCCTAGAAAAGATAATCAAAAAACAGATCTGCAAACAACTAGAAGCAAACAAAGTTATAACTAGTAGCCAGCACGGGTTTGTTAAAAACAGATCATGCCAAACCAATCTTATTTCATTCTTCAACAAAGTGACTAAACTAATAGATCAGTGAAATACTGTGGGCGCAGTATACTTAGACTTCAGTAAGGCATTTGATAAAGTATACCACAACCTACTCCTTGGTAAGCTAGAAAAAGGTGGAATAGACAACATCACCAACAGATGGATCTGTAGCTGGCTGGCAAACCGTACTCAACTAGTAGTCCTCAACGGCACTACATCCACATGGAGAGAAGTAAGCAATGGGGTACCACAAGGTTCTGTCTTAGGCCCAGTACTCTTCAATAACTTCATCAATAACTTATATGAGGGAATAGAAGGGGAACTCATCAAATTTGCAGATGACACCAAACTGTCAGGAGTAGCCAACATACCAGAAGACAAACTTAGGATCCCAAAAGATCTTGACAAACTTGAACAATGGGCCCTATCCAACAAAATGAGTTTCAGTGTGAAGAAAAGCAAAGTTTTACACTTAGGTAGGAAAAATCAAAGGTACAAGAACAGATTTGGCAAGACCTGGCTTAAAAACAGTAACTGTGAGAGGGACCTTGGAGTCCTAGTGGACGATCACTTGACTATGAGCCAGCAGTGTGCAGCAGCAGCCAAAAAAGCTAATACAATCCTGGGTTGTATAAACAGAGACATAGAATCAAGATCACGTGAGGTATTAGTACCGCTTTATAAAACCCTAGTAAGACCATACCTAGAATACTACAGCCAATTTTGGTCACCATATCACAAAAAAGATGTTGAGATGTTTGGAAAAAATTCAGAGAAGAGCAACTAAGACGATCAAAGACCTGGAGTCTAAAACATACGAAGAACGGCTGCAGGACATGGGTTTGGCTAGTCTAAAGAAAAGAAGAAATAGGGGAGACATGATAGCAGTATTCCATGTTTGAGGGCCTGCCACAAAGAAGAGGGGGTCACATTATTCACCAAAGCACCAGAGGGCAAGACAAGAAACAATGGTTGGAAACTGATCAAAGAGAGAAGCAACCTGGAATTAAGGAGAAACTTCCTGACAGTGAGGACAATTAACCAGTGGAATAGCTTGCCCCCAGAAATCCTGGGCGCTCCATCACTGGAAATTTTTAAGAAGAGGCTAGACAGTCACTTATCTGAGATGAGTCTCCTGCTTGAGCAGGGGGCTGGACTAGAAGACCTCCAATGTCCCTTCCAGTTCTATTCTATTCTATTCTATTCTATTCTATTCTATTCTATTCTATTCTATTCTATTCTATTCGCCTTTTAATGATGTTCCTGCTGTATGCTAGCACTTGGGAGAACCATCTGTAGCCCTGTTTTTAAATGTTGGAATTTCTTTTGACCCTCACTCTGTCAGACCTCGGCAACTTTGCAGATATGCATCTTTTTCATCAGGCTTTTGAATTGTTCATTTTAGTATTCATTTGAATTAATATTTTGCTTTACTTTTTAAAATAAAATCATAGATACTGTATCTTTGAATACAGGTAGTCTTCAACTTATAACAGTTTGTTTAG
The DNA here is from genome assembly GCA_023970755.1 of Azemiops feae. NCBI lineage: Eukaryota > Metazoa > Chordata > Lepidosauria > Squamata > Viperidae > Azemiops > Azemiops feae. The sequence goes on from JALGBA010004209.1 coordinate 3,600,096, forward strand.
TTACCATTCAAAGTTACAATGGCACTGAAAAAAGTAACTTAAGTCCACTTATGATCATTGCACCATTCTCATGGTCATATAATTTACATTTGGATGCTTGACAATTGGTTCATATTTATGACCTTTGCTGGGTCCCGGGGTCATGTGATCACCTTTTGCAACCTTCTGACAAGCAAAGTCAATGGGGAAGCCAGATTCACTTAACAATCATGTTACTAACTTAACAACTGCAGTGATTCACTTAACAAATGTGGCAAGAAAAGTTGTAAAATGGGGCAAAACTCACTTAACAAATTTATCACTTAGCAACATAAATTTGGGCTCAATTGTAGTTGTAAGTCAAGGACTACCCGTACTTGCCAGAATAGAAAGCTGAGATAAAAAACTGAACAAATTTACATATAACTCTACATTTTAGAACAAACATCAGCAACCTTTATATGAGGCTTCATGGAAACCTATGCATAATCTACTCTCACTAGCAGCTTTTTAGTAGCACAGAAATGAAATGATGTGTTTTGGTCATTTTCTTACTCAACGCAATATTATCTGCCAGGAGGTGAGGATAATCCTGGTCATTTATGGCATAATATTCTTTGAGTGAAATGAAAGCCAATTTTATCCTATGCCTGTTTAGAGAATTTCATGCAAGGTTTTCTTATTTGGAGGCTGTCTTGCAGGCCAACATATTGTTACCTATATCTCACCAGCTAGATAGGATATGTAACTTATTAGCACATTCATTGGTTGCTAGAAGACTGGAAGAACTATCTTGAGTCAGTTTGGTGATATGGAGAGAAGGAATAAGGATTGAATTGCAAAACAGAACTATAAAGGAAGAGTGAATGGTTTGAGAAGAAAGAGAAAATGGAGGAAGTCATGATTGGAGGCAAACGATGAGATCTTGAGAAAGGTGATATGTTTCAAGAACGAAAAGGTAATACTGTATATGAACGGTTTGCAAGGATAGAAAAGCATGGAAAAGTATAAAGAACTGTATGGGAGTAAGCTAGTTTCAGGTTCCAATTTTTATTAGTTTATCACAATATAAAATACAAAGAAAAATGAAAAGAATGGAAAAGTAGGGGGGGAAGGGAAGAGGAAAATGTGTAGGGGAAAAGGGAGAAAAGAAAGAAAAGCATTGATTTCCGACTCTTTTTAGCACAGTAGAATAAAATAATAACATGCATACTCAACTTTTTATTTTTACATAATAATATGTACTAGCCATTTCAATGACAACAAACATATCTAATGAGCAAAACCCAAAGTCAAACTTTCATTTTTTTCCCCACTTCAAGCACAAAGACCAATAATGGTTTCCAAGTGGAAGCAAAATTAGCTGTATTCTTTTCCAGGAGTAAACTAGTTTCAGTTCTGTTTATGGCATGTCTTTATTGACTTACTGAGAATTTGTTTCTCCTTTTCTACACTTTGTATAATGTTGCTGACCTTGAAAAAAAATACTATGATAGGTATGTACCGTATGTACCCTACTTTGGGATATATGTTCATGCAACATTATACTTTCCTAACAATCTAGATATATTTTAGGTGATTATTAAAGCTTCCACTTAAAGAGAAGCAAATGTGTCCAAAGTGTTTTTATTCCTGCCCTCTTCCTCTATTTTAAATAATTAATAATAGTGACATAATTTGTTGGGAATTTTGTCAAAATTCATATTTTAGCTGATGTATCTTTCAATATGCTAATATCATCTGATATCTGGCTTAAATGTCATTTTTGCTATATATTCTCTGCCAAAATGATTTCTTATGTCATGTATTCAGGGACATAAGGAAGTATTACATTAAACATAATGAAGTATTGCATAAAGAAGACATCAGCAATTGGTTAATAACTGGCAAAACTCCCAGCAAAAGTCCCAGCAAAAAGGACAACAATAGGAAATTACAGGCTTATAACATGCTTGCCTACATTTTTAAATTACTCACAGGCATAAGAGCGGACAACATCCAAGATTTCTTAGAAGAAAATAACAACCCTCCAGTAGAACAGAAAGGCGACAGAAAGAAAAACAGAGGTACAAAAATATCAACTTTTGATGGATAAAATGATTTGGGAGAATTGCAAAATCAATTTATATGTGGTCTGGATTGATTTTAAAAGGCTTTTGATTCATTACTAGATAGTTGGATCATCAAATGCTTTGAAACAATTGGTATCTGTAAAACATTAGAATGTTTATAGAAAAAAATAAAGAAGCAGTACAAGACAGAATTGTTGGTTGGAAATGAAAACTCTAACAATAGCTTCTAATGGTAACATTAGGACAGGCATCTTCCAGGGTGACTCATTATTACTCTTTTCTTTTGTCATTCCTATGAATCCCATTTTCAGTGATTGGACTGTTTGGATCAAAAAATATATAGCTAATAACAATTCACTCTGCATTACATTCCTGATTTGATATTGACAGATTATACCTGCCCCACAGAAATAGAGGCAGAGATTTACTTCAAGTCAAACAAACTACAGGTAGTCCTCGACTTACAACAGTTCATTTAGTGATTGTTCGAAGTTATAATGGCACTGCAAAAAGTGACTTATGACCTTTTTTCACACTTACGGCCGTTGCAGCATCCCCGAGGTCATGTGATCAAAATTTAGATGCTAGGTAACTGACTTATATTTGGCGATTGCAGGGGCCATGTGATTGCCTTTTGTGAAATTCCGGCAAGCAAAGTCAATGGGGAATCCAGATTCACTTAACAACCATGTTGCTAACTTAATAATTGCAGTGGTTCACTTAACAACTGTCTCAAGAAAGATTGTAAAATGGGGCAAAAGTCACTTAACAAATGTCTTACTTAGCAACAGACATTTTGGACTCAATTATGGTTATAAAGCAAGGACTACCTGTATCAAAGTAAAAAAGCAGGCACTGGTTGATTGGTCGATTACATAAAAACATTCAAGAACAAGCACTGATGCAAGTTTAAAAGTTGGAACTTGGATGTGCTGAAAACAAACATAAATACTGAAATAATGTAATAAAAACAAGAACAAAGTGCTAGCAAGGAAGAGCATGGTCAATTTCTACAAAAGATTGAGGGGAAAATAGATAAAGTAAAACCTGGCAATAGCTTACAACTGGAATATCAGAAAAAGAAACTGAAGGCTTGATTTTTTTGGCTGTTCAAGACCAAGCTATTCGAATTAATTCAATCAAGGCGGGAACTGAAAAATCATCAAATGATTCAAAATGCAGATTGTGCAATGAGGCAGAAGAAACAGTAAATCACATACACAGCTTGTGCAAGCAGATCACACAAACTTATAAACAATGGCATAACACAGTCACCAAAATGATTCACTGGAACATTTGTAAAGTTATGTGCCAGTAAGGAAAAATTGGTGGGAACACAGAACTGGCTCATAACACACCAGATTTAACTTGATTGAAAAGACGAAAGTGCATATAATTAACGTGACAATACCTGGAGATAGTAGAATAGAAGACAAAAGAATTGGAGACGATCACATGGTATTATGATCTGTAAATTGAAAGACTATGGTATAAACCAGCTGGGGTGGTCCCAGTGGTTACCAGCCCAGTATGAAAAAAAATCTTGGATGGCATTTAGAAAATCTGCACATTGACAAAATTTCATTTGTCAATTACAAATATCCTTGCTGCTCAGATCTGCATATAAAATCACTGATGTATTATGACATCCTAGGTTCTTGAGAAGAAATTGATGCTTATGAAGGCCCACATCAATAACTGGCAGCTATAGTTTCACATTTTTGTGTATTTAATAAAAAAAATTCAGTCCTTTGTGGTAGGCCAGGCCAAGAAACAGTCACCACAAAGATTCCAGGAAGGGTGCTTTATTATTGAAGAGTATATTAACAGTAAATTATGACAATCTCGAAAGGTTGTCACAAACCTTTTCTACCTCCTTTTCAAGGACAAGAAGATCAAGGTGGGAATATTCTTTTTCTCATGCTTTTTATTTTCCCATTTCCTCCTCTAGGCCAGAACTACAGTATTCTACAGTATATATTTGTAGAGAGATTTATTTGTCTGTCCCATTCCCCATCCTATGTTGGGAAAAGCATACAGAGTATGGTTTCTATTCCCTTTACCAACAGTGGTCACAGGTACCATTTCATTCTGTGAAATAAAGAAATGTGATCTCTCTCTGTGTGTTTCATATGACCAGAGGGAGGGGCCTTAAAATAGAGCAGCTGCCAACAATCCAACATGATGCCCCATTGCCTTTCCCATAGTAATGAACTGGGGAAATATGGAAGGATTTCCCCCCCCCCCACATGCTTTAGTCTGATCATATTGATTTTTGAAGTCAAACTGATTTTGTTTTTTCTGTCTTCTTTTCATACATACAAACATACCCCAAATCTGTTTTATTCAATTTGGAGTGTCACACAATCTGACACTCACACAGAGTTCCAACCCTCTACACAATATATTTTCAACATTCTGTTGGGTTGGAAAGAATCATGACCTTAAACCACTTAAACTCATGGGCAAAATAATAATATTAGCATTAGCATTTAGTTTTTCCTGGTATTTGGAAATGTATGGATTTGAAGGAGGGAGATTTTGATTCCATGTCCAATCTTATGTGTGTGACTTATGCATATTTCTTAAGTATTCGCTTTTCACAAAGGACAGTATATATATAAGTGGAAAAGGAAAGTATTGTGTCATGACCATTATGTTCTAGTCCATAGCAATAATGTTATACTGATATATGTTTTAAAGAAAATGCTATAAAATAAAAGGTATTTTTAGTATAAACATTTCCAATGCAGGCATCTTGAGTAAACAAGCTTATATAAATTCAAAGACATAAGTTACTGATTAAATCAGCCAAAACTTCATACACCTATACAGTTTGTTTATAAAATTTGTGGAAGTTAAATTCGTAAAGAACAAATACATTTTGTTTAAGTCAGTGTGTCGCCTTCTTGTCTGGGAAAAAAAAAAAAAAAGACCCCTGTGCGCTAATTCTTTCAGAATAAAATGTTTAAATGCAAACATGATTAGTATTGTAGACTGTTTAATCTAGAGAGATTATGTTGCATTTCTATTTTTTTAAAGTTTTATTGATATGGGCCATACTAAGTTCTTCAGTGCTTATCTTAATTATTTAGGCATATTTATTTAAATTGGTAAAGTAATAGAGACAGGCTGAATAAAATATGAGGATCTTAGATGGATGGGCAAATATATTTTTAAAGGAAAGAATCCAGAAAAAACCAAATCTATCAAATCTGTCCCTTAATGGATTACAGCAGTCCACACTGATAATATATAGTAGTTCTCTATGAGTAGAAACAGAACTGCAGTATGTTTCATAAAAAGGAGAAAGGATGCTTTGGAGTTCATTGGTGTGTGAATGTAGCACCTGTGTGAACTTATTTAAACCAAACATATCTTTCTTGTCCTGGTGAGCTAGTGGAGTGCTTCATTAAGTCTGTGGTTCCAAACTGTGGACCGTGGTGCCCAAGATTGCTGTAGAATCGTAAACTGCTAATTCGAGGTAGTTCATAGTTTCGGTCTAGGGAAGCTGTTAAAAATTACAGGACACTCTGAACTGAACTAAAGTTTGGGAAGCTCTGCATTAAGAAATATGAAATGTTTTTCCTATGCCATGAAAAAAATATGGTGAATGCAACCAAAAATGATTGTACTTTTAAAAAAATGTTGAACATCACAGAGAATGTTCAAAAGATGTTGTTAAAATTACCTTGCCATTCTAAATATAACTCAGGAGTCAAAACAGTAACTCACATAGTTTTTTCTCTTCATTAAATTTGGGGGTGAAATCAAAAGTGAGTGGACTGACGTATGTTTTCCTTAGCTATATTTCTAGTATTTGAAATGTATCAAGACAGCAAGGGTTGTGGATTTTTTGGGTAGGAATGTTGGTCAAAACAATTACTATAATATAATGGTAGAAGAAGAAATCTATATTTTAATCGCAGCAATAGAACAAGTCAGTGTTTTGGGAGTTGTTTTGTTGATAACATAATTTCCAGGCCTTTTAACATTTGTGCTTTTGTGCAAATTGCTAAAGCTTTGTAGTTAGTTGTGCTGATCCTTCAATATTGTTATTATATCTGTGTTTTGTTTTGTTGATTAGTTTAGTCTGTGTTTCCAAATTGTTGAGAGTGCCTCTGCTTTGAAATTGTTAGATTTACTATAGAGAGGTTAAAATTAGTAACAAATTATATAGGAAACTGCCTTATGAAATATGACACTGAGTCAGCTAATACTGCCTAGTTAGCTGCTATTCATGAAGATTCTCCAGCTTTTCCTGATAAGCTGGAGTCACCAGCTGGGAACTTGTTTATACAAAGCACGTGCAAAGTATAAGCCATCTCATTCTAATGTTCAAAAAACATTATAATTTAAAACAGAATGGAAAATATTGTTTAGCAGTCAACTTTTAATTTTTTAAAATTTCATTGGTGTATAAACAATGATGGAGCAAAAATGCTGTTTAACAAAACTAGTTAATAACTTAAACATACTCCTTTAAATAAATCATTGTAAAAAGTTTGAAAATCTTTTAAATATCAAAAGAAGTTGTATGCATGTTCTTGATGCTGCTATGAAACAAATGACAACACTGTCAGGAACCAAATTTTGGAGCATCTTAAACTAATAAATCAAATTTCTCAGACAGAATCTTGAGAAATCTATTAAAATCCTGATAAAACATATGGAATCAAAACAAATTTAATTGTCTACAAACTACTGGTAGCATATTCTGCTCTACATTATAGTCGTTACAAATTAAAATGCAAAAATATTTTATACAACCTTTTTTGAGATTCACATTATATCATCAATAGTCTCTTAGCTCAAAAGGAAACCATGTTATCAAAATGAAACTCTATCCCCAATATTTTTCAATACAACCAATGTACTAAATTATTGTTGTCATCACTTTTCAAGAATAATTTAGAATAGCCTTCAGAATATAGTTTTAATTACTGCTGGGCTTGTCTATTTCAAAAATTCAAAAGTTTTTTTTTTCCTTTTTGCAGGAAGTAGAATTTAAAAAAGAGAAAAAGAAACAGCCAGAGAGAATAGTTTATGGGCAAATGGGATTTGTCCATTGTCTTTTTCTCTTTCTCAAATAAAAGCTCATATAGGTCAGAGTCAATCATATAGTTTTCATGGCAATCATATAGTAGTGAATTGTCCTTATTCTCTTATAAGCTTCTCTTCTATTTGTAGAAACCAACTGAACTCTTCTTTCTGAATTTTGGCTTGGATATCTGTACAGATTACTGCAAATTTAATCACACTCTGATACAAAAGCAAAGAACTACTTCTCCCCCCACCCAATTAATAACAATTAGAAAAAAATTAATACTTTCTATGGAAGCTTTCTAACTTGGAAGGCTTTGCCTCTCATGCAGTTCAAGCTCATCTACAAATGCAAAACCAATTCTGGTGAGAAATCAAAGTTCCATTTTTGAACCATGCTAGTCTACAAAGGAACAGATGTTCATTTTTATGAATGATGTGGTATATCTGGGTATCTAATTGGATCAATGCAACTCCTATGTCGGCATAGAATGAGTCGTGGCAGCATAGTGGTTAGAATGTAGGCAAACTCTGCCCACAGCCAGGAGTTTGATCTAACTGGCTCAAGGTTAAGTCAGCCTTCCATCCTTCCGAGGTCGGTAAAATGAGGATCCAGATTGTTGGGGGCAATATGCTGACTCTGTAAACAGCTTAGAGAGTGCTGTAAAGCACTATGAAGCAGTATATAAGTTTAAGTGCTATTGCTATTGTTAGAATGAGCTATTTTCAGGATCCCAGGTAATCTCCCTATGTTAAGTCTGGCGTCTTGCATCACCCTAAATCCTTCACAATTTTTATAGCAAATAGGAAAAAAAGTGTCTTAAAAATATTTAATAAAAGTATACCAAAATCTATGCATAAACATTTCAGTTTTAATATTGTTGCTTAGAAATGAATAGAGAAGCTGGCTTCAATATAAGCATAAAATGTCTTTTAATCATAATGTCAAAAGTTTAACCAAAAAGCGTCTGCACTTTATATTCCCACAAAAGAATGGGTGTCAAACCAATAGTAGTAATGAAGACGCCATAATGATATTGTCCAGATGTAACAGCGATGATAATAGTAACATTTTACTAAGGAAATAATCTTTCTTAAATTATCTTAAGACATGCTTGTTTGGAAAATGCAATAACCTTGATCCAGTCACAGCATAAATAGTAGAAGCAAAGAGAAAAAAAAGCTATTCAAAATTTAAAAGTTAACGAAGTATTTAATACCCTCCCCTCTTTCTCTGCTTCTTTTCATAAGAGATCATTTTGAACTGACACTATTTCCATATGGGAGAGAGACAGTGTGTCCAATGCTAGTAGGAGAATAAGCATGATCATTATTATTTTTATTTATCTATGGGAGGGAGACTTTTCAATTACATGTGGCTTCTTTAAAATGTTCCTGCTACTATGCCCTTCAATGGGATGGATCAATTTAAGGATGATCAGAACTAGTATTTAAAAAATGGTGCCTACACCTTAAGAAATATTTTTGCCACAGTACACAGTATATGAAACTATTTTCACAGCAGAATGATTGCAGATAAAGTCCTGTTCAGTAACGCCAAAGAAGCTGTATCACTTATTGCACAGATCACTTGTAACATAAATTAAAAAAGTCAATTTGAGTATTCTGCACTATTAGGGTTAGCCTTTGTCTGTAAAGCTTTAGATGCTATGGTTTATTGATGTAGACAATCATGCTCTTCAGGGGATCAGGGGATCAGGGAACTGAAGTAACATTCTTATATGGAGTATACAATAAAAATCAATAAGCTCAAATCCTCTTCCTCCAACCCAATTCTTGCAGCAAATGAAATGAGTAATGGTGACGTAACAATGAAATTATGTGATCAGCTAAATTTGCAATGATGAAGGCAAACACATTACATTGATTAGATTTGTTGTGGACATGAGTAGCAATTAACTGCTTTTTATAGCAAATAATCACTGGAGAGCTAATTATAGTAAGATTTGAAGTTAATGATAGCTTCCTGGAGCTGAAGCTGTAGGACAATTTTACCATTTTACCAGACATATGCTAAAGAGGCAGATTCTTTTTTTTTGCATTCACTTATTTCATGTCACCATGAAACAAGTGAAAATTATCACTGAAATGTAGTTCATTTATCATTGTTTTAAAAAACTTCAAAGGGATAATTCATTTTGGAGGAGATTTGATCAAATGATCAAACAAATCACCGATGCTCTTCAAACTATCAATTCAAAATTGAATTGAAATCCTTTTTGTAGATTTCAGCTCGGCATTCAATACCATCATTCCAGATAGTCTTCTCACTAAACTAAATCAGCCAGCCATGCCTGATCACACCTGTAAGTGGATCATAAGCTTTCTAACAGACAGGAAGCAGCAAATGAAGCTAGGGAAAATCACATCAAATACCTGTACAATTAGTACAGGGCCCCCCAGGGCTGTGTGCTCTCTCTACTTCTCTTCTCTCTATATATCAATGACTGCATCTCAGAAGATCCCTCTGTTAAAGTACTGAAGTTTGCAGATGATACAATAGTGATTGGTTTCATTCGAGACAATGATGAATCTGCATACAGATGGGAGGTTGAACAACTAGCCTTGTGGTGCAGTCGGAACAATCTTGAACTGAACACACTCAAAACTGTAGAAATGATAGTCAACTTTAGGAGAAACCCTACTATTGTACCACCTCTTACAATACTAGAAAACACAGTATCAACAGTAGAGACCTTCAAGTTTCTAGGTTCTATAATATCTCAAGATTTAAAGTGGACACCTAACATCAAAAATGTCATAAAAAAAGCACAACAAAGAATGTTCTTCCTGTGCCATCTCAGAAAGCTCAGACTGCCCAAGGAGCTGCTGATATAGTTCTACAGAGGAATTATTGACTCTGCCTTTTGCACCATTATAACTGTCTGGTTTGGCACAGCAACCAAACAAGACAGACACAGACTTCAATGAATAGTTAGAACTGCAGAAAAAACAATTGCTACTAGCCATTGAGGACCTGTATCCTGCACGAGCAAGAAAGAGGGCTGTGAAAATATCTACAGACCCCTCACACCCTGGACATAAACTATTTCAACTTCTTCCCTGAAGACGACACTATTGCACACCAGAATGAATAGACATAAGGACAGTTTTTCTCCCCATGCCGTCACTCTGCTTAACAACTAATTCCTACAACATTGTCAAACTACTTAGTAAAGCTGTATTATTATTATTCTCCTCATCTTTACTATTACGTAACCTTATCTTCTTATGACTATAACTTCATTGCTTGTATCTTACAATTTATATTGTTTTTAGTATCTTAGTATGATTTATGTTGTTTGCTTAGCTAGTATTCTATGATTATCACTAAGGGTTGCATCTTATGATTTATGATGAAGTGTTGTATTTTATGATTTTTGATGAATGTATTTTTATGTTGTTTATGGTCATGATTTATCACTATTACTTGTATGTACACTGAGATCTTATGCACTGGAAACAAATTCCTTGTGTGTCCAAGGAAGTGTGTCCACACTTGGCCAATAAAGAATTCTATTCTATTCTATTCTATTCTATTCTATTCTATTCTATTCTACTCTACTCTACTCTACTCTACTCTACTCTACTCTACTCTACTCTACTCTACTCTACTCTACTCTACTCTACTCTACTCTACTCTACTCTACTCTACTCTACTCTACTTTTTAGGGGAGTGCTGCTCTACTGGTGGTATCTCACTAATCTGTTAGACTGTTTTTAGATAGGTTTACATGAGGGGATATTACCAGTGGTGAGATTCAAATATGTGAACAACTGGTTCTCTGTATGGATGCCACTTCCGGAAGTCCATTCTGGGCCTGGGCAACAAAAAATTAGCTACCGGTTCTGCCGAAGTGGTGCGAACTGGCTGAATCCCACCACTGGATACTATGTATTCTATCCTTTTCTATAACTCCATTTAGCTCTGTGGACTAGTCTGTAGCTCTTCAGGTTTTTAAGTCTATTCTCATTCTTGCAATTTTACCAAAACAGAATTTTAAATAGTCTTTTTTTGATCTTTGTTTTGTCTTATATTGAGAGCCTTATTTACTGTGAAGAACAGCAAATAATGTTTTAATCCCAGAAAATGGACAATGAACTGTGCCAACAAATTATTAGCTTAAAAAAGGTTAGAGGCCTGAAAATGGTGGTCTTTTAAGTCTTTAGCAAGAACTTATTTTTGCAATAATTTTTGAAAATTTTATTTTTAGTTGAAATTGGACACTCTCCAGATTGGTCCAATGAGCCTGAAAAAAACGGTGGCACCTTCAAATAAATTGAACCAGCTCCTTAAAGTCTGTGGAGATTCTCAGTCATCCAAGTCACAGTTGTCCAAAGATGTTTTTTTTTCAAAAGGCAACTGGACTTTCTTTGTTTTGCCTGAAGACATTTAGCTTCTCATCCAAGAAGCTTCTTCAGTTCTGCTGAAGAAGAACTGAAGAAGCTTCTTGGATGAGAAGGAAAACATCTTCAAGCAAAAAAAAAAAAAGTCCAGTTGCCTTTTGAAAATGCACCTTTGGGACAACTCCTTAAAGCAGATGGACCCTCCCCTCCCTACAGGCATAGGGAGAGTTATTTTAATGATTAATAGAATAATAGAGAGGAGCCATATTTGCTCAAGATTCAAAATGCTTCTTCCGAATGATGTTTGGAATGTGCAGTTAGCCTTTTACAGACTATTTACTGAGCAAAGTTGCTACGCTCTCCTTTCTGCACCCCTCCTACTTATTTATTTTATTATTTGGATATTATTTCCACCTTAAAGAAAACCAAGAGAAAATGATTTAAAAACTGATTGTAGCAAAATCCTTGAAGCTATCTGGCTGAAACTAAACAGGGTTAAAGTCTTCTAAAGCATATACCATTTTTGTCCTATTTTGCCAAAAACTAAAGCAGCTGCAGGCGTTTTGATGCTTCCCCCATAAATGCTGCCACTGAAACTTTATCAAATCACATCTTGCACCAATTGAAATAAAGCCTGGGTGCTTTTGAAATTCAAATTCAAATCAGAATTTGCAAGCTTTGAACCTTGAATCAGTCTTAACTGATTTGCACACATCTATTCAGATGGATCTACTGTATCTTAAATTTGCATCTGAAACTACATTAATTTACATTAGTTCTCCAGACTAGAATGGTATATTTCCCCATCATTTACATATATAATACCATGATTGGGTGACCACGATTGGGTGTTACAGGTGGACAGTGTAATGAAAGGTAAATAACACTCAATAAAAGTAACTACTGAAGTCACATTTAAAAAAAAAAGATTTTTTTGATTTTTAAAATGATAATATAATGAACAAGAAAGATTTTCCTTTATTATGAAATACAATAAGGAAGAAACATAATCTATATGGATTCACAAAATAATTCATTTTTTCTCATTAATCTACACTCAGTACCCCATAATGACAAAGTGAAAACAGAATTTTAGAAATGTCTTTAATTTGTTAAAAAGAAAAAACTGAAATATCACTTTGGCATAACTATTCAGATTCTTTGCAACAACACTTGAAATTTAGCTCCAGTGCTTCCCATTTCTCTTGATAGTTGCTGACATGTTTCCATACCTTGATTGGAGTCTACCTTTGGTAAATTAAATTGATTGGGCATGATTTGGAAAGGCACACACCTTTCCAAATCATGGCCTCACAGCTGAAAATGCATACTGTAGCAAAGCAAAAGCCACGAGGTCAAAAGAACTGCCTGCAGAACTCAGAGATAGGATTATTGGAAGGCACAGATCTGGGAAGGCTACAATAAAATTTCTGCTGCACTGAAGGTTCCTAAGAATACAGTGGCCTCCATAATTCCTAAATGGAAGAAGTTTGGCACATCCAGGACTCTTCTAAGAGCTAGTTGCCCAGTCAAATTGAGCAATTGGGGGAGCAGGGCCTTAGTAAGAGAGGTGACCAAGAACCTGATGGTCACTCTGACTGAGCTCCAGATATCTTGTGTGGAGATGGGACAGAGTTCCAGAAGGACAACCATCACTGCAGCCCTCCACTGATCTGGGCTTTAGGGCAGAGTGGCTAGACGGAAGCCTCTCCTTAGTGCAAAACACACGAAAGCCTGCTCGGAGTTTGCAAAACAGCACCTGAAGGACTCTCAGACTATGAGGAACAAGATTCTCTGGTCTGACAAAACCAATATTGAATTGTTTGGCCTCAGTTCTAAACATTAAGTGTGCAGGAAACCAGGCACCAATCATCACCTGCCCAATACCATCCCAACAGTGAAGCATGGTGGTGGCAGCATCATGCTGTGGGGGTGTTTTTCAGCAGCAGGGATGGGGAGACTGGTCAGGGTTGAGGGAAAACTGAATGGAACAAAGTACAGGGATATCCTCAATGAAAACCTGTTCTACAGCACTCAGGACCTCAGACTGGGCTGAAGGTTCACTTTCCAACATGACAACAATCCTAAGCACACAAACAAGACAACACAGGAGTGGCTTAGGAACAACTCTGTGAATGTCCTTGAGTGGCCCAGCTGGAGCCCTGACTTGAACTCTATTGAATATCTTTGGAGAAACTTGAAAGTGACTGTCCACTGATGGTTTCCATCCAACCTGATTGAACTTGAGAGGATTTGCAAGGAAGAATGGCAGAAAATCCCCCAATCCAGGTATGCAAAGCTTGTCGCATCATACCCCAAAAGATTCGAGGCTGTAATTGCTGCTGAAGGTGCTTCAACAAAATATTGAGTGAAGGGCCTGAATACATATGTCAATGTGATATTTCAGGGTTTTTTTTAAAATAAACGTACAGACATTTCTAAAATTCTGTTTTCACTTGTCGTTATGGGGTACAGTGTAGATTAATGAGAAAAAAAAAATGAATTTCAACAACTGTAGAATCAGGCTGCAGCATAACAAAATTGACAAAAGTGAAGGGGGTCTGAATATTGTACTTTCTAAATGTACTGTATGTTATTAACCAGGATTTAGTGATTGTCTATTTTTTCTTAAAAGTGGAAAGAATCCCAGAAGTAGCAGCAAAAGTAGCAAATCAGACCTGAAATTCTTTGGATTCTATAATTATACCCCCCCCCAAAAGAGTGGTCCCATCTTCTATTTAAAAGGCATCAGAACTCCGAGATAATCAAATATTCCACTTTCCTTCAGTTTAAAATCTAGTCAAATCTCCTGACCCAAATATCTCCAAAGTCTCTCCATGACAATATTGTCTCAGTGAAAAGATGTGGAACCAGTTTCATAGTTGGCTATTCAGAAAACACTGGGAGTTTTCAGTTGGAACTGAGCTCAACTGGAATTGAGGTACAGTTTTGGTTCCTGTAACACTGACTCCTTAGGAACTTGATACAGAGTTGTTTTATGGCTGTTCTTTAAGAGTTTATATATTTTCACAAGACTCTGTTTGCCTATATATAGGTGTAGAACAATTATAAAACAAATATTACAAAGATAAAGCTGCACTCTAAGCATTCTTCAAATTCTACTCATCCCTGAAAATCTTCAGAGAAAGATTTCATCCTATCCCACCATGAAATGCTGAAAATGTGATATTCAGCATTAACTATTGTTTACCTCTAATTGCCTGTTTTATGAAAACATGCAGCAATTTCAAAGCCATTTCCTTCAGTGGCATGACCTGCGTTCAGCCTCATCCTTAGGCAATGGGTTGGATTAGTTTATTAATAGGGCTTATTCACAGACATTTCAAGGCATACACTTCTTATCCTCAGATCTGTGGAGTTTTCTCCTGTGCCTGGGAGAAAAGATATCATAGGACCAATTTTGAGCAACTGAAGGTTTCCTAGCCAATATGAAAGTTTTCAGAATGATAGGACACCAACATTTTTAAAATAAGGAATACATGACATTCCTTAAAAAGCAGATCCAATAAATAAGAAGACATGTGTTAATAATACTTGTAATTTTTCCCAGCACTTAAAACATAAATTATAAACCTAAGCAGGAAGTATATATTGTTTTACGATGACATATTTTGCTAATGTCTGGGGGGAATTGTTAAGGAAAGAGCTGGAATAATATTTACCCCATATGAGTCTGATTGGAATATAAACTGAAATTTCATTTTCACAAAAGTACTGTATATTGGCAAAGGTAGATGTGCCTTTAATGATTTTTTTTATTTAAACATGTCCTCTTTCATCTAAAAGCCTTCTAGTCCTTTGTTTTCTAATTGCTTCAATGTGGTACCTGAAGAGGAATCTGCTAGCATTTTCTCTTCATTTACGGTTTTTCTGTTCTGATTTGACCAATGAAAATAAATGGATTGAAAACAGCTTCATGTTATTAGGAATACATTGGTTGTTCTCCCAAAACACTTTAGAAACACTGTCTATACCCATTCTTTGAATTTTCTTTACAGTCTTTCACTATTTTCCCCAAACTACCTTAAGTCTTAGCTAACAAACTGTTCAAGAAGCAGAGCAAGCAGGGATATTTGTTCTATGCTTTGATGTGACGTCCCAGGCCTTCCCTGGGAACGCTATTCTCCAAAGCCCCTGAAAGCAGGACAAGAAGCAATGGATGGAAACTAATCAAGGAGAGAAGCAACCTAGAACTAAGGAGAAACTTCCTGACAGTTAGAACAATTAATCAGTGGAACAACCTGCCTCCAGAAGCTGTAAATGCTTCAACACTGGAAGTTTTTAAGAAGAGACTGGACAGCCATTTGTCTGAAATGGTATAGGGCACGGGTCGGCAACCCGCGGCTCCGGAGCCGCATGTGGCTCTTTGAGCCATCACCTGCGGCTCCGGAGCCTCCTCCGCCATTTGGGGGAGTGCATGCGTGCATGCGCGGGTGGGTGCGCATGCGCGGGTGGGTGCGCATGCGCGGACGGGTGCGCGTGCGCATGCGCGGACGGCTGCGCATGCGCGGACGGGTGCAGCTCCCAGGGTTTTTTTTTTTTAGGGAAACGGGTCCATGCGGCTCGTTCAATGTTTCAGGTGGCCGACCCCTGGTATAGGGTTTCCTGCCTGAGCAGGAGGTTGGACTAGATGACCTCCAAGGTCCCTTCCAACATCATCATCATCATCATCATCATCATCATCATCATCATCATCATCATCATCATCATCATTATTATTATTATTATTATTATTATTATTATTATTATTATTATTATTATTATTATTTTCACTCACTAAGGCAGGAAAGAATATAACTGGACATAGCTAGATTAAAAGCAACCCCAAATCTACTGAATTTGCTATTATTCAGATTTACCACTCAGATTCTTACAGGAATCAATTTAGAACAGGGGTGTCAAAATCGCAATGTCACGTGACGTGTTGTGACATATCGTGACTTTTTTTACATTGCCGGCAATGGGGTGGGTGCAGTTTCGGCATGACGCATCCAGTTTGACACCCCTGATCTAGAACAGGGCTTTTCAACCTTTTCACCGATTGTACCACTTTTAGAATATGGCAACATTCGAGTGCCACCAGTCACCTAGCAAGGTTCAAAAACTTGATGACCCAAAAAACCTGGAAAAAAGTGATAAAGTACAGATAGTCCTTGACTTACAACAGTTTGCTTAGTGACTGTTCAAAGTTACAACGGCACTGAAAAAAGTGATGACCATTTTTCACACTTATGACCGTTGCAGCATCCCCAGGGTCATGTGATTTACATTCGGATATTTGGCAACCGATTCCTATTTATGATGGTCACATTGTTCCAGGGTCATGTGATCATCTTTTGCAACCTTCTGACAAGCAAAGTTAGTGGGGAAACCAGATTCACTTAACAACCACGTTACTAATTTAACAACTGCAGTGATTCACTTAACAACTGTGGCAAGAAAAGTCATAAAATGGGGCAAAGCTCATTTAACAAATTTCTCTCACCCCCTTTTATATCCAAGTTCCCTCCCTCCTTCCCTGACTCTTTCTTTATTTTCCTTCCTTCCTTCCTTCCTCCCTCCCTTCCTCCCTCCCCTGCTTTTTTTTTTAAACTGCCAGAGGCTCCAGGAAGAGGTGGCAAAAGGCAGGCAGTGGTGGGCAAAGGCTTCCCCTCCCCCGTCATTGCCTCTGAGTGGCTTGGCTCAGCTCACCTCTCCCAGACCTGCGCATGTGTTTGTGTGTGAGCGCGTGCGCCGGGATCAGTGCTGCTTTCCAGGTGATCGGCACTTCTTCTGGGCTCAGCAGATGCGCCTGGATCAGTGCTGCTTTCCAGCTGATCGGCGCTTCTTCTGGGCTCAGCAGACACGCCGGGATCAGTGCCAAGCTCCAGCTGGAGCCTGGCGCTGATCCTGGCGCTTCCACTGAGCCGACAGCCCCGAAGAAGCACCGATCAGCTGGAAAGCGGCGCTGATCCTGGCGCTTCCGCTGAGCCCTGACAGCCCCGAAGAAGCGCCGATCAGTTGGAAAGTGGCGCCAATCCTGGCGCTTCCGCTGAGCCCTGACAGCCCTGAAGAAGCGCCGATCAGCTGGAAAGTGGCGCTGATCCTGGTGCTTCTGCTGAGCCCTGACAGCCCTGCAGCTCCAGCCCTTTCTCGCTCAGGCTTGTGCAGTGCTGCACTGGTTCAGCTCATTCCCCTCCCCCACTACCACTTTTCTAGGATGGTCGCGTACCACCTGACAGGTGCCAATGTACCACAGGTGGTATGCGTACCATTGGTTGAAAAGCCCTGATCTAGAAGACCCCAATCTGAATTGAATTTCCTTCCTGCTGTATTCTCACCTAACTAGAATGCCTTTTCTTGGATAAACTAGTTTCAAAAGGCTATAAGTGTAATTATAGATTAAACAGTCTGATGAATTTACACAGCAAAGTCTAGAAAATTTTAGTTAGCAAAATCTACATCTACATTTTATTTAAATTGTAAATGGAGTTGATTTTGTATTTTGCCCAGCCTGGTGGAACAGTCTTAAGTCATAGGTTGGATTGCTGGTTGTACACACTTACCTGTTTCTTAAGGAAAGAATAGAAAAGTTTGGAGAAGGAGCTAAGTATATTTCACAAATGCAGCTGCTCAGTTTGGACTTTGGTGGGTTGACATTGAGCAAGTGAATGGCAAGATCTCAGAAACACAGAACAAAAGGGTCTGGAAGCCTGTCCTACTTTGCAGGGTTAAACATTTAAATACCACTCCAGTAGCATGAAATTATTCAGAGCCTTCCAGTTTTAAAATTAATGTGAGGAAAAGAAAAAATGGAGACTCATTTATCTCTATATATGCAGTTACAGGTAGTGTTTGGTTTAGATCAGGAACAGCAATTCTGCACTGAAATTTTGGGGAAAGGAGGAATCTTCCAGCTATAAAACTATAAAGATGCCAGGTTAATTTCTTTGTTCTTGAATAAGAAGCTTCAAGCAAAGGCTATATATATGTATGTGTATATATTCATGTGTATATATATATATATATATATATATATATATATATATATATATATATATGTATATATATATATATATATATATGTATATATATGTATATATGTGTATACACACACATACATACGCATACACACACACACACACACACACATTTTTCTATGTTCAGAAATCCAGCTTGTGAACAGCCCTTGTCAAATGCCTTGTATTACTGCTGCACTCCATTTAACAAAAATAAACAAATAAATAACATAAATAAAAAACAGTTCTTCCTAAATATGCCCATCATCAAGACCAAAAGCTAAGTACTAAGCTTAAGTCAGGGAAAAAAAACACTGCAGGAAATTTCGTAGGACAGAACAATTACTTGCACTTAATCCTAACCTCTTCAATGAGTGACATTCATGCCATATTATTGTTAGCATTGCATGTTAAGCAAGCAAATTTTCAATCAACTTGTGTTGGCTTTACCACAGACACAGATGTTAGGCGGACTCCTTTGTTCATAAGGTTCTCATTATTAACTCAAACCAAGCTGAATATTTGACTGAAGGAAAGACCATATCATTGTTTTCAGATTTCACTCTATGACTTAACTGAACTACAGCTGCCAGCTTTAGAAATACCAAGTACTTCTTGGCGCCAGTACTGGCGCCTCGATCTATGACTACCAGTCTAAATGCTTCAACTTGAGGAAGTTTAGTAACCATGAAAACAACATAAGAAAAACTTAAATTGTAATTAAAAATTGCTCACAGACTGACAGGGTGCACCAACATTTGCACTCTGTTGAATTTATTCCACCAAAGAAAAGCAAATAGAATTCACAATTAAAATAGGTGGGTTAGAAAAGCCAGAAATATGTTTTTATGATTTATGAAGTCTGCAACATACTTGAAACCATATTTATTTAATAGGTAAGCTAGCACTATGCAGCTCTCTTCCATCTGCTTTAAATCTATTATAAGGCCTTAAGAGGCAAGAGGAATACTCCAAATATAAATATAGCTCCACTTTTCACCTTTTTACAAAGCTAGCTTTAATGTCAGTGGGGAGGGAGAAATTATAGACATCTCCAAAGATGCATATTGATGTCAAACTTCCAAAATCGTGCTTTCGGAATATTTTTAAAAGTATTTATTGCAAAATAAAGCAAATGAAACTTCAGTTTTAAATGACAAAATGATAATTATAATTAAAAGTCACCAGAGTTTTAAATTCCAATGCTAGTTGCAATCAGCAATGCTGTGTTTTATGTAGGAATCACTCCTGCACAAACTGAAGGAAATATTGTCCTGTGGTCCAGTCACTATTCATTTCAGGGGGAAATGTATCAGAGAATAAATAATTTATTTATTATCAGTAAATTATTCATGAAGAGGTAGATTCAGAGATAAATTGAAGATAATTGAAATATCTAGATATATTAATTAAATGTAAAATGTAAAGTTATTCTTTTTTAAAAGACCAGAAATTATTTTCAATAGGAAAATAAGAAGCCACTTAATTAAAAATGTATCTCGCTTACCATGCTGTATATCTTTCATATCTAAATGAAGACTGGACATTAATATACCAACTGCTTGTGATCTTTTGTTGCTTAATAATTTGACAACCTGTCAAGGAAAAGAGAAAGGTATTATTTCCCAAATAATAGCTAGCAAATATGCATTCCCAGCATTCACATCATAAATTTGTACATACATTATTATTATTATTATTATTTAGCATATGGCTTATCATACATGGACTAGCAATATATATTAACATTGTAACGCACAAATTATATTGAATAAATATAATAAAATGATGGTTATTGACTCAGTTTAATAATACATCTGACAGCTTTTAATTTTGTGAAGAAAACATGTGCATAATATATTAAAGAAATTGCTAAGTGTCTCTATTACAAAGAAAACCCCCACAAGATGAAAAAAATACTTCTATTACTGCTTTGATCTCATTGGAATTAAGAGTAGCAATCAATATTTCAGGTAAATAATAATAAATAATAAACAAACAAGTAAACAATAATTTGGGAGGTGAATATATATTTCAATATATTTCAAATAATATTTTACCCACATTTAAGTGCCTCATCAATCTATCATAATTGACTGATGGAAATTGTAATTCAGTTAGGACTATGCTACCAGCATGAATCTGATCTATATTCATGCAACATATAATTCACATGTTATTCTGTGCTATCCATATTTTCAAGAACTTTTTAAAATCAGTTTCTAAAGAATTTTCTCAAATACCCTGATGTTGAATGTAGCTTTCATAAAATAATAGAGCTGGAAGAAGTCACTGAGTCCCACTCAGAATTTTGCTTCTTATAAGTTAAATCCATTACTCTGTGTCCTGTGCTATGGGAGAATGGAAAGTAAGTCTTGATTTCCTTCTTTAAGAAAACTTTCAAGTAGCTGAAGAATAATATCAGCAACTTTGATGATCTGCCTTTCCTATCTTTTAATATTTCATAATAGTTTCTAATCCCTTGATCCTCCTTATTATGATTCCATGAATCTGGTATATTCAGCTGAAATTTTCTTAAAGTCTAGTGCCCCAAATTAATCACAATATCCAAGATGCAATCTGACTAACGCGGAGTGAAGCAGAACTATTATTTTCTGTTATTTGGAAATTACTGATCTGTAAACACAGTACAGTCTAAAATTTCATGTCAATCTGCTGCCAATTCTTACTCAATCTATTACCAGCTATTATTATTATTCTGTAAATCTTTTACAACTACTATTGAAAAGCCAGATACAATTGCCAAGCTTGATACTAGTTCTCTCCCAAAAGGATTTTTCATTTTAATCTGTTGAATTTAATTATTTTCAGCCCGTTTCTGTAAACTATCAGTGTTTTATTCCTGTCTTCTAAAATAACAGCTACCCCACTGGATTTTTAATTCACATTTGGTAATAATCTCTTCTACAATGGTACCTCAATACTCATCATTAGTTAGTTCTGGGAGCCATGATAAGTACCAAAAATGATATGTACCAAACAAAATTTTCCCATAAGGAATAATGTATTGAGTCACAAGACAGCCGACACTGACAAGTTCTAGCTTGTGCATTGAGTACCAAGCAAACTATGAGTACTGGGACAAAATGTTCATATCAAAATGCATTCAGTACCAAATTCAATGAGTTTCAAAGCAGTTAAGTACCAAGGTGCCACTGTATTTTCTAATCCACACATTGAAGAGAACCCAGGACTCAGCCTTATGGCAGCCTACTCAATATTGCCCTCCAATATGATTAGGAACTATAGATGAGAACCAAGTAAGTACAGTTAAGCCAGCTTTATATCCACTTAATGTTTAGTTATCAGCCTATCCTTGAATAGCTATCAATAGATAACCTTAACAGCAACTCTATCTTACTTGGGCTTAATTTAGCCTGTTTCTTTCCTTCAGACCTGTATTCCATACTTCTTGTACTTCTAATGAGTACCCAAAATCTGATAGTTAGTCCATATCCATTCCTTGTGCATCCAAATATCTCCCCAGTAATTTGTTCTGTGCTTTCATTTCCACCCTTAATCTTCCTGGCTAATATAACACTTTCTCTTTTCTATGGCTATGTAACCAGGCTTCTGGCCACATAATTTACTATAGTTCTCCCACACCTTATGTGTTACAGGTCCCCTTGCGTAGATAGAATGCACAATTTGAGTTCAATTCTATATATGTGTCATCTAAAAGTTAGTTCCATTACATGCTATGAAGCTTAAATATGAAAATAATTAATGTGCAAACTTACACAGATATAAATAGCATCTTCAGCACCACCTCTTCATAGCAATTTTGTCAGTTATGGAACAGAGAGTTAAATCTTTTCTCTTGCCATTGTTTTAATAACAAATCCTCACCCTAGAACTTTTATTTGCATTACATATCAATGCAATCAATGGTAGAGTTGAATTTTTATTTCAATCATAATGGAGGCAGAATGACATTCATTTTATTGAATCCCAGAAGCTGCTGGAGATTTTCCATGGTTAGTGTATACATTGTTTAAAATATGAAAGTTAATTGCATTGCTATAATTAATATAATATGTAACATGAAGTTTGACTCAAATTAAGTAATGTATAGTCAATGGAGCAGAGGCCAGCACATCAATGTCGCTTTATAATATGAAATAAAGTATTCACAGAAACATAATTCAAAAAACTTTAAAGATCTATCCAGGGAAAGAAATCAAAGCCTTGCCAGAAGTAGTTCAAACTCTAGAGGCAAATCAGGAGTCAGTAGCTCAGTGGCTTAATGATCCTGGAGATGGTCTCTGCTCTGCTCCAGCTCAAGTCCTAGCACTGTGTGGCAGGGTGAGCTCCCATCACTCACCTCAGCTTCTGTCCTCTTAACAGTTCAAAAGCAGGTTCTATGTGAATAGATAAATAGGTATCACTTTGGTGGGGAGATGAATTAGTGCTCCGTGCAGTCAGTCAGATTCCTGCCAGCTCTTACCCTTTTCGGTTACGGCGCCTATTTATGAGGCAACTCCAGGGAAAGGAGGGGGCTTAGGATGCTACTGCAGGAAGAGCCATTCATCTCTTTTTCTGGTGCAAGACCAGCTCGCCCTCCTAATGTGTACTGTGGGAAATATGCGAGTGTGTCCTACAACAGACTTTGGCAGTACATTGGCAAACTACTACTCTGCAATAGCATTGCAATCTCCTGGCTAATGTAACATAATAATAATAATAATAATAATAATAATAATAATAATAATAATAATAATAATAATAATAATAATAATAATAATAATAATAATAATAATAATAATAATAATAATAATAATAATAATAACAACAACAACAACAACAACAACAATAATAATAAAGCCCAAATCAGGCCCCCCTCTCCTCTGCCCTCTCCTCAGAAAAAACATAGCGTTCTAAGTAAAAAGAATTAAAGAATTGAAACAAAGAATAACTGATCAACTCGAACAGCACAAAAAACAACAGAATGTTGCGTGTATTGAAGTTTGCCCCAAATAAACAGCTAACACAAGTATTAAAAGATGTCTGTATTGTAACATCAAATACAAGCAGCAGGTCACTGTAAGTAACAAGCCAACTAATATACAGCATGGCTGTAGGTATAACTTAATACCCTGGATGCAAAATCAACAAACATTAAAAAAAGCCAAACAGTGCACTGCCAAAATGGAAGTTAAAGCTAGAAAAGTAGATCAGCAAACTAAGATCAGATGCACGTAAACTAGAACAGATGAAAGAAAAGAAGCTGAAGAAGATGACCAAAGAATACCTGATCAAGAAATATCACCTAGAAACAAGTAAAATTAAGAAAGCTCGGAAATAATAAAGCAGCAAATAACTGCTATAGTCAGGAAGATCAGCAGATATGAAGCTCGAACTGCATGCTATAGGTAGAATCTCTAGTTTCAATCAAATCAGTAATTTTTCTACCAACCCATTAATGGAGAGACTGCAGGGAATCAGTGAACACCCGACAAAAAAGAAACAGTACAGTTCTGGTTGCAGCTGTGGGACAACTAAAGAAATATAACAAGAATGCAGCTTGGATAATGGAGGTGGATAAGAATTTAAAAAAAAGCTGAAATGAAAAAAAACATATGCAGGTATTCGACTTATTACCACGATTGAATCCAAAATTTCTGTTGCTAAGCGAGACAGTTGCTAAGTGAGTTTTGTCCCATTCTACAACCTTTCTTGCCACAGATGTTAAGGGACTCACTGCAGTGGTTAAGTTAGTAAAATAATTGTTAAGTGAATAGGCTTCCCCATTGACTTTGCTTGTCAGAAGGTTGCAAAAGATATTGCAATAGAGTTTGGACTGACAAATGTGCCACCCTCATCATCAAGAGGGGTAAAATAGTGAAAACTGAAGGAATCAAGATGCTCTATGGAAATAACATCAAGAATCTAGATAACTACAAATACCTCGGCAGCTGTTCAAGCCAATATCATCAAGCACACTGAAATCAAGAAGAAGGCTAGAAATGAGCATATCATAAGAATGAAGAAAATTTTAAGATCCAAACTTAGTGAAGGAAATACCATCAAGGTTATTAACACCTGGCCAGTTCTAGTCATAAGATATGCAGCTGGAAAAGTGGACTGGACTCAAGCAGAATTAAAAGCCCTAGATAGGAAGACCAGAAAAATAATAACAATGAAACATAGCCTTCATTCACACTGCAGTGTTGACAGACTCTATTTATCAAGGAACATTGGAGGGCTTGGATTGTTGGAAGTACACCAGACAGTGGAAGAAGTAAAAAGCTCAGTGGAAGAATATCTGAAAGACAGTGAAGAAAATACACTGAAGCATCATGAAGATTTACAAAATACCAAAGAGACCAAACTGGCCTACAAGAAAGACCGAATGAAGAGGAGAAAAGAGAACCAGGTAAGGCAAACTATTACATGGCCAGTAGATAAAAAAAAAAAAAGTAGGCAAACCAGATAACAAGATCTCGCCAATGGCTAAGAGTAGGAAAATTGAAGAAAGAGACAGAGATGCTCATTCTGGGTGGATAAGACCACACTTTCTCAAGTTACATTTCTGCCTGAGACTCAGATTTCTTTTATCTTACAGCTGTCTTGGTAGTGCTCTTTTCGTCCCATTACTCAAGATTATTCCTTCTGCCCATTGCACTCAGATGAGAATTTAATTAATATACTCAGCCATCTCATACAAGGGATTCCGGGTGGATTACAAAGTTTAAAATATAGAAAACCTCACCACATATTACTCCCAGTACCCAAGGATAAATGACATCCCCAGACATTAAACACACACACACACACACACACACACACACCCCAACACTCTTCTCTCCATCTAACCTAAATGTCTATGAAAAGAGCTATGTCTTATGGAAGGACAAGATGAAAGACTGCTATAAATAAATAAAATTGGCAGAGATGAATTGGCATAGCACCATTTCCCAATCCCTGGCTTTCATTTCTTCCTGATAAACGTGTTTGGGAGCACAAGTACTGAGGTTTAGCTTACCTCAAGGACACTATCTTCTGAGCTTTAGTAAAAAAAAAAAAAAACCATTGACATATTTTCAGAAACACGAAGGATTTATTTTTACAAGAAGAAGTTTTAGGGTTACACATTTATTTTATTTGTTGGAAGTAGTATATTTCCAAGTGCAGTTTAATAATTATGCTGGGCCATTTGTAAAAGCAAACAAACAGACAAATGTACAAATGTTTTCAAAGGAAAAACAAAGTAGATAATTATGAACAGCTAAGATTAAGAACTGGGAAAGAAACCATGATTTTTTTTAAAAGAAAAAAGAAAAACCAAATGTGAATTCTAGTAGTTGGATAAGCATTTCTTGTGAATTGACATCAAATAAAAAAATTACAAATATATAACAACAATAAAACATTGCCTAGAGCTCTGGAGTTAAAGATGCTCACCAGTACAGAAGAGATAACACATGATACAAAAATCATTTCCAGACATGACATTTCTTTCATTTAAATGAGGCTGCCAACCGTGAGTGAACAAGTACCAAAATGGCTAGTAAACAGGAATGTAGCAATGAGTTCTTTTCCATTAAAAATTTAGTTGCTATGTTAAACGAGCAAGTACTATGTTCTTTCTGGAGTCCACTAAAACAAAATGTTCATAGAAGACATCCTCAGTCAGTGAGAGAACTTTTTCATTCTAGAGTAGTTAGAGTTTGAATTCAAACACTTTCAAGCAGAAATATGCAAATGGTGGTAGAGAAACAGATATAATCACACAACTGTGCTCAGAGTTAGCTTCTGGTAAGAGTTGATCTAAGTCAGGGGTAGGCAACCTTGGCTCTTTTATGACTCGTGGACTTCAACTCCCAGAATTCCTGAGCCAGCATGGCTCAGGAATTCTGGGAGTTGAAGTCCACGAGTCATAAAAGAGCCAAGGTTGCCTACCCCTGATCTAAGTGAACCCATATCCTCCATAACAGATTGAAAAGTGAAATTGTCAATGCTGATGTGCTTCATTCTCTCTAAAAATACTGTGTTCATTTGGGGGCACCAGATTTTAAAGAGGATTCAGAAAAACTGGAACAGGTTCAAAGAAGAGGACCGAGGACGAGCAGAGGACTAGAAACTAAGTCCCGTGAAGAGGGACTAATGGTGCTGGATAAGTTTAGAAAAGATGACTGAGAGAAGCTCTCACAGCAATCTTAAAGACTTGAGATGATGTCATACAAAAGGTTAAGAATATTCACTGCGACCTATATTTCAGGACAAAGGAAAGGGTTTAAATTGTAGGAAGTAGTTCACGTTTAAAGGTTAAAAAGCTGCTGAACAGTAAGAACAGTTCATGCTGGAACGGATTCTATTGAACTTCTCCTATCTAGGTTGTTGAAAAAGAAGACATGCAGCTATTTGTCCAAAATGGTTTAATTTGGATTTCTGCCTTGAGCAAGGGAATGGACATGTTGTCCTAAACTACTCTGTTCAATTCTATTTTCTTGCAATGAAGAAAAAGCAGGAATAATAGGAAAGCAAACAGTAAGATGATGAATTGTCAAAAACATGCAAATGAAACCAAAAGAAATGATACCTTGTGATAATTGAATAAAGCTCAAGCTTGGTGACCTTTCAGCCTAAAGCAGTCCAAAAATAGTCAAATATATTTTACTATTACATCTTTGGGTGTTTTTAACTACATACATAAAATAAAAATCACTAGAGAAAAGGGGGGGGGGGAAATTGCGCCACTCATAAAAACATAAAGAGAGGAGACAAATTACATCTTAGGGGTTGGATAGTTGCAGCCTTCTACAGTTCTCGGCACTCCTCGTTATTGCTTCTCATTATTGCTGATGCAGACATGGGCTGCTATCCCGTGCAATTGTGCAACAGCTGCATTGTTTCAACAAGATCCCACCTTCAGTCTCCAGCATCCCCATTTAAATGAATGGAGTAACCGGTAATAGGAAAGATGACAAATATCAGCGAAGACCATACTGGGTAGATTAACACCCCCCCATAAAATAAAATAAAATAAAATAAAATAAAATAAAATAAAATAAAATAAAATAAAATAAAATAAAATAAAATAAAATAAAATAAAATAAAATAAAATAAAATAAAATAAAATAAAATAAAATAATAAATAAAATAAATAATAAATAAATAAAATAAAATAAATAAATAAAATAAAAAAATAAAATAAAATAAAATAAAATAAAATAAAATAAAATAATAAAAAAATAAAATAAAATAAAAATAAATAAATAATAAAATAAAATAAATAAAATAAAATAATAAAATCATAAAATAAAATAAAATAAAATAAAATAAAATAAAATAAAAATAAAATAAAATAAAATAAAATAAGAAAATAAAATAAAATACAATAAATAAAATAAAATAAAAAAATAAAATAAATAAAATAAATAAATAAAATAAATAAAATAAATAAAATAAAATAAAATAAAATAAAATAAATAAATAAAATAAAAATAAAATAAAATAAATAAAATAAAATAAACTAAAATAAATAAATAAAATTAAAATAATAAAATAAAATAAAATAAAAAATAAAATAAAATAAAATAAAATAAAATAATAAAATAAAATAAAATAAAATAAAATAAAATAAAATAAAATAAAATAAAATAAAATAAAATAAAATAAAATAAAATAAAATAATAAAATAAAATAAAAAATAAAATAAAATAAAATAAAATAAAATAAATAAAATAATAAATGAAATAAATTGAAATGAAATAAAATGAAATAAAATGAAATAAAATATTCTTTAAAAAGTGATATATTATAATTATTCAATAGAGTGAAGATAAAATTCTCAAATTCTTTGAAGAACCATAGAGAAGGCCACAAACATTTCTTAAAACAAACATTTTGTTTATAGGACACAAAGATAATATGTGGATAGCAAAAGATCTTTTATAAAACTATACAAACTAAGCTGTATATGTTTAGTTCTCATTTGTTGTTTAAAAAGTTTCATAAGCCTAATTAAAAAAAAACCTCTTTGTAGAATAGCAATTGCTTTTGTCACCAAATATAACGTTAAATGTTTCCTGAAATTAAAAACATTTTGAATGAATACTACAGTATCATTTTTCCTCCAGCACAGTGGCTGCAACAATACATGGCTAATTCTCAAAATATGAATATTAGCATAAAGGCCTAAAGCTGTTCCCACAATTAGAAATAAAACAAACCCATTAACTGTGGCCACACAAGCCTACAGGCTACAGACGGGAGACGCCATTGAACAGAGCAACTATAAAAGTTTGCTATTCAAATCGCCTCAAGATCAAACCATCTCAGACACAATACAGATCTCCTTTTTTAAGTTAAGAATTTGGAACAATGTTTTAAAAACAACTTTTAAAAATATAAAAGAAGCCTGAGATATTATCAGAACATTAACTTCTATGACCAAGTTTTTAGCTGTTGAGTGGCCCTTATTGTTGATCAGTAAACAAACGACATGCCAAATTTGTTCTCGCACAGATAACACAAGCAAAAAGAGTCAAATACTTAAGAGACATAATGCAATGCAGATGTTATATAATTAAACACTTTGGAGAAAAAGAAAGTGCATCCTTTTCCTCCAAAATAATAGCAACTTCCTGCAGAATTTGTTTTGAAATAAATTCTTTTGGGAAGAAATGTAAATGTAGACAGTAATTGAGATAGTAATTCAGAATTGTTATTCATTTAAACTAACCAAATTATTAGTTGATTATAATTTTATAAAACAACTCAAAGTTTACAATGCAACAGTAACATACAAAATGACAAATGTAAATACTTGTGCTCAGGCTTGCAAAATCTGGCAAAATGGGCACATAGTACTTTTTTTTCTAAATGGATATTCCCCGAATTTACTACCAATGTTCTACATTTGTATAATGTTAATCATAATGAAGTGTATTTGCTTTGGCTTAACAGATGTGAATTTAACATTGTGGTTTAGTGTTACATGTTAAATAAGCTACTATGTTTTGTTCAATAAAGCATGGTTAAACATTTTGATTTAGCACGATGCATAAATCCAGCCAATCTCCAATCCTTGTTTTGCTTACACCTAATGGACAGAATCTTGCCAGACTAAATAGCTATAGCACTTAGACTCAGTGCTTTTTTTGTAAAAAGAAAAGGTGCTGGAATTCACACATGTCATACAACCCGCCTTGCCTACCCTACAAGGTTCCATCCAAAAAAGGTGCCGGAACTCCGTTCTGGGCGTTCTATAACAAAAAAAGCCCTGCTTAGACTTATATACCGCTTTACTGTGCTTTATAGACTAAGCAGTTTACAGAATCAGCATATTGCCCCCAACAATCTGGGTCCTCATTTTACTGACCTCAGAAAGATGGAATGCTTGAGCCGGCCAGGATCAAACTGCTGGCAGTCAGCAGAGTTAACCTGCAATACTACATTCTAACCACTGCACTACCATAGCCATAACCTTCTAAACTAGTAATACAGTATAGCCTCACTGTATAGCCTGAAAGATTTTAGGATGTGACCTTGCACTCGCCCATCCAGCTCAGGACTGCTCAGTCTTTTAACTTGGGTTCTTTCTGATGGAATGTACTCCCTGGGAAAGTTCTGTGCTGCCAAAACTCCTCTTCACTATTTCTCCAAGTGCACATTCCATCATAGGTAGTGTCATCTTAACTCTGATACCTTCAGTACAACTATCAGTATAACTACCAGCATTCTTAGCATCAAATGAATAAGTCTGTAGACAACTACTATTCACATACTATAAATATTACCTAGCTATATATAGGTTTTTAAAATTAGTTTACATAATACAATTTTTAATTTTTTTTAAAAAAAATTGTGCCAAGACAAAATATTATCAACTAATAATAGTCAATACAAACTACAAAAAATAAAAACAGAAAAATACAAAAAAAAGAGGGGGAAAATGTGGTGGTGGTGCTATGTGACTAAGGAACAGAGAAGAAAAAGGGAAAGAAAAGAAAAGGCAGTTTTCCCCTTCATTCCAGCAGATAATAACAATTTTAATAGCTTATTGCCATCTCTAAATGACACATATTCTTTCTTCTACACATAATATCTCTTAGAAAAACAAGAAAAACAAAGTCCAAATGCTGTGTCAATTAATCTTTGTCAGCAAAAGTCCAGTAACGGCAACCAGATGTAACTTTACTCTACGTTTAACCTTGGTTGACCAAGCCATCTTATAAATCTTCCCTGATTTTTTTAAAACAAGTATTCTTTAGCCTCTTCAAAAAAAAAAGAAGAAGTCCCTGAGATGTTTTCTATTTTTTGAATTAAAAGGTTATACTAGACATTTAATGGACAATGTTGCTCAGATTTGCTTGGACTTAGACTCTAACATCTTTAACAAACAAACAAGTACCTTTGTGGTTTTAAAATAATGTAAACGATGTAAAGTAAATATCTAAAGAAAAAAAAGACAAGCACCTCAACCTCTTTGAGGGAAATACAAACTATGAATGAATGCATGAACGAACAAATGAACGAACGAACGAATGAATCCATGAACCTGAGCATGGTGTGAAAACAGAGACATCCTAAGTATGTGTAGTGTTGCCCCCTCAGAGGCCATCAAAGCCCAGGCTCTCCCAGCCCTACTCCCCTCTGTCACGCTCAGCAGCTGCACTCTCGAGGTGTTAATAAAGTGTCTTTTTCAGCGGGAGCTCACGTGAAGTGAGGAGGTGGTAGATTCTTGTTGTCAAGGGGGGGCTTTCAGGAATGAAGATGACCAGCCCCTAACCCTGATAGTCAATGTGTGGCGGTGTTCAACAGCCCCCAGCAGTCATAGCAGCAATAGTCAATGATTTTACAGCGACTGTTCGGAAACAAAGAGGTGGGGAAAACCCCGGCTCCACTGGGAGCACGAATAAAGATGGTCAGCATTCTGCAGTAACAGCTCGCCCTGCGAGGGCAACTCCCCACAATGTCTATAACTTGCACAAGTAACAGTAATCAAAGTTCGGGTGGCCTCTAGTCTCCAAAGCAGTAGCGACCAGCCTCTCCTTCTCTTCTGTCATCGCTCGCAGTCCCAGTCTCGTCGGCATCAAAAACCCCTCCCCCCTTCTTTATTGTTAAAATCTGAATTTAGCAACCCCAACAACTCTCTCTCTCTCTCTCTCTCTCTCTGGATATCCCCCCTGCAAAAGAAAGCAACAAAATTCCACCTTCTCTCTCTCTCTCTCTCTCCTTCCTTCTTCTTCACAGAAAGAGATCAGCTAAAACCTCAAATCCCTCTCTGACTTCACCTGGTCTCTCCCCGACAACAGCAACAGCAACCACTTTCATTCCTCCTTTTTCTTTCCTTCCGCCCGATCCACGCCCACCGTGCCCAAAACCGGCGGCAGCTGTCCGAGCTTCCCTCTCCCCGGGCAGGCTCCTGCAAAGCCTTTCAGCCAGCCCCGCTACATATGCCTAGTTAACATTCCTTTAGTTGGAAACAGTACTTTGGTCCCATTTTTTTTCTTTTTTTCCCTTCTACCTACTACCAAATGTTTCAACAGTGGTGACTAAAACAACTTCCAAATAGTAAGCAGCATTTTAGGTTGAATTTTTTCCCCAGCAATGAAGAATGTATTTCCATTCTTTGCAATTCAGTTAGTGTTATTATGTGATAACAAATATTTTTCTATGGTTTATCTGATACTGCATCTAACTCTTATATCTATGAATGCCTACTCTCTATTCTAAATTTGAACTGCTAATAAAATAATGGCCCTTCCCAACATTTTGTTCTCTTTTCCTACCATTTCACCTTACCCAATATCCATTGCCTGATGTGACATTTTTTTAAACAGAGGTCTTCAAATTGTATTAGAAGCAAACTTTCATTGTATTTTTGTCATTAAAATTGCAGCATTTCAATTGGCTGGATAAAAGAAATACATTACATGTGTTGTTTTAAAGAACTAATCCCTAATTAATATAGAACTGTTCTTGTTAATGCTTCTTTGTATGACATTGGATGAAAGATTTCTCATATTGTTTAGGTTCACGTATACAGTAATAAGTAAAAATAAGCATCATGTTCTACAACAAGAGACAGAGCAAGACAGATTTAAACATTTCACTAATTAGAAACAATCAGAGAATCCTCAGCTTTAAAAAATACTCAAAGCAAGTGAAGAAATGTTTTCAAATTCTGATTTTAAGCTAAATTTCTTGTGCAGAATATCATTAATTATGTTTAGGTAAAAAACTAAACATAGCTGATTATTAATTACAAAACTAGCAGCATTTCACTCAGTGACAGAAAAAATCCTAAAGAGAAATCTTTAAAAGTCTCATCCATAACACTATAGTATTAGTATTGCAATAATATCACATAGAAATAAGGGCATGATGCCAAAAACACTAATGCACACAGGAGTGGGCATTACGGCCCCCTTTTGAATATAAAATTTAATTCTTGTTGTGATGCCTCCCTTAACATGTTGCAATATTTAAATGTTCCTTTTCTCAGCTATCATGAATTACTGTTCTTTCTTATTAGGCTTGTTATTAGCTCTATATGCATAAAGCTCAATGCAACGATACTTTGGATTATGAACTGTTTCATACTACTGCATACTAAAGGTTTCCTAATTACTATCTATGACTTGAAGACTGTTCTGTATACATGAGGATTTTCATCCCATCCATCACAAAGAAAACTGGGCAACCTCCCATGCATATTCTCCAGCAAACAGTGTTTATTTTATTGATGCAAGAACTGTGAGCAATAGTTCATCTTTAAGCACATCTTTAAGGTTGAAATACGGCAATTCAGAGGTAACCTGGTACTCAATTGTTTTGAAACTCATCAATTTGGTACTCAATGCATTGTGAAATGAAAATTTTGTCCTGGTACTCATCATTTGTTTGATACTCAACGGACTAGCTAGAACTTGTCGGTGTCGGCTGCTTTGTGACTCACCACATTATTCCTTATGGGAAAAATTTGTTTGGTACTTATTGTTTTTGGTACTCATCGTGCCTCCTGGAACCAATTAATGATGGGTATTGAGGTACCACTGTACCATTATAATGTCCTTTTTTGCTACAAAAAAGTAGCCCCTGTTTATACCACACTGAATTGGTGGGAAAGGCTAGTATCATATTCCAAATTCATTAGTTACAACTGAGTTTGGAGTTTTAGTTTTGACATCAAGAAACCTAAACAGCATCTTAACATGCCACTCTTTCCCATATGTATTTTTCTGAACATCCAGGGGAACATCTAAAATATAGTGGATCAACTTTTTCCTCATGGTACCATCATGGTGAATTATGGCTGGGATGGGGAAGTCTCTCCAAAAAGTGGTGACCTATTGCATCACTTTTTCAGTACTGCTTTTGTTAGACATTCTTCCTTTGGAGCATTTTTTTTAGAAACGAACAAGCCAATAACGTGATCATTTATACAGCATCAATATTTGTAAATGTGATATGCAAATGTTAAAAATGATTAAGCTTACAAAAGTCTCTCTCATTGTACATTGCCTCTGGTCTTTCTCTGTTTAACCAAGTTGCTCATTAGAGCATAAGAATCTGGACTTTACTAGTCAAAGATATAGCAGAAAATCTTTATAAACTTTATTATTTCTATGACTATAACAGGAGTGATTATCAGATTGCAGACTTCTTTACAAGACAAATGGTCAGGGAATCTTTTTTCTTAAAAAAGATATTCAATATAATTCCGATGCATTATTCTCATGGTTTGTCTGCCAGGTTCTGCTCAATGCCGGACCAGGAGACCTTACTCACAGTCGCTTATGCCTTATGCTATTTCCTGGTTAAATAGCTGTAATATACTATATATAGGACCACTTTTAAAGAACAGCTGGAAATTACAACTGGTCCAGAATGCAGCAGTGTGTACATGTTTGCCCATATTATGCTATTGCTGTAGGAACTGCACTGGCTCCCAGTTTCTTGCTGGGTGGAGTTCGGGGGACTGGTTATTACTCTTAAAGACCTGCATGGCACAAACCTTTCCCTGAGGGTATCTGCCTACTCTGCCAAGCTGGATAGAGCATGCCTGCTCCAGGTTTCTCCCTTAGATGTTGTCACCTAGTAGGATCTAGGTAATAGGAGCTTCTGGTCTGTGGAATACCCTCCCCCCACTAGGATGAAGGACCCCTCCCCAGTCTCCTAGCCTTCCAGGAACTTTTCCCTCAGGCAATGGGATCAGGTAAGGCTGGAGCCAAACATCTACAATTATGTATTGGTTGGGGAATGTTGTTTGTTGTACTATATTTTTTTTCTTTTTTGTATATTGGCTTTACTGTTCTGTTATGTTTTCTCACTGTTTGTGAGTCACCAGAGTTCTGATGTATAAAATGGGTAGCCATATACGTTTTAAAAATTAACTAATTGCATTTGATTAATTACATCAAATTCTCTTTAACAGGTAGTCCTCGACTTACATCCAACATTTAATGACTATTTGAAGTTACAACGGCACTGAAAAAAGGGACTTATGATGATTTTTCACTTAACAACTGTGAGAAGAAAGGTTGTAAAATGGGGCAAAACTCACTTGACAACTCTCTTGCTTAGCAACAAAAATTTTGGGCTCAATTGTGGTTGTAAGTCAAGGACTACCTGTACTGTACCTCAGCACCATATTCCCACACACATTCATATTTTTATCAGAACTCAATTACATTTTCAATAAACCTGTTTTGTAGAAAACATGTCCTTTTAGAGACCTTTCAGGATATTCTGCTCCAAGTTTTAAAAATATGCTTTAAAATAATACAATAAAATGCTTACTACTGCAAAAGAAAACAAATCCTGCCAGACATTGAAACCACAGCCCCTAATGTTTAACCACAACTACTGCCTGCCTATTTAATCACTGTTTGCAAAACACAACTCAGTAGCCATCATTTTATTGTTTGCAGAAGTTTTGTGTTTCTAAATTTCATGTTAAATAAAACTTAAAATGTTACAGATACATTTATTTGAATATACAGCCATCCCTATCATAAATGAAATGGAAAAAAATGCACCTTTCTTAATTAATAATACTATATATTTAAAAAAACTCTATAAAGCAAAACTGGGTTCTACACAAACAGATATATTTGAAAGCTAAGCAACTGTTCTAACAATGTCAGTTGTGTACTTAATGGAAGTATAGATGCTCATATTAGTTGGAATTCCTATTTAATTCTATTTTTAAGAACAGAAATACTACATTCTGATTCCTATTTCCAGTTGTTCTATATTTTCAATGCATAAATGTAAATAAGCATCTTTATAATTTAGAATTCCTAGAAAGAAATCCCAGTCCCCAAAATTAATGAATCCCATGAGTGTTCATTTAATGATGTGCTTACCACCTTGATAAAGCCAGACACTATTATAATGTCAAATGTTAACTCAACACAAAAGATAATTTTTTGCTGTGTTTCTAACATTTAGATGCAAATTATCTATGAATGGCCTTGGGTCAATTAAAAGGTTCTTAGATAGAAAACTGGTCATCTGCCTGATCCCTTGAACAGGCATTAGCAGTCACGAAATATTCTAAGTCTGAGAAGAGAGAAGAATATTAAAAGGAAAATAGTATTTCAAAAAGAAGAATATAATTGTTCAAGCAATCTATCAACGTGATTGCTGATTATGTGTCATCAAGACAGTGTTGATTCTTAAAAATCTCATTGATTTTCTCCAGCAGAATCTCTCCTCAGCTTGATCCTTCAGCTCTTTCATCTATTGGTATAGTGTTACCTTCTCCACTAACTGTAATTATATCAGTCTTATATGCAAAGTGCTTTTGACCAACAATTGTCTAACAATAGTAAAATCAAGTAAAAATGGAGAATTCTTAGTTGTCTACACATTGTCACCTTACGTTCTAGTTACTAACTAAATCCTGAATAAGATTAAATACATTGATAAGGCTGAATAGCAAAGACTTATAGATCCATACACCATTTCTTTCTAATGTTTGGCACTCAAACTAAGAGTTAAAACCAAAATCAAGTAAAATATAAATATTTCATTAATAATTTCCAACGATTAAAAGCAGGAAAAACTGTGGAATTATTATTAGTTTCCAAGATTTATTCAATTGCCCATGCTATGAGAAGGCTGAATAAATTCTCGGTTTATCCATCAGTACCCTGAAGCTGATCAGAGCCAAGAACCAATGAAAAAAGAGGTTCATCTCCCTCTCCATTTCATTCCTCGCCTATCTTTTGCTATTATACATTGAACAGCCTACATCATATCTTCTCTCTGTTCTGCCCTGTACATTTTATTTTTAATTTTAACATTTCTTCTCCATTTCTAACAAAATACATATATTCAATATGGCACTGTTCATAAGCGTTTGTTTCCGCTGAATGTATATCCTTCTCCCTTCAGATTGCTGCACAAAGCAGTCATGAGATATTCATAGATCTCCTGTTCACGCTTGCTGTCTTCCAGTAGACTTAGCCAAAGTTTTTCCAATTCCCTCTAAAGAAAAATGCAATTTGATACTCACTTGTTTATTCTTTGTCTTGGTGATGGTATCCGAAATAGGTTTCTTCCTCTCTTTAACAGCTGTTTTAGAAAACAGTTCTTCAAATTCATGATAATCTATTGAAGGCTCTTCAATTTTTTCCCACACAAGTGAAGCACTAGAATCTCTAAAGTTAAGCAAAAGACCTATGTAGGACAACATCAGACTAAATAGTCACAAAATGGTGGAATGAAGATAGATGAATTATCAGTTTCATTGCTAACATTCACTTTTCCAGTTGAAAATGGACTACAAAAATATTGAAACTTTCTGATTCATAAAAGAAATATGCTGCCAATTTCCTGCACAACATATAAATAGTACTTTTCAGTGGGATCTGTATTTATATTAAGATAATAGATATACATGCTATAATTTATAAATTATTAGATTCATACTGAAGGTCGCTTACCATGCTTATTACAATAGTTGAGAAAAATAATATGTGGAATAGTAAGCCAAAAATATAATTAAGGAGAGGAACAAAAAGAAAACACTCTCAGAAAATATAGCATGAGCTTTACCCAAAGCATTGTCTGATAATAATAACTATTAAGACTTCCTATAATTTTCAGTATGCACCATCAACTGGTGCACAGCTCACAGATTATATCTGAAAGAAAATCATATTGAATAACAAGGATTTTTTTTCTCCCAATTTCTTGAAATTTTCCGAGCACAGTTATATCTTTATCTTTGATCCCATTGAAAATAAAATTGATATAGGAGAGCTTGCCAACAGTTTATAAAAATGGGGAAAGGGACTTGTGCACATAGTAGTAGATTAAACCAGAGCAGAAAGAAAGGGGAATCCAAATTGGTTCTCACTTCAGTTTCCTGTTTCTCCAAATAATAATAATAATAATAATAATAATAATAATAATAATAATAATAATAATAATAATAATAATAATAATAATAATAATAATAATAATAATAATAACAACAACAACAACAACAACAACAACAACAACAACAACAGCAACAGCAACCACCACCACCTAATGAAGCATTTTGAAAATTAACCCATCATACCATGATCATATACAGAAACATCCATGCCTTGTAATAGCCTTATCCACCCACATTAGGAGCTACGATGTCCTTTTCACAGCCATTCATTCTCCTCTTCAGACCTTTTGTTTTTATACTTTCTCTTGATAAGCCTAGAGCTTATTTTTAATGTGAAAGTAAAGAACTGGGTAATGTGTAAGTTAAAAACTGGGTGATTTCTCTGAAAGTATGCTTGGCTCTCTACTTTGCACAAGAAATATTAATTTGAGGGCACAAATTCCACTTAGATAATGGATGAGAGATTTACATTTCAGAAATGCCAAGAATCAACAAGACACTAAAAGAAATAGAAGGTACAAGGTTCTATCATGTACAACCCTCATCTGAAATCTCCCTTCTCAAGTAGCCTCACTGAAGTTGCTCTCCATCCCTGTAGAACAAATCTGTGAAATTTTATTATTCCAAAGTCTTAACGCAGAAAAAGCTTTTTCTGCAAAAATGACACAATGATGCAAAGTTTGGTATTATGAAGGCCTATAACACAGATTTGTTCCTTAAGCTATAAAGAGCCTATAAAATAGTAATAAACTTTTGAGCATGTGTAAATCACCCTTTCCTTAAAGCCACTTGGTCTTCTTCATGAGAGTGAAATTCAAAAACAGATCAGCTTATTCAATATCTGTCATTTCTTATTTGGAGGTAAAAGCACTGCCTCCCAAACTGAGCACCAGATCTAAAATGTATAAACAGAACACATCCTTGTTCACTCATGCTAACTTCTAGCAATTCCAAACCACTTCTGCTTCTCTACTGTGTGCATAAATTCTTCTGCCCATATCAATCTACAAACTTGCTACCAGTGGGAACTTTTGGATATTTTCAGACAAGTGATGGTAATAAGAGGGTTTTTTGGGGGGGGGGGAGTTGTTCAGATTGTTCATGGAACAAGTCTGTTATTGGTTCATTTCCAGCCACCATCTGGACATGTGTTTAGGTCTGCTAAAGTTTAGCCATGCACACACGAACCTCAATTCACAATAGGTTATCTTCATATTGTAGAAAGAGGTAAGAGAAAAAAACCCCCAAAGGAATCTAGTACTGAGGCATGATGGGTATGAACTGGTCCTTGAGAAAAGCCAATATACATGAAAAAAAATCCAAATATATCCATGTTATTACATTTGATTAAGACAGGATAATAATACACATTGTTGCATTGGAAAGATAAGTATATCCTGCCAAGAACTATGTGGTAAGATTATACCACATGGTAGCATTTACCTTTAAAAATATTTAGGATAATATTTCTTCCCAACATTGTTTCACAAAGAATTAAAAACCAATATAGTGAAAAGGCATTTTAAGCTACAGTTCTGAATTTATAGCGCTGCAGAAAGAATCCTGTACATACAAATGGCTTACCGGATTTACAGTTCTAGAGAAACTGATGTTACATTTCAAAAGGTTGAGATCAACATTTTTAACATATCGTTACCTTTTGTTATGAAGCTGGATTCTTGTCCAATAAAGAGGCTTCATGGGTCGAGAAGGTTCTATTGCATGCTTTCTGCTACTTTTTTCCTGGTTAATTCCCATTACAAATAAACCAGTTGGTAAAGGAGGAGGAAGAAACCCAGACACTTGTGGAAGACTAGGAGCTGGGGGTGGGGGCACACCCATTCCAGGTAGAGGAGGA
Organism: Azemiops feae; assembly: GCA_023970755.1. Lineage (NCBI taxonomy): Eukaryota > Metazoa > Chordata > Lepidosauria > Squamata > Viperidae > Azemiops > Azemiops feae. Next base: position 3,639,801 of record JALGBA010004209.1, read on the forward strand.
GCTCCCGCCCCAGGCAAAGGGGGTGGAGGAGGCAGCACTGTCAGTCCTTGCAGAGGAGGAGGAGGTCCCCCCATACCTGGCCAAGGGGGTGGTGGAGGAGGGGGTGGCACTCCCACGCCTGGCAAAGGGGGAGGTGGTGGTGGAGGAGGAGGAGGCACTCCCATGCCTGGCAATGGAGGCGGGGGTGGAGGAGGTGGCATCCCCATACCTGGCAATGGGGGTGGAGGAGGTGGAACTCCCATGCCTGGCAATGGGGGTGGGGGCGGAGGAGGTGGCATCACCATACCTGGCAATGGAGGTGGGGGCGGAGGGGATGGCACTCCCATACCTGGTAATGGGGGCGGAGGGGGTGGTACTCCCATGCCTGGCAATGGGGGCAGCGGTGGAGGGGGTGGTATTCCCATGCCTGGCAATGGGGGTGGCGGCGGAGGGGGTGGCACTATCCCAGGCAAAAAGGAAGTAACTGGTCCTGGCAAAGGTGGAGGAGGTGGAATCTCAGTAGATAGTCCAGCAGTAGGCAAAGGTGGCATAGAAGAGATTCTTGCAGGAGATAAAGAAGGAGTAGGTGGTATCATGTCCATTCCTGTCAGACATGATGGGGAAGAAGTCCTTTTGGTAGGGAATGATGAAGCAGAGGTTGGTACTATGTCAGATGAGGACCCTGAATATCCTGAGGCAGAGAGGGATGAGGAAGGTGATACTGATAAAGATAAAAATGGGCCACCTGCCCCAGGCAGGGAGATTCCAGTGTCAGTAGATAGAGAAGCAGAAGTGATGAGAGAAGATAAAGATGGGGAATGCTCATTCCATGTTACAGTCTCCATACTCAGAGGAAGATGGGGAGCTGATGGCACAGATTTCTCTTGAAATAAACATGAAGTTTGTGGCGTTGTCAATTGTTCCTGAAAAGCATCCAGCTGTACTGAAATCTGTTTTGGTGACAGAACTAAAGCTATTTCAGAGCAAAAGGTGGGTTGTGGCTCAAGTGTTGGCAACGGCTGAGTTGGCCCTTGACCTGGATCCCCTTTGAGGTGGGGAGGTGCTTGTGGCAGTGTATTGTCTGAAGGCATTATGTGTGTTAAACAGTCATCTGTTGGAGATGTCTGCACAGATGTTGCAGTTATAGTTTTAACTAGAGCACACAGTTCATGTTCTTGAAAAGCTCTGTTAGGTAATCCTTCATGAGTTGGCTGTTCGGTCTCATTCCGCACGCTTGAAACAAACACCTCTGTTGCTGGAAACTGTTTCTCTAGCTCTGCAATTTTTGTTTTTAAATCCTGTATGGTTTGCTCAAGCCGCTGAATTTCATTTGCCCGCATTTCTGATTTCATTGTAACATTTTCCTAGGAAACAAGAAAGAAGAGTCAACATGCAGGAAGAAAATAAGACCTTTGCCTGATGTATACAGAGATTAACCATATAAAGATAATATATAGCCTGTGAATATTTTAACGCATTCGGAAAGCCTTAATGCTATTAAATACTCAGAGTGGGTTATATTTCACACTTTTATTTTAAAAAATAAGTCATTTGCAACCTATAACATATAGTATAGATATGTTATAGATAATATAATATAGATATGTATGCTTAAATATACCGTTTCAGAATGTTGAATTTAATTTTGTCTTGCCACAATTTCTGTGCATGTTTTACCCAGTTCTTCTGGATCTTTTTATTCTTTCCAACCCAATTAAACGTTGAAAAGAAATTATCTGAAGGGGTATATATTCTATTCTATTAGCACTCCAAAACTAAAATGGAAGGGAATTAAATTTGCTATAGCTAGGAAAACTGGAAAAATAATAATTTCAAAAATAGACAAGGTTTGGCTGCAAAGAAAAAAAAATCTAGAAAAAGTTCCCTATTACAGTACATCCCTATGGAGGAAACAGTTGGGAAGCGGCTTAGAATGTTGTTGACTGCTCTGTTCTTAAAACCTTCATCTTCCTGATCATATGACCTTGAATGGAGCTGATGTTAAGGAGTTCCAGAAGCCATGATCTACATCAGGGGTGTCAAACTACTGGCCCGCGGGCTGGACGCATCACGTGGAAGCCACGCCCACCCCATTGCCGGCAATGTCAAAACAGTCCCGATATGTTGCGTGACATCACGTGACATCACGAGTTTGACATGTCTGTTCTACATGCTTTTCCTAATTTACTTCTCAATGTATTTACTTTTTAAAGTTTCCTTTTGCAAGAATAAGGACTAATAGCTTATGCTATTAAAACAATTTTTTTAATTGGGAATGTACTTAATTTGAAGAAAGTAAAACCACATTCACCCCAAATTAAGTCACAATATCAGAACAACAGATGTAATGCAATTTGTCTTTGGTGTTTAGCTGTGACTAATTTCACCAAGTTTAATAGAGAGCACCAATGCGTAAACATTAACTATCAAATTTGGGAAGAGTTTAATAGGAAAAGACCTGCATTGCTCCTCCATAAAGGTACAACTGATTTTGACTGATTAACAAGGCTGCAATAGCTACTTGAGATTAATCCCATGGAGCAAATAACAGGCCACAAGAATGCTAAAATAAGCCTGTGTTTACCACTGGAGCCACTTTGATTTGGGATGGTTGAAAAAGCCAAAAAAGAACCATCTACAGCTCTAAACAGTACAATGGAAAGAGACTAACGGGTAACTTAGTTTGTTTCTCCAATTACATTTTGTGCCAGTTTTTTCATTCATTAAATTTCCAATTAAAATCATGGATGCTTTTCTGTTGTTGCATTTGCTTTGTTTGCTTATTTGAGGAAGAAGCACAGACATTGGTGATCACTTTGTTTTAAAGACACACAAAAGAAGACACATGAAGAAACATCAGCTAATTATAAAGTTGATTGGTGTAATATGAAAGATTCAGAAAAATCAAGCCCATTCTGCAACATCTACAAGCAGAAATGGTCAGCATTGTAGGGAAATGCATGTAGCATGCATTTCAGAGATAGCTATAGCAACAGCACTTAGACTTATATACCGCCTCATCAGTGGTGGGATTCAGCCGGTTCGCACCACTTCGGTAGAACTGGTAGCTAATTTTTTGTTGCCCAGGCCCAGAATGGATTTCTGGAAGCGGCATCCACACAGAGAACCGGTTGTTCACATATTTGAATCCCACCATTGCACCTCATAGTGCTTTACAGCACTCTCTGGGCAGCTGTGCAATGTCAGCTTATTGCTCCCAACAATCTGGGTCCTCATTTTACTGACGTCAGAAGGATGGAAGACTGAGTTAACCTTAAGCCCCATCAAAATAGAACTCCAATACTACATTCTAACCACTGCACCACCAGGCCTCCTGGTAAAATAGTAGTTAACTGTACTGGGGTTTTTTTCTACCAAAACCCATGTGAAAGTAGCTGATCACAACTTGTTCACATCTTCCTTTGATCACATAAGGTTTCTGTATATAAGGTTTCTTATATATAGCAAACTTCATGGTGATCTATCCACTAAGAGTAGTGGCAGATATGGCTGGAACTTTTACTCAGAGCAAGTACCTATTCCATACCAATGAATTTGTTACCTGGGTTTGAAGGAACACCTGTAAAAGTTTCATCATCACTACCCATAGTTGGATAGCAGAGAACTTGAGAAAGTTCCCTCCACACACACACAGTGTGTTAAGAATTATAGAATCATAAGGCTGGAAGGGACCTTGGAGTCTTCTAGTTCAACCTCCTGCCCAAGGCATGAGTCCTTATGCCATCCCAGACCAATGGTTGTCCACCCTTTCTTGAAGACCTCTTGCACAGGGGTCCCCAACCCCTGGTCCATGGACTGGCACTGGTCCGTGGCATGCCAGAAACCGGGCTGCATAAACAAGTGAAGCCCCATCCGGTCTGCGGGAAAATCTATCTCCACGGAACCAGTCCCTGCTGCCCAAAAGGTTGGGGGCCTCTGCTCTAGCATATTATACAGTAAGCATATTATACAGTATCCACTTGTTAAACCAAACAACATTACTATTCTGCTTCTGCTTCTCCCAGTATCTATCTCTTTCTTTTGTTCAACTTTGCCCCCACTTCTTCATCCCAATTTGACAGAAGTTGGGCTTGACACCACAGCATGTCTTGTGCCGCAGACGTACATGATTACTCTTCCGGAATTCATAACCACAAAATTATAAGCAAATCACAGACTTATGGGAATTCATTTCACAAACAAGGATGCTTTCAAAGACAAGAATGTTTATAGGCTGACAGTTTCAATTTAACATAATAAATGAGATAAACAATCAACATTAATGAAGGAATTTCTTCTACATTATACACAGAAAGAAAAAAAAACATGTTTAGTATGCCCCCTCACTACTTACATCATCGTTTCTGAAAGGGGGGGGGGAGAGAATGATAATGAAAAGAACAGCAAAATGACAGAGGAGACAAAATACATGCCTGGAATACAAAGGCTGCTTATCCTTTATTTGTATACTTAAAAAAAAGTATCCAAGATAAACCTCCCAAGAATGGTGTATGATCCATTGATATGGAGACATAAGGACAGTCAGTCTCTGCAATATTAATGTCACTGGAACGTGCCAGAAACAGAAAAGTTATGTGCTTTCATTTACTGTGGTTTTTAATGCTTGTTTGTCTTATATCCTCCCAAAGCCACACAAACCCTTAAGAAGAGCTGAAGTTGGATCATTGCTTGTCTGGAGAAGTAGAGACAAAATCAGGCTAGTAGGAGACCTCTACAGAACCCAAAGGCATTGTATAGACAGAAAGGCTCCTTCTCAAGGCATTGTCTTTTTTTTGCAGAGAATTTGTCTCGCAGTTTGAAGTGCCAAACCAGAAACCCAGAAATGTCCATGTAGGCAAAAGTATGGATATTAAATTAAGGCACAGTAATACTGTATTTATGGCATGGTTAAGTACATGATAGAAATGGATGTCTTATAAAACAATTAAGGGAGGCCATTGCACACATCTGCTAATAATCAAATTCTATTGAAGTTCACTGGTTCACACAATTGCATTCAATCTATTAATTGATTCATCAGAATAGCAAGCCAAGTATGGAAACATCAGATCAGTCTGATCACATATCATATTGAGATAAATATTAATTTTAAAATATGCTTATAAAAGTTTAGTAAAAAAAAATTTGGGGAGGGGGAACAGGTTGGAAAATATTTTTAGTCCCAAATCTTCTCCAAGGTTTTTTTTCCCCAGAGAGAACATCTTGCCTCTTTTAATTTTTCTGAATCTATCCATCCACTGAGCAGATGAAAGAACTGCTTCAAGAAAAACAAGTCAGTGACCTTCTCCATACAAATTGGCTTGTCTCTGAGATAACGTTTAGAATGTCACTAAAAAGAATAATTCAGTTTATACTATCTAAAAATCTCATTTGTGGAAAGATAGAATTTTTCCTTTGAGTTTAGCCAAAGAGGAAAACACTGGATTGGCTATATCCTTTAATTTTACAACATCTGTACAAACCAATTCCAACATGAAGAAATTGTTATTAAACAATAAGACACATAAAAGATGGCATTTCTGATTGAAGACAGTTTCTCTTGTCTGTTTAAAATTAAAGTTGATTTTTAAATCTCTTTTGCAGATATCAAAGTCTTTAGGAATCTTAAAGAACTTTTAAAGTTTAACAGCAATAATATTCAATACCCACTTATACTGTATAATCAAAAAGTTAAACTGTTAAACTAAGTTATTTCTCTTTGGAAAAGCAGATTATTTTGATTTAGGTAATCCAATAGCTTTTTAGTCTGTTATAGAAGACACCACAAATCTGTCACATATGCAAAAAAGTGAAAGTTCTCATTCAGGTACGCATTAAGATTAAAAATGCATTTCCTGCAAAGATTTATAAACAGCAAAATACTGGACAAAATACCTGCAAATATAACTGTTTTGCAGAATAAATTAATGGCATTTTTGCTTGTAGTTCATTGAAATCTAGAATTTGTTTATAAAGGTGACATGAAAGGGATTAATAATTTCCCTCTAATATGGCACTTAAGAATTCCATGCCATCCTTACACTAGACTGTGCATCACTAACTATATACTGTGTGTAATTAACTAATCTAAACATAACACAGATGTATTGCATGGAAGCATGGAACCACAACCTTTTTGTACAACTACAGATTGTGTTTTAATGATATTAAAGATGGACAGCGTACCACGTTCCTCTTGGTATAAAATCAGGCTCTAAAAAAATAAATAAAAAGAAATTCATAGTTGTCATTTAGTGTCAAACAGAGGTGCTTCTTGAATCCAAGAAAGAACTGAACACAGTTAGTAAAGTCAAATTTTGCAGCAAAACTACCTTCTAAACTGCTTTGGCCACAATTGTACAACCAGGCTTTACCCTAAATAGAAGATGAATAGATTGCACAGTAAAGTTTACTTATTAATACTCTCCAGTTTGGGGATGTAATGATATATATTTTCTTTATAAAACAGAAATGATAATTCCATGTCTGAATTTATGATGAACTAGATTTAGTCCCTCCTGACATTTTGGCTTATGCCACAGGTGTCGAACTCGCTGGGGCACATGATGTGTCATGATGTATCGCAACTTTTTTCGCATTGCCAGAGCTGGGGTGGCATGCTGGCTGAGGAATTCTGGGAGTTGAAGTCCACAAGTCATAAAAGGGCCAAGTTTGAAGACCCCAGGCATAGATTAACTCCAAGATAAACATCAGGCCAACAATCAAGAAGTAAACAATATTCCAATCAAGGAACTGCCAAACAAGCTAACAGTAAACAATCCAACCAAAGAACCTCCAAGACTACTCCCACTCACACTGACATAGAAAGCTATTAGAATATAAACAGAGCAAAACCCATTCCTTACTAGCAGTGATGATGTTACATAGTTTGGTTAATGAAACATCTGCAAGAAAACAACCAAGCTCAGAGAACACCAAAAACCCTTCATTGTTAAGTAGCCTGTAAATCTTTTTATAGGTAGATAACTATATAAAGTAAGATAACAATTTATATCTTTCTGTATTGAAAAGTAGATGAGGAACAAAGAAACAAGATAGCCTATTCTTTTTATACTCTAAGGACAGGGATTGAAGATCTCCAAGATCCCTTCCAGCTCTGTTATTCCATTAGTCTAATCTGTTAATTCCTATGGGGCAAAGGCAATACAAAGCTACCCTCCTCTCATTCTTTTTGGTTGTGATGAACTCTTCTTCTGAACAGATCCTTAACCCAGATTATGAATTTTGCAACTTTGTTGTAACTTAAGTTCTACCAGAGACCTTAACACATGAAGGTTGGAATCAAGATTCACCATAAGAAATCTCATGGTAATTTTAACACTACAATGATGGTAAGTTACGATGATCACTTCTTTTGTGTCACTTCTTTTTTTTCCCATGGTGAACTTTTACAAATTGTAAAATATCCCAATAAGCCAGAAGGCATTACATAAAAAATGTTGGGCCAGTGGGTCACATGGACTGTTTAATAAGATTGCCCATAGGCCTGATTTAGCAGGACCCTTCTTGAGTTTTTACATGGTTTTACATGGTACAACTAGATGATGGACTCACTGGAAAGGCTAGAGGCATGTAGAGTGGCTGAAGTAATTGGGGCTACCTTTAAGTTGCCCTGCAAATAGTTCAGAACTGCCTAACTTGTAAATCTGCAGAATTTCATGATAGTAGCCCTTTCTGAAAGACATTGTTTCTGAACTCTTCACTTGCCAAGCCCTTGTACCCATTGATAGATTTATTTATATCTCAGTAACACTTTAATGTTGAGCTTAAGACTGCCAAAATGTTTGTCCGTTTCCAGAGAGATTTACCAGTGTCTCTGGGAAAGGAAATTATTACTACTATTATTTCCATCGTGAAGGCTTAATAAAGAAATATTAGGAACATATGTCTCTTATAATAAATGATTGTGAGGTATCCATGATTTACAGTATAGTATATTTTCTTTCTTTTTTTTAGGCAAAAGTTTTATTAATTTATAATATGCGAGACAATGAAAATACAAAAGTAAATAGCGGAAAAGATAGGGAAGGGAAAAGGGAGTGGAGAAGTGAGGTAAGGAAGAAAAAAAAAAAGGCGACTGCCTTTGGTGCAGAATATCAACATCAAACCTCAATTTTTACTTTTACAAAGTAATAAAAACTAGCCATTTTGATACTATATTTTCTTTAGCTAATATTTAATATTATCCACTTGTTATTTACTTTTTAAAATCACCCCTTCCCTTTTCAATTTATATATATCATCTCCTTTGCCTTATCAACTCATCAAAATCTCACACTGAATTATTCTGCTATCATCTGCCTAATTTAAATATTATACCGTTCATTCATGTTTATTGATTAGACAATTATAATTTTCAAAATATAAAATGTAAAATAAATGCAAATATGTGTTTTTATTATATGCAGATCAGACCAAAGGTATGTCTATATCCATAATTATATAAATTGGATTCAGCAGGTAGAAAGTAAAGCCCAATTTGAGTAAAAAGCATTGTTTTCTTTTTAAACTGAATTTTATAGTAAGTAGAAAAGATGTATTATTATTTCTGCCCCTTCAGGTCAACTGAAATCAAAGTTGACAATTCTGATTTCTATAAAGCAGAAATCAAAGAAAAATCCCAACAGCATTTTGGTTTCAGGCTAAGAAGTGAAGTAAAAATTTAAATTGGAGAGATTAATGGTGGTGATTGTTAGTATTAAAGCCCTTTGTGACTTAGGATCTGGGTATCTTTGGAACTTAAGGTACTTCCTATTGAACCTGTCTGTCCAATAAGATTAAGAAGAATGGGCTCTCTTCAGATTCTCTCTTTGGGGAATTGCCATCTACAATTGTATTTTCAATTGGGGACTCACTTCTCAAATGAAGCTCTTCTTTCTGGAATAACATTCCCTCCAACACCTGCATGACCCCATCCCTGCTAAGTTTTAAGGTAGTTGCATCCTGACTGTTCAACAAATCATGTGGATAGATATGTTATGAGTTTGTTTCCTCTTGCCATGGTGATGGATTTGTTATTAATAAATTTTATTGTTTTGTGGCTAATAAATTTATTAGATGAATTGTTATATTCCATTTTAACATTGTTGATAAAAGACAGGATGTATAACCCTCTCATAGTAAGTAGTATTGGATCAGCAGATAAACTTGATAAATAAAGGAAATAAATAAAAGAAATGGCCATTGGCTTCATGTCCAAATAGGAGAGGCAGTATGCTGTGACAGTTAAAGTGGTGGAGTATGATCAGAGAAACGCAGGTTCAAGTCTCCACCTGACCATATACAGTAGCTCAGTGAATGATTTAGAGCCATAACTCAAGTTTGTTGTTATATGAATTAAAGAGGCAGGGATTATTAAACACGTTTCCTAAAAAATCTGGAGGTAAGATGAATTACACATGTAACAATGAATTTGTTCATGTTAACTATGTTAGCAGCTTCAAAATAATGATTAGAAATATTTAGATGGGAAACCATACATCTCATTCTGCATCCATGAGAAATATAGAACAGCTGCAACATGGCATCCATCAGTTTTGCATTAACCCAAAATTCACTTCCTATATGTCAGTCCCTGGAAAATCATATTTCATGGAACAAGCTATTTTAAGAACTATTAAAACACACACACCAAAAGAAAACAAATATACAGATATCTAATAACACTCAGATTCACCTATTAGAAACCTAGCAGTTATTTTCAGAGAGACAATTTACTGTTGTTACTTATTGCCCCTTATCTTGTTAGGATTGAGATGATCTAGGGCAAGAAGCTCTTTAAAAATAAACCCTCCAAACAGAAAACAACATCTTGAGAATTATTTTTGTATCTCTATCAGCTTCTTCAAATTCTCCAACTGTCTTTATAACAATTACCCTTGGGCAACTGAATTCTAACAATTTAATGCACAGAAAATTCCTCTTGAAAATGCAATGTACCAGTTTTTATAGTAGCAGGCTATTATTATAGGAAAAATTGTAATTATTGTACAATTATTTTTCCCTCAAGGACATATTTTATACATACACAGACACACATTTTAAGGTATTTCAGGGAACCTTGATAATAAATGTATTTATAGCTTTTTACATACAAAGACCTCTTCCTATATTTGAAATTTTTTTTAGGAAAGTTTCACTGAAAACACAAATACCTTGGCACAAAAGAGGACAGCTATTCCAATGTAATTATAGCTCTTCAAGTAATTACACCTAATAGAATCTAATTTACAATCCCTGATTTGTATGTCAAAATATGTTCTTTCATACTTTACATAATTTGCATCCATCTTTTAAGATAGTAAAATATTGCCACTGCAATTACAATAAAGAAAATATTTCCCTTAAAATAATGCTTTTTTTAAATGGACAAATCTTATGGAATAAATTATTTTTTATTTTGGTACTCTGTAAACATTGAGTATATTAAGTATTGTTTTTTATGGTCAATGTATGAAATTAAAATCACCTCCTACATCTCAAACTTGCAGTGGTGGGATTCAGCTGGTTCGGTAGCTAATTTTTTGTTGCCCAGGCCCAGAATGGACCTCCGGAAGCGGCATCCACACACAGAACTGGTTGTTTACATATTTGAATCCCACCACTGCAAACTTGGAATAGCGTATGGAGTTTTTCAGATTTGGGATGTATGGTAAAAAGTTCCTACGTGAGCGAGATTTATTACAATATTTAGATTCTTTTTACTCATAGCTCTATTAAACCTAGTAAGATCCTTATATTCACATAACCTGTATTTAATGTCAAATTGTAAGGATTGCTTTTCCTGTATGAAACCGTTTACTTGCTGAGATCTTCATCTCCTTTAATTAAAAAAAAGAGAAAGAGAATATTTTTTTGGGTTCCATAAATGTCAAATTGCTTTCCCTCAATTGCTTTGTGTAAGATGGCCAAAATCTTCCTTACTTTAAAAGGCTTTGGGGATTATAAGTGGTTGGTCTCCATTTTGATGCAATTTTTAAGTGCAGTGTTTTCATTACAATTTGTATGTTTATTAAAAAAATGTTCCTTTCTTTTAAAATTTTATGACAAGTTGATTATATTTACTATTGTCTATAATAAATTAATTATTTTGGTATAAGGAAACATTAAATCACCAGCCCAGTTATTTTAAATACAGTTAAGTAAACAAATAATGTGTATTATGGGACAAAGTATTCTCAGACCTTATTCCATGGAGGGCAATAAATATATATGGGACTTCACAGCTATAAGACTTCAAGAAAAGCTGGCCAGTAGTGATGACATAATGGAGGCACCACTGCAGCAATTCAGACAACCACTAATATCTGTCTCAAATAAATAAATATCTCCACTAAAAATAACAAGTTTGACAGGAGAAAAACACTTGGCTGGATCTGCAAGACTTATTTTGAAATGTACAACTGCCACCTAGTGCCTGAGTAGAGATTCTACAGAAACCCCTTATTAAAATATATATTCTGTTAAATTGTGGTCCTCTGTTGTTTTGCCTTGGTTTTAGGTTGGTCTCAGGAATCTTAAGAAAGAAGGTTGACCTCACAAAATAAACAGGATGAAACATCTAAAGAAATTATTTCTAAATTATAGCTCCAAATATTAGGTTTAAATACTAAATTTACATAATATATATCAAATTAAAGATTAAAACATCTTGGTAGTAGTCTATCAAGAAAGCTTTCTAGCAAGCCTAGTGACTCTTAGGGCTGTACAATGCTTCAGCAGGAAGGCAAAAAAAAAAAAAGTAGTTCGAAACATGCAGGGGTGCAATTTTAGTACCTGCCCACAACTTCTTAGAGTAGTTATACAATATTGGGTAAGTGACATCACTTTAAAAATTGGCAACCAGGTGCCAGCTTTGGGTCCTGCGTGCTCAAGGCAACTTTTTACTTTTGAACCTGAAGCACATCATGATTACCATGGAATACCATGAGCTTTTATAAGGATACCTGATCCCTCCTCCTCCTCCTCCTCCAGTCTATTTGAAACTTGCTGGCTTGACAGTTTTATTTATAGTTGTCATTTCTGGCTTCTTGTTTCTTTTCATTGCCCACAGCTTATCTATTGCCTTTTACCTATCTCATGCTTTCTGTTTGGAAATTAGTGCCTGGCTTTATGTTATCTTCTGTCTTCGCTTAATAACCCTTACCATCCCTAAGTTGCACAACGATTAACCTGATGGAAAGGCCATTCTTCCTGAAAGAATCACCCTCTTGGAAGGGGTCATGAAGAAATCCAAATTAAAGTATCCCTGAAAGATGGTTGGCTAATTTCTGCCTGAACATATCCACCGAAGGGAGACGACTACCTGTCTGGGAAACTAATTGCAATGCTTCTTTTTTTAGGAGTTTTCTAACATTCAGCTAGAACCTGTTACCTTCTGTCTATTATTATGGATCACTTCACTTTGAGGAAAAGCTCACTCTGAGTATAATTTTCACGCCCGTTATACAATGACAAAATTGTCATGCAATCCATACTTCAATGGCCTGCTGTCAGAATGTTACACAATACTCTTTATGAAATGCTTTACCTAAATTCCAATATTCAGGCTTATTCCTTACTTGCTCTTTACAATTGCCTGAAGGAACAAATACCTTTTTGCAGAAGACTGAACCCAAATCAGTTGCGTAGCACTATCAAACCTCCATCCACTCCATCTGCAAAACATTCCCAATTTACTTTAAATTCAACTATTGTCCCACCACTCATAGTTCCCAAATGCATTTAGAATGAATTGGCAACTTCCACGGAGCACCTTCAGCAAAACATTGCTCAGCTCAAGCTAGTTATAAGGTAAATTCAGAATGCTACTGTTTAGCTGACCCCAATAAGAAAAGCAGGATAGGGATTGATAAACATTTATGACAAACATTCTCATGCAAGTATAGTTTTCTGCCAACACAATCCTAGGTAGAAAACAATTTAGCAGTGGGGAGAGGCCCATAGGAGCTTTTAACTGGATACAAGCACAAAGAAAACACTACAGACATAATTTATATTTTCATACCATCTAGTAAATACAATATTTCTGAAACATCCTGAAAACCCATTTAAAGTATCTCGGCACAAATTTAATCAAAATTATGAATTTTTGTCTGGTTGAAGATGATCACGATTAATAAGTTTAGGTTCCATACAGATTCTGTCTTCAAGTTTAGTCTAAAAATAGTAATGTAATAAAAAGATTTTCACACTATCCTGGGATTTTTTTTCATATTGTATTCAAAAATGCACTGAGCATTGAATCTGGATTTCCAAAGTGAATATTTTTATTTTCAAATTCTTGGAAAAAAGTATCATTAAATCTTGCAAGATATGTCTGTGTTCAGTTTTCAATGGAGACACCCTGGGCTCCAATAGAATACGTATTTATAATGTAATCAGTATCAAACTTAACATGCACTTGAAATGTTATGGTGTGATAGAAGATAGACAGAGACATACACATACACACAGACACACAGGACATATATTGAATTTGTAAAGCACCATGTAGATAACCAAGAGGATAAATATAAGTTGTTGAGACTCAACTAAAAAAACTAAAATAAATATCAGTTACATAATAATTTTGGTTTTGGTACAGGGACTCTCCTTAAAAAAATAAGACCCCTAGGAAAATATTTACATAATGTTCAATTACAGACAGCTTTAACAATAAAATTTTATATATTGCAGAATCAGACTATTCTATTTGATTAATTGTGCTATACTGTATATCTTGTGCTCAAAATTAATAGGATGGTGGAAGTAAAAGCTGCATTATAGTTATTAATTGTTCAAACATCGATGCTAAATTTACATATCTTTCCTCTGGAGGAAAAACTGCTCCATTGCAACTCTAAACTTTTCTCCTGTTTATTCCAATAGTGAAATCTGTTTTCATCACAAGGTTCTATCCAAGCCGCAGTCTCAATCTTTGATCCACAGTTGTAACTCCACACCAAGGCTATGGTAAAGTATCCAAGATCAAAAAATAGCATAGCATTGACTAATGTCTGTCTTGTGGAGAAGGAAGATCTAAAACAATAAAGAATTGTTATGTTCTCTGAACATGATATTTTGATAAATTTCCAGGATAAATTGCATTTCCAGATGTCAGTAATTAGATAAATAACATGTACAACAATCCATATAGAGAGGCAAAAAACAAGCAGTCATGATGCTTGCTTGGTTATCTGGGGCCGTGTTGATCGATATACTTTTAAGAACCACAGAGACTGAATGAATTGTCAGGAGCCTTGGTTAAATTTTTCTCCTATTAGCAAGATTGCTATGGGAAATTTCTCAAATCCATAATTCTAAAAAGAAGCTGATTCCCACAGGGGTGTGCTCACGAGAGATTTCTGCTAGAATCCCTTGAGTAAGAGCAACAGGTGGGTGAAAACATACACAACTGTGTACTCTGAGGCATCTGAGGCCTCTTTTCAAAGTTGTAGGAGAGCTTTTCAACTTCCCCCCCAATGGGCATACAATGGGTTGGTGTTCCTCTGCTACAACTGCTCAGCCATAGCTATTGCTATAGCAAGAGAGAACAAAGGGCTTATTGGTCAGGAGAAAGAAGAAGGGGGAAGGGTCATTTCAAAGTCACCAATTTTCATTCAAGAATGAAAGTCCAGGACTCACTCAAATGGATTGGGAGAATGAAAATTGGTATTCACTCTATTGTAACAGCACTTAATGCTATGGGAAAGGCAACACTGTCTTGCTTCAATTGAAATTGTGTAAAAAGAAAAAGGGAGGAGCCATTGAAGCAGGAGGAGTATCAAACTACCCCTGTTTCAAATTCCTACTCCTGGAGAAAGGGTCCTATGCTTACCAGAGCATAAATTTTGGGAAAAGGATGTTTTTCCTTAGTCTATGCTTCCAATATGAAATCTTGATTTCTAGAGGGCAATTACATGATAAAGGAAACGTCTTTAAATTTCACATCTGTGACTATGGAATATGCTACTGTGTCCAGAGAATAAGATGATTCAGGAAAGCTGAATGCAATGGAAATTCTCATCAAAGATTTATAATAAGAAATGTTCAATATTTGATGTTTAATAGTGTTCTCTCTGGGATCTGGGCTGCATCTTCTTCACCTCTCTTATTACAAGGAAGATCCAATTGATTACATTCCATAATAATTTCTCTAGCTTCATGTATGCATTTCCTTCCGTATACTATTTCTCATCAGACTGAAATAGAAATTTATCTAAGCAGTTAGAGATCGAACTCTAACACATTCCATAGTTCAGAAGTCAAATGAAAAATCTTCAAAAGAACTTCCCTCTAATAACGGTTCTGTTTTTTTCTCCTAGAGCATTGTTTTCTCCTATTTAATATTTAGCATTAAATAACAAAGTCAAATTTTGACCCAGGCTTTTTCATAGCTACACATTAACTTCTAGAGCCCTCAGGCTTGTATCTAATAAGGCTTGTATCTAATAATAGTAACAACAATATACAGGTAGTCCTCATTTAGTGACTATCTCCGACAGCGATCATATGCAGTTATGAAAGTGATGAAAAAGTAACTTTACGACCAATGCCCACATTTATGATCTTGGAGTGCTCTCTCTTGGTCACAGGTTTGCCATTACAGTCAGTTAGTACAGATTGTCCTGTGTCTTTTTTTCTCCCTCTCCTCTTGCAGAATGGTGAGCTTGCCTAAACAAGATATTTATTCTTCAGCTGCTTTTTTCTGCAGCCCAGTGTATTCCTAAAAAGTGTTAGCTGCAGGTTAACAAACTCAGCTCTATGATCTTAATTAGTTGATTAGAATCTACTGCAGGCGGCAGCTATGCCTGAAACTGATAAGTTCCTAATCAGTTTCATACTAAAGACTTTTGTTTTCCTCCTAAATGGCTCATCACTATAGCGTTCCCTTCAATGTGTATTCCCCATTGTGTGCCTGTTTACTCTCTTGTAATCCCCTTTTTTTCTCCAATATATGTAAATACAAACATCAATTTCCTTTTTCCTAAATATCCCAGCTCTGGGATGAGCATTCCAAAGGGCAGGGGAGTCAGGAAAAAGGGCTATAAGATTTGCCCTTTTACCTGGGTTCCTTATGAGTCAAGTTCTGGAACACCCCTCCCAGCTGTTTGAGGTTGAGACAATGGCCAGTTCTGACATCTCCAAAATGGGTGTTCTGGCATAGTAGCCCTAGCTATGCAATCATGTTGCCAGCTGGTGTCCAGCTTTAGGCATCCAGATATAGGACTGAATATTACAAGTATATACAAATTGAGAATGTTAATGTTCAAGAATATAATCTCAACTAACTCTGCTTGAATCTCTGATCACTAATTTCCTTTATAAAGATTTATTGGACATTGCACTCTTTTCTACTCTACCTCATCCATTACCAAAAAGATGGGAAAGCTAGAAAGAAAAGCTAAGAGCTTGTAGAAGTAAATATTTTCAAATATTCAGCTAGTTGCTGTTAATATTGAATTGGTAATGCCAAAGTAAAGATAGTTAGCAAGTACAGCCCATAAATATTTAGGGAAGCACCATGCAAAGACAGAACTCATTTAAAATCTGCTTTATAAAATGGATGAAAGAAATACACAGAATACCCTCTAAGGTTGTGCATGCTTTAAATATGATTGGAAATGACAGCTTTGGACATCACACAAACACAACATCTCATTTATTGAAGTTGCAGTAAGGAGCACCCTACTCCTTAAAGTAGCCACTACATCTTTTCTTAGGCTGACATGGAAGAAAGAGGGACTGCTTTAATAAATGGCAGACAGATCCAAAATATTTCTTCCTAATAGGCACTGCCTTAGCATCTATTACCATTCACATATTTAGACTCTTCAGCACTTAAGTATTTTGCCATTAACACATTCTGGATGATAAGGCAGCTACTGTATTTAAGTTTAGGTTTAGAACATAATTGTTTTGACAGAATATAAGCTAAAACGAGCTATATGTGTGCCCAATTATCTTCTCTGCTCATTCTATGTTTCTCCTTCAGAATATGTTATGAGTAAAAGACAAAACAGAATCAATGACACCACTGCTTGTTAAGCCTGACTAGAAATTAAAATGAACATTTGCAGGGGTGTTTTCTTTTATTTAAACTCATTTAAATCACAATACAGGAATTACAAAAAAGTGAACTTCGTTTCTACTGCCCGGATGCTAAGCAAACTTCCTTGAGAATGAACACTGTTATCATAGAGAAGAATAATCAAACACAAAATCATTAAAATGTATTCTGTAACTGTAAGTATATGAAGCTAACCTTCTTTTGATGAAACATGGGGGAGGGAGGGGGGAGAGGGGGATGGACAGTCAATCCAAAGTTTTTCCAAGATGCCCACATGCTGATATTGGGCTGCATGCTGCTATCCCACCTCCTAGTGCTCTCTGCATGGTTTGGCCCCTTCCAGGCTTTTGGGCTTGTACATTGGCCTAAAGATATATTCCTAGCACTACCGCCGATTCTGAAAAGTAAACTTAAAGCCAAATTATGTTTTGCTAACAAATATAACCAAGGACTGTACTTTGCACATTGCAAGATATTTGTTTTCCATTTACCACCTGCAAAATTAATCTTGCATATCAGTTTTCTTAAATAAAGTATTGTCTTTAGCAATAATAGTTTAAATATGGAAAGTTTGATTATAGTTAAGTATTCCGCTAGCAAAATCTTACCTGTATCTGTTGAACAATCTCCGTATCTTCTGTCTCTGTTGCTTCGGCAGCAACTTCAGGTTCTGGATTGGGAAATAAAGATAAAAGTTATTTTTATTCTTCCAAATATCAAACTAACTTGAAATGCTTGTAACTCCTAGATACACACAATTTCTTTGATTTTAAGGTGTATTATTTTCCTTCCATTTATGAGTTGACTTAGTATGATGGCTTATTTAAATTATCCCTATAGGAAGTGTATTTTTTTAGTCTAGTCTAAAGAAAAGAAGAAATAGGGGAGACATGATAGCAGTATTCCAGTATTTGAGGGGCTGCCACAAAGAAGAGGGAGTCAAACTATTCACCAAAGCACCAGAGGGCAAGACAAGAAACAATGGTTGGAAACTGATCAAAGAGAGAAGCAACTTGGAATTAAGGAGAAACTTCCTAACAGTGAGGACAATTAACCAGTGGAACAGCTTGCCTTCAGAAATCACTGGAGGTTTTTAAGAAGAGATTGGACAGTTACTTATCTGAGATGGTATAAGTTCTCCTGTTCAAGCAGGGGGCTGGACCAGAAGACCTCCAAGGTCCCTTCCAGCTCTATTCTATTCTATTCTATTCTATTCTATTCTATTCTATTCTAT
The DNA here is from genome assembly GCA_023970755.1 of Azemiops feae. NCBI lineage: Eukaryota > Metazoa > Chordata > Lepidosauria > Squamata > Viperidae > Azemiops > Azemiops feae. The sequence goes on from JALGBA010004209.1 coordinate 3,658,085, forward strand.
TCTATTCTATTCTATTCTATTCTATTCTATTCTATTCTATTCTATTCTATTCTATTCTATTCATTACTGTTTCTACTGCCAGTATAATAAAGGACATCAAGAACACATTGATTGTTAAGACTACAATCAATTATGCTAGACAATTGTTGCTCTCTTGTGAAAAGATTACTCTTCAGTTGTTTTAAATCACAATATTTTCTACTAAGACAATTATTTAAATTATATATGACATTTTCTAACTCATTAACTCATATAATACTCATACATATACATTCACATTCAATTTAACTTTCCTCTAAACCCTGACATTGACCATTTACTGTTTGCATGAATGAAAAGAACTGAAGATAGATAGTCACAATGTAATTTTTACCAATAAGCAAATTTCAGTGCTTGATTTAGTTTGAATAATTAAAATCAATGCTGCATAGTTAAATGTACTTTTAAAAGAGCACACTCATCAATAGTACAAGGACTGAAACATTTAGCTGACCTGCAATAGATTGGCTGATCCCCCCCCCCTCGAGAAGATGTAAGCACCAAACTGTAAGGTTTATAACTAATTTTTATATTGCTGACTATCCAAATCTGATGGCACTATTCCACAAAACAAAAAAAATTGTCAAGGTGATGATTTAAGAGCCCAATGAAGGGGGAACAAGACAGCAGGTCAGAAATAGTAGAAATAGAAGAGGATAGACCTGAGATAAAGAGAGAGGTCACAGAATCACAGGAACAGATGATACCGAGGAAGTCTGAACATGGCAATAAAGGTGTACCTCCTGATCGGTTCTCTGCAAGTGGGGTTAGAGTGTGTAGTGTTAGGTATGAACCCCATAATTACCAAGAGATGTTGTTGTCATTGCCTAAGGCAGAACAGGCCAAATGGAAGGAAGCTATGGACAGAGAAATGAAGTCTATGAATGTGCATCAGGTTTTTACCCCCATGAGATTACCAGAAGGACAAAAGGCATGGGGTGTAAATGGGTATATAAAAAGAAGGTTTTACACAACAATGAACTGCAGCACAAAGCAGGGTTAGTTGAGCAGGGATTTACGCAGAGAACAAATGTTCATTATTATGAAGTGTTTGCACCAACAGTAAGAGGTGGGACCATAAGGCTAGCATTGGCTTTAGCAGCTGCACGCAGTTATACCATACAGTGGGGCAAAAAAGTATTTAGTCAGCCACCAATTGTGCAAGTTCTCCCACTTAAAAAGATGAGAGAGGCCTGTAATTGTCATCATAGGTAGACCTCAACTATGAGAGACAAAATGAGAAAACAAATCCAGACAATCACATTGTCTAATTTGGAAAGAATTTATTTGCAAATTATGGTGGAAAATACGTATTTGGTCAATATCAAACGTTCATCTCAATACTTTGTTATATATCCTTTGTTGGCAATGAGAGAGGTCAAACGTTTTCTGTAAGTCTTCACAAGGTTGGCACACACTGTTGCTGGTATGTTGGCCCATTCCTCCATGCACATCTCCTCTAGAGCAGTGATGTTTTGGGGCTGTCGCTGGGCAACACGGACTTTCAACTCCCTCCAAAGGTTTTCTATGGGGTTGAGATCTGGAGACTGGCTAGGCCACTCCAGGACCTTGAAATGCTTCTTACGAAGCCACTCCTTTGTTGCCCGGGCGGTGTGTTTGGGATCATTGTCATGCTGAAAGACCCAGCCACGTTTCATCTTCAATGCCCTTGCTGATGGAAGGAGGTTTGCACTCAAAATCTCACGATACATGGCCCCATTCATTCTTTCCTGTACACGGATCAGTCATCCTGGTCCCTTTGCAGAGAAACAGCCCCAAAGCATGATGTTGCCACCCCCATGCTTCACAGTAGGTATGGTGTTCTTTGGATGCAACTCAGCATTCTCTCTCCTCCAAACACGACGAGTTGTGTTTCTACCAAACAGTTCTACTTTGGTTTCATCTGACCATATGACATTCTCCCAATCCTCTTCTGGATCATCCAAATGCTCTCTAGCAAACTTCAGACGGGCCCGGACATGTACTGGCTTAAGCAGGGGGACACGTCTGGCACTGCAGGATCTGAGTCCCTGGCGGCGTAGTGTGTTACTGATGGTAGCCTTTGTTACGTTGGTCCCAGCTCTCTGCAGGTCATTCACTAGGTCCCCCCGTGTGGTTCTGGGATTTTTGCTCAACGTTCTTGTGAGTGAGATCTTGCGTGGAGAGATCTTGGGGTGAGATCTTGCGTGGAGCCCCAGATCGAGGGAGATTATCAGTGGTCTTGTATGTCTTCCATTTTCTAATTATTGCTCCCACAGTTGATTTCTTCACACCAAGCTGCTTGCCTATTGCAGATTCAGTCTTCCCAGCCTGGTGCAGGTCTACAATTTTGTTTCTGGTGTCCTTCGACAGCTCTTTGGTCTTCACCATAGTGGAGTTTGGAGTGTGACTGTTTGAGGTTGTGGACAGGTGTCTTTTATACTGATAACAAGTTCAAACAGGTGCCATTAATACAGGTAATGAGTGGAGGACAGAGGAGCCTCTTAAAGAAGAAGTTACAGGTCTGTGAGAGCCAGAAATCTTGCTTGTTTGTAGGTGACCAAATACGTATTTTCCACCATAATTTGCAAATAAATTCTTTCCAAATCAGACAATGTGATTGTCTGGATTTGTTTTCTCATTTTGTCTCTCATAGTTGAGGTCTACCTATGATGACAATTACAGGCCTCTCTCATCTTTTTAAGTGGGAGAACTTGCACAATTGGTGGCTGACTAAATACTTTTTTGCCCCACTGTATATCATTTTGATGTCACCACTGCATATTTAAAAGCAGAGCTAGAAGAAGACATATATATGGCACAAGCCCCAGGTTATGAAACTAAGCACCCTGGATATATATATAAATTAAATAAAGCCATATATGGGTTGAAACAGTCAGCAAGAAACTGGAATCAGTGCTTAGATGCTGCTCTCAGAAGGTTAGGATTTAGAAGCAGCAAGGCAGATCCGTGTTTATACACTGCACAGTATAAGGGTGCAGAGTGTTTGTTGTTAGCGTTTGTTGATGACCTTTGTTTTATTGCTAAGAATCACTCCCAGGTTTACTCCTTTGCCAGGCAACTGGAAAAGAAGTTCCAATTAAAAAGCCTTGGAGAAATAAGGAATTACCTAGGTGTGGAGATAAGAAAACCACAACAGGGAGGATATGTGCTAAGCCAAAGAAAGAAAATAAAACGGCTGTTAGAAAAGTATGATATACTAGGATGTAACAGAGTATTAACTCCTATGACACCAAGCTTCCAAAATGATGTAGAAACAGAAAACGACCAAGAAGTGTACCAATCAGCTATTGGTAGCTTATTGTATTTATCCCAGTGGTCAAGGCCAGATATAACCAGTGCGGTTAGCATTTTGAGTTGGCACACTTCAGCACCCAAACAACAACACTGGTTGGGGATTAAAAGAATATTAAGATATTTAAAAGGAGCAATGGACCTAGGATTGAGGATAAGGCTAATCTGGTGACTTATCATTATAATGCTATGTAGATAGTGATTGGGCAAATGATATGCGGGACAGAAAATCAAACTCAGGGTTTGTGATATTGTTTGCCGGCACTGTAATTGGATGGAAATCCAGAAAACAACCTTCAGTAGCACTGTCAACTGCTGAAGCTGAATTCATAGCATTGTCTGAGGCATGTTCTGAGATAACCTGGTATGTTCAATTGCTAAGGGATGTACATATTGATGTACAAGGAGCTGTACCAATATTTGAAGACAACGTTGCATGTATAAAAATGGCAACAGGAGAATGTATCGGAAGCAGAAGTAAACATGTAGATATAAAGTATTGTAATGTCAGGGAGGCTGTAGAGGATAAACTGATAAAGTTACAGCATTGTTCTACTGATATAGCCGATATGTTAGCTAAGCCTTTAAATGCAGGCAAGCATCAAGAGCAGTGGTGGGATTCAAATATGTGAGCAACCAGTTCTCTGTGTGGATGCAGCTTCCGGAAGTCCATTCTGGGCCTGGGCAACAAAAAACTAGCTACCGGTTCTGCCGAAGTGGTGCGAACCGGCTGAATCCCACCACTGATCAAGAGTATGTAAAAGCATTCGGGTTAACAGCTGTTCAGCTTTAAATGGGAGGAGTGTCAAGGTGATGATTTAAGAGCTGATGCAATGATGGGAATGAGTCAGCAGAGTCTTTGGCTGTTGTCTCTTTAAGAGCCTGTGTAAAAAAGGTGAGGCTCTGCTAGTGTGTTTTTTTCTTTCGTTTCCCTTTCCTGCTGTATTTGCTGTTTGTTGGATTCTGCTCGTAGCACGTGTATGTATATTATTCCTAATGGTACTTATATAGCATTGTAGATATTGTAGATAAACCACCATTTTTTACAGACCACTGTTTGCTGTGTCTGCTCCTGGGTTGTCGCACACGATAGGACTGTGACAAAATCAGAATAAAACATACTGCAATATCAATTAAAAGTTAAATTAGAACTGACAACAATTACTAAACTGGTCAGAAAAATGTATCTTTAATGCCTTTTTAAAATATTAGCAACATCAGTTCTCTAATTTCATCAGGAATTGCATCCCTAAAACAATCAGTGCAACAGCGATGGTACTGAATGGGAAGAACTTTAGGTCTGCATTTAGATATATGTATACTCTCTTTGTTGAATACATTTCTAGTGAAAGTAATTTTTTTATCAATTACAATAACTTTCCAAGCAGTATTGAAAAAAACATTTCTTTTCTCCTATTTTGGGGAGGTTTTCAAATTTTGTGCACATAGCTGCATATTTACAAAATGTAGTACAACCACTTGGGGCAGGATTGCCGTCCTCCTTGTGACATTCATGTCTTTTCATGTATGCTATATGTCATGACAACCTTGCTGAATATACAGTCTAGTGCTCCATATTGACCGAAATGGAGCGACAAAAAAACGAGGTAAGAACTCTAGAAAAAAAATCTGACTATATCATGAACTTGGTCTCATCTTTCAAAGAAGTGCTGATATTCCTGGTTCTTCTATACCAGGTGTCCCCCACCCCTGGTCCGTGGCCAGTGGTGGGATTCAAATATGTGAACAACTGGTTCTCTGTGTGGATGCCACTTCCGGAAGTCCATTCTGGGCCTAGGCAACAAAAAATTAGCTACCAGTTCTGCCGAAGTGGTGCAAACTGGCTGAATCCCACCATTGTCCGTGGCCCAGTACCAGCCGTGGCCCACTACCAGTTGCAGCCCATTAGGAACCGGGCTGCACAAGCGGCGGGTGAGCTCACAAAGCTCCATCTGTGCATGTGTGGGATTAGATTGCGCATGCGAAACCATCCCCTCCTGCCCACAACTGCTCAGTCCACAAAGTCAGAAAGGTCGGGGACCACTGATCTATACCATTAACCTCCAGAGTAAGGGAAGTCAGTTCTACCTACAGTACGTGGGACAAGAGCAAGTGACAAGGGCTGGAGGATAGGAGTGAATGATATAACTATTTCAGGAAGAAACAATCGCACAATCTTTCTTGACTGGGTCTGTAAGGGAGAAACAACAGTGTAACAAATATTCTAGTTTTTGGAATTCAAGAATATATATCTTTGCCCGCAATAAAAGAATATATGCTTCTTTGGAAACTATTATAATAATACAGCAGAATCAAATACTTATGTGATGAAGCAATTTAAATTAACATGGAAGACCATACATTCTAAATTACTCCATTGCTTATTCTAAAAATCTCCACTATTCCCACAACCATAAAACCTGAAGTACTTAATGATGAGGTAAAGAAGAGAGCTCTATAGAACCATTATCAGGGATGCATCTGCTGCAATTAGCTGGCTGATGATTTAAGCTACACTCAGGCCACATGTGATTTTCCCAGACTGTATTCCCAGCAGTAAGGAGCTTTTTTTATCTTTCTATGCAGGAACATCTACACTGCAGTTGTCATGGTTCCCGTAGATGAAACCCATCAAAAGAACTTCAAGGCAAAATTCTTCCTTAAAGAACATTTTATTCGGGAAACAAAGTATCAGCACTACATAGTCGAACCCAAAAACTAAATTCCCTTCCCCCAGATACAAAGTAACAAAGTACAATTCCCACCCTCAATAAACTGTCACAAATCACATTCCCCGATTAGTTAAAAGCACGTGCTTCCTCCCCAGCTCCTCAGCCCGCCAAAACGTTATCAGCTTGTCCTTGGGTTCCCACAGCAGTGTTATCGTTATGGCTAGCTGAGCTTTCATTCCAACCCCCCTCCCTGCTGCACCTGATTCCTAAAAGCAAGAAAAAGCATAGAAAAGGAGAAGAGAAAATGGCTGCATTTTCATCAGTTGTCAAAGCAGGAACATCCAATGTTAGCAGCGTTGACAACAGTCTTAAAACAACAATGCCCATGGAGTGTAGTATATCAAGCTAAAGAGATAAATGAATATATTATACTTTTCAACAATTTCCATTTCTATAGCCACCCATCTAATCCGATTGATTCTGGGCAGCAAATCCAGTTTGTATTACCACACTTCTCTTGATTGTCTAAGTAGCTATGGGGGAAAAAAATCAGAAATAAAACTGAAAAGAGGATCTTGATCTTCCTTTTTCTCCTTCTAAAACTATTAAAACTGTAGCAACACCTACCCAATTTGAGCATAGAGAAGCAACAACAAATGCTGTAGATGCGATCTGCCGGGATGAAAAAAAATTTCCAGGAAGGATGATGACAATGATCTAATTTGCTTTGTGTTCCACTCCATTTAACCTGCTATTTTCAATATTCTTCTCTGGCTAGCCTAGGTACGTATTGTATGATATATATATATACACACATGCAAAAATTTGGATATTTGTAGATGATTAATTTCACTTTAATTAGCCTAAACAGATAATTGGACACATTTACTCAAAGACATTTGAGTATTTCTTTTAAATATAAATGGAAACAGAGCATTTAGCAGCTCAGGAAAGCACTATGAATTTAGAACCATCAACATCAGTTCTAAAGCATTCTTTCCAAGAAAATATTTGCACTAGATGTATTTCTATGGATGTTAAGACTAGGAAGAGGAAGAGTCAGTATTATTAAGAAGTTCTAGGGCAAAGCAATTCAAAAGCTAAAAGCTCCTAGTTGTCAGGAGCACAGCTGCATTACTTAATAAACAGTTCCCCAGGTAAGATACAGAGCCAGGCTGGTACAGTAGTGAAGGTATTAGGTGAGCTTAGTCCTGCCTTAGGCACAAAAGCAGCTGGGTGACCTTGGACCACTCACACGTTCTCAATCCTACATACTCTCAGTCCTAGGAAAAGGACAAGGCAAACCATTAAAAAACAAACAACCCTCGCCAAGAAAACTGCAAGGACTTGTCCAGGCAATCACTAGGAGGCAAGACTGACTTGAAGGCACGCACGCACACACACACACACACACACACACACACACACACAGAGGTATGGCAAACTTCAGGTGGAAGGTTGAAAGTCTTTATAGGCCAGAGCCTTACCTGTACAAAACGGAAACTGTCTCAAGATAGATAAACTTTTTCAGTGATTTTTTTTTTCTCCCCCTCAACTCCAAGAAAAAGTTTGTACTGTTCTTACAAATTAATTACTGTACTGTAATTTCAGCAAATGAAGACGGGAAGCCCATATACCATCATGGGAGCGTGAAGTTTAAGGGGAATAAATAAAAATAAAGTTTCATTTTGCAAAGTAAGAACTTTGCAGGTGTGTCCCTCTCAAAGTATTCCAAGAATGAGAACAAGCTGTGTGAATGGGACTCCCCCTTATTTAACTAATAATTGAAACAAACTACAATGCCAAGGAGGAATATTGTTTATCTGATCTTGAGATAGAGAGGGATTGGATTTGATATTTTGAATAAATTAGTACTGATTGTTCTTAGGCTCCTTTATCCAGGATTATTTTTAAATACATTTATTTATATGTACAATTTATACAGCTGTCCATCTCACACACTGACTATGGGCAGGAAGAAAAAGAAGCAGCAGCAGTCACTACCAAGGGTCTTACAAAATCAAACCATGTTGCTAATCAACTGGGTTTTTCTCCTATTACTTTAAGGTCTCAACTTTGCTACAGATGGCTTTGAAAAAATGCATGTGATGAATTATGGAAGCTATCTGGGAAGTACAGTTCAGCTAAGATAAGGAGCATGTCCACCCTAGTGAGTTGTAGCTTCAGCCAGCCATTAAGGTGGAACAAAATACAGCAATCTGTCTGTGTTGGTTGATTGACCACCATGTCAACAGCTTAATGCCCCTATAAATTGCTACACGAAGGACCATATCAATCAATGATATTTATTTGGTCAATGATCAGCAACATTTAAAAGAACAAAACTAGATTGAAGCAAATAAACACAATAGTATAGTAACAACTAGCAAAGTAAATCACGGAGTATAATATTAACTAGTCTAAAGAAAAGAAGAAATAGGGGAGACATGATAGCAGTATTCCAGTATTTGAGGGGCTGCTACAAAGAAGATGGGGTCACATTATTCACCAAAGCACCAGAGGGCAGGACAAGAAACAATGGTTGGAAACTGATCAAAGAGAGAAGCAACCTGGAATTAAGGAGAAACTTCCTGACAGTGAGGACAATTAACCAGTGGAACAGCTTGCCTCCAGAAATCATGGGCGCTCCATCACTGGAGATTTTCAAGAAGAGGCTAGATAGTCACTTGTCTGAGATGGTATAGGTTCTCCTGCTTGAGCAGGGGGCTGGACTAGAAGACCTCCAAGGTCCCTTCCAATTCTATTCTATTCCATTCCATTCCATTCCATTCCATTCCATTCTATGTTAATACTGTTGTTACCCAGATGATAAATCTAAAATAGCAACAGATGTAAAGTAAGAATAAAAATGATATATCCGCCAACAATCAGATTAAGATGTATCAAACCAAAAGTAATATTTTAAACAATAATTTGTTACTTTTACTGCACCCACATAAAAATTAGCCACTGCATGCACAATATTTTCAATCCTAAAGGAGAAGATTCATGTAAAATTTATCTAGCCTCCCAGGGAATTTATCTATTAGATTGAACTAATGTCTCTATAAAATTTATAGTGTAATGATATATATAAGATGGTTTCAACCTCCATATCAGAGATAGTTAACCTTTTGAAGCCTTTGAGTTCAAATGTTCTAAGTGCCATTAAATATGGGGATGCCCAGACACAAAATACCACTTGGTGGAAAGGTGAAATAAAAAGTCCAATACTTGTCTTCAAAAATATAATAAAAAAGCAAACAAAACCTGAAGCAGAAAGTTACTACTTTCAATCCTGTTTGCTGCTCTGCACAGTACTCATTTCACAGAAATTAATCTACCTAAATCATTGTTATATATATTTCTCTAAAATGCATTTATTCCTCCAAATGGAAGCAGAAAGAAAGAATGCCAAAATCATTTCCCCCCAAATCCATTACCCAGGGGGATGCTGCTGATATATTATTTTAAATACTGTATATAATTTTTAAAAAGTTCTGTTCAACTTTACCTTCATCATTATATCATCATTTTCTCCTTCACCATTTCTTCAAGTCTTTTCTCCTTTGCCCTGTCCCGCCTCTAACTGCACCTCAAGCAATTTACCAGTTTTAGAGGCAAACAGGACATCAATATAAAATCAAAATGGAGAAAGATAAAATGAACTTGCCAATTGCTCATGAATAGTAAGAGCTGAACAGGTACAATAGTTGGAGCAGTGAAACAGGATTGGTGAGACTCAGCTCCACCCTCCTCCATTAACCACCCTCCAATAAGTTGTTACTTCTTGATAGGTTGTCAATGCATCAGTGACAAATATACTGGTTTTTATTTTGTTGTGTTGATGTTTCTTTTGCAAATGAACTCGGGAAGTATTTAAACTTTAAAAAAAAAAAAGTAATAAAAATTGGCAAACTGCTATTAAGACCCTTCAATCTTCTCCCTAAAATGAACTTTTTCGCTGAAGCTTCAAAATTAACAGTGTTTATCCAGTGGAAAATAAAAATGGAAAATTGGGAAAATATTTCACAGTGTCATGTGAAATATATTGTATGATCTGGAGTGTGTGAATACAAAACTTACTTTCCACCTTTTCTTTATTTGATTTATGTGGTGCCTTACTTTCAGAAGCTTCAAGCAGCATTCACCGCATTCCTTCCTCATATTGTTCTTCACAGGAAGAACTTTTGAGATAGCATTGGCTTTTTTTTCTGATCTCCAATTAATAGAACTGTTGGCTTTAAATACAGGCTTAAAGATTTGGTAGTTACTGCCATCACTTCCATGTACTGGTATCCACTTACCTTTCTTTATATGGTTCACTTTCTGTTCTTCATCTGGAGGCTTTGGTGCTGGCCACACTGATGGAGTTCTCCTTGGAAATCTTCCTTCCGTGTAATCTGACGAATGAGTGGGTTGATTGACTGCTGCCCAAGTATAAAGCTGATCTTGCTGTATTGACAAGACCAAAATAAAATACAAACATTATGCATTTTCAAAGCTATTATCTCTCTCTCTAACAAGGCAGTGCTACTCCAGGCTTTGTTTTCACATTTTACTTCATGAAACCTTGAAATCATTTCAATTTATTTTTTAAAAAAAAATTCTTGAAAAATCTTGGCTCTATATTTGCTGAATTAGAAGTATTAAAAAGTTCATCTTTATATCTACCTAATAAATAACATCAGAATATTAAATTAAATATTTTAAGTCAACGTTTCTGGAGAACTCAATTGTACAAACAAGATTATCTTGATCTTGTACAAAGAAAGACTTCAGGGGAATCCCAATTACCTGTGAACAGGGTAGAGGACTTATACCTTAACATTTAAAACTAAATTGTGTATTTGGAACAGCACACACTGAACTCAAAAGCAACTACAGGAATTGGCTTGGGTTGTTTGTCAGCCCAGTCAATTTAGTTCATAAACACGGTGCCATTCTCATGTTGCTATGGAACAATACCTTGGGAACAGAAAATGTAAAATGAACTCTTTATTGACCATTAAAAAGCATAAATTGTGAATAACAACTTTATCTTAGAATTTGACCTACAGATATTTGATGGCATATTAGACTAAGGTGTAATATTGGTCAGCTTGATTGCTGAAGCTGCCATGATAAGATTTGTTAATTTAAATTACTAAAGCTGAAAACTGTAAAGTACTTATAAACCTATAAGTTCTTTAAAAAGTATTGAAGCTATAACTATTATTTCTGTAATAATTGCTGAAAATGTGACTGTTATATCCCAAGTACCTTGCATGTTAGATTACTACAAAGGAAAGATCAGTTAAAATTATATTCAAATTTATCTTTAAAAAACTCCCTTTTTACAACCCTGCATTTGGGACATCTTAAAAGATTATATAAATTAATCTGGGGTTTGGGAAGAAATTATAAAGTCCTTTTTGAAATTCACATGATAACCCATTTCTATTTTCCTTGCCCAGCAGCACTGGCAGCTATTTGGAAATGGTAACCTTTATACTTTGTAAAACCTCTTTCATGCTCATGCATACAAAAAGTTTTGGAAACAAAACCCAGCATAGCTGTTGAAAATAAATAAATAAAACTATTAATTCTTAATACAATATAGCTATGTTATATTTTTATATAGCCTTTCATCACAAAAATTGAAAATTTAACTATGAAATTTATATATTATGTCTTCCTTTCTGTTCTTTATCTTGATAAATCAGATAGAAATTTACCTTTGATACCTCTGCAGAAGTCATTTTGGTTTACAAGGGGAAAAAAAGTTCTTTACCGTTACTGACAAATTACTGAATATATATGAACCATCCAGTTTTTCTTTAAAACTTTCAATAACGATATTAACACAATAATTATAATAATACAAACTTTTCATCTGTTATTAAGCAGACGAGCCTTGCAAGTTAATTGCTCAGTAAACAGCTGCTGACAAAATGTATATAATATATCCTCTTTCACAGTGATGTCTGCTTCTGGTTTAAAACTGCAGAGCTATCTTAGAAGGGCGAGGCACAGTATTTGCCTGCAGAATCTGGAGAGTGCATCCAGTTTCTAATCAATACAGCTACTGCTTTCTCCCATTACATTTACCCAAACAGTTCTAATTTTCTCACAGATCTACCTCTATTCTAGTTTACAAAACAAGTTACTTCCTATTGATAGGAAATTTCATTGTTAACTACAATGTTATCAGTTAAAGCCGTAGAGTACTTACCTTAAGAGCAAACCAGAGGAGCCCTCCAAGCTGAATTGTAGGACCGCTATTATCCTGTTTGTTTCTATACTGACGTAGGCAGACTCATCTTATGAATAAGTAAGTAGCAACTAAAATCTTACAGCGCAGTTAGCAGCAACATAGATATTTTAACTCATAGCACTCTCTGTTCACAACAGCTATCAGCTCTTGGAAAATCCCCAAACAAGGAAAATTTTAAGAGTCAAAATTTTAATGTGATAAAAATTGAATTAAATCAATTCACACTTAATCACTTGAAACAGTTGCAAGGAACTTACAATGACTTTTAGTCAGCAATAGGAAGGAAGGAAGGAAGGAAGGAAGGAAGGAAGGAAGGAAGGAAGGAAGGAAGGAAGGAAGGAAGGAAGGAAGGAAGGAAATAGAAAGTACTATGAGAAATTAAAGGACAGATATTACAGAAAATTCTATTTTTTCTTCTTTTGCTTTGAATTTTCTTGAATATTTTCCAGTTCTTTTTTTAATAATAAAAAGAGTCAGGTATAACAGAAGAACAATGTCATTTCCAAAAAGCCTCCTTAGTTTTTTTAAACATTTATTTTTGATTAATAAATAATAGGCTTTTCTTTCAGAAAAATTTAGCAGTGCATCCTACTAAAATGTTTACTTCACAAAGCCTTCCCAAAATTTGGTTTGATACCTAATATAAAGAATGCAAACTCTGAGAGTAGAATGAAGTTTTGCAAAATTAAGTATCTCAGAATATCCCTGCTTATCTCCAAAGTAAGAAAATATTTCAAAATATTAGAACAGAACCCTAAATAGGCATGGGCCTGCATTGGGGAAGATGCTAAGCACTGTCTGGTGGTTTGACATATCCAGAAAGTTCCATTCCATGCTTTTTTGTGAGCAAAGAAAGGCAAGATAAAAGACATGCTCTTGTTGCAGACTTGTTCTTATTGCAAGCAATTGGACATAAACCTTCAACGTGCATAACACTGATAGTTTCTTGCTCAATATTCAGAAAAGTGGATGCTGTCCCTTAGACATGAAGTCTCTTGGATAATACTCAGAGCCTGCCAGTGACTCAGCTGACAGGAAAACTGGGATGAGTCATTGGTTCCTGTCATTAAAATCCCATATTAGAAGGAGAATGACATGACTCACGTATGTGTCTCTCAGGCAGGAATGCAGAATGTGAGCGCACCACATGGATGCTGAGATTCAGGTTGCCTTTCAAAAAAGAAATGTGCCTTCACTTCCCAGCACATTATAGAATTTTGACATAAACTAGACCTAAAAATATGAACAGAATGCCCATAGACACCTGCTGCCAAATGTAATACCTTAAAAAGACTTCTCTGTGCCAGCTATGGTTGGTTTTTGAGCTTGAATTCATGTACTGAAGTTTGGTGTGAGCATACAGACTGCTTTTCATAGGGCATTTTCTACAAATATGTCTTGATTTGTTCTATTTGTATTAACAGATGGCACAGAAGTATATATCTGGGAATCTATGTTATAAGTAAAATTGACTGGTTGATGACAGAGCCTGGTCTTGTATTATTACTTTTCTACTACTACTACTAAATCCACTACCAAACCTCATTTTACCTGAATTAACATCTAAGGAGATTTCTAAAAGGAGTGCATTGAGAGGTACCACTGCAAAATGTTGTGATAGCCTCAGTTATGTCTGTAATCTTTACTTTATAATTATTTTTGTTTCATTTAATCATTAATACATTGAGTTATTAAGTAATTTACTAAATATAATTGACTGCATGGCCTAGGAACATGAAATAAAGCAGAAGAACAATTTATCAATATCTGCAAATGTCTTGCTTAACACTGTTTTTAAACAAAACTATGCTTTCATACATGGACAACACCAGACAAAGTCCACAGAAATCAGATTAACTGTAACAACTAAGACATGAGCAGAGGCTGATTATGGAACAGGTTACAAATTGCTCAGTGCACATTCCAGGTAAAACTAAAGCAGAAGAAAGCCAACCAGTTTCCACAGTATATACCTACTGGAGCATATACCTACGCCTTTCAAGGAAAACATTAGGGATCACTTGGTCCTGTATGTCAATAATTGTGAACCAGAGAAACTATGGAATGAACTTAAAGAAATTTTATGAATATAAAAAGAGACTGCCAAAAGAGAAGAAAGCAAATTGGATGTTAGAACAAACTGTAGAAATTGCCATGATAAGAAGCCTAAGCCAACAAAGATAAAGATCTTAGGAAAGAACTTAACAAAGAAGTTCAGAGACCTCTTAGAAGATACAAGTTATGTGTTATGTGTCTATCCCTTCAAAGATTAAAATTGTGCAGGCAACAATTTTCCTTGTGATACTCTATGGAAATGGAAATTGGACTCTGAAGAAGCAGGATAGAAACAGCATTGGAGCTTTTGAATGCTGCTGTTGGAGAAAACTGCCAAGAATACATACCATGGATAACCAAGAAAACAAACAAATGGATAATTGTGTTCTCATTTAAGGAACAAATGACTAGGTCCAAATTATCCTACTTCAGATACATTATACAAAGACCTAATTTCTTGGAAAAGTCTAGAATGGTGGGAAAAGCTTGGGAGCAGATCCTCCTGGAGAAAACCTATCTTTGTGATTGGTAAAGTTGATCCCTGCTTGATGGCATATCTAATTAATTAATCAATCAATAATATATATTAGTATTCATTAATATACAGTTGGTCCTCAACTTTTGTCTAGTCACTTAGTGAACATTTGAAGATAGAATGGACCTCCTCAGAGCTATTTAAGATCCATTTCCAAATTTGTGACAGCTGCACAGACACACATATCCGTAGTCAAGTAATTGCATTTTGGGCTACTTGGCAACTGAGTCACCTTTTCTGATTGTTTGTTACATCCTGCAGTTATGTAACCATGATCTGTGACATTTTTTGCTAGTTTCTGGTGTTTACTTCTGGTTTTTCGCAAAAAACACCCATTATTGAAAATGAATTTGCTTAATAATCACAGCACTTGCTTAACTATTGTGGCATTTGCTTAAAGACTGCTATAAAAATGTCAAAAAATCAGGTCTGATCGCATGATGTCTCAACATGCAATAACAACTACTTACAACTCTAATTCCAGGCTCAATTACAGTTGTGAGTCAAGGACTATTTGTGCTGAAAAAAACTACATTGGTCTTAAGAGTTACTTAAGGAAATGTGAAAAAAGAGCAAATTGTCATAAAATCTCTGTTAAATAGAAACAAGAGTTTAAGCTATGGCTTACATCAAACGCTGGTGCACTTTGTTGTGCATTCTGACTACTTGGCTCTCTGAAGCAGTCACTGAAGGGGAGCAAAAGACCCATTGCAATGATCCAAGAACAAAGCTTCTCTGCTTCTTCTTGGGGTGCATTCTCCTGCTGACTGGAGAGCTTTTCTAGCAGAGTTCGCCCTGAAGGAAAAGGAAAAGTGAATGAATTAAGGTTAGAGTTATCACATCTGTGAAGCACACAATCTGACAGGTAGAAAATATTATCTAACTCTTCAGATACTACATGTGAATACAGCCCCTATATGCTTTACTATAGCTTCCATTTGATAAGCATCAACACCATCAACCCAATATGATAGATAACACCCTCTTGAATTTGGATAGGCCATTTTGGTACAATATGTGCTACTTTAAGAGAAGCAATTTCAAAGAGTTAAGTACTAAATTTGGGGATGCATCATCCATGTGGGGGTCCTTCACTTCAATTATATCTCTTGCATGCATCATGGGCACATGGATGTAGATTGAAGGATTATATTAGCTATTGGTACAAGCTATTCCATAGCTTGCTGCGCTGTCATGTGAATGCTCAGCAAATAGCATTGTCTTTTCATAACTTAATTAAATTTCTGCCAGCTCACAGGGTACTAAGACTTAAATTCTTCATTATAATGATAAATTCTTAAATGTAAAATAGCATTTAACCTATAACCTACCACTTATCTGGGAAGATTTATTGGAAGAAGCATCAAGCTTATTTATAGACACATTCCAAAAAGTTCTTCCTGACAGTGAAATGTGGGGGAGGAAGAGAAAGAGATTAAGTATAATTATCACAAAATATTTCTGTTCTTATAGGGGTAACTTTCTTCTACTCGCCAGCCATTTTCTGAGCTTACCAAGCTCTTAAGAGTATGATTAGAAGTGAGCGGTTGGATGGTAGCAACAACCTACCAAAGGATGCCTTTTCTGCACTGCAATAGAATTCTGCCAGGATTTTAGCTCTCAATGAACTGGAACTGTTTAAATTGACACATAATGATATATCTAACTTCATTGCCCTTGACCATCTTAACAAAAAGCAACATTTAAAAATATGTGTGCTTAAATAGATGTACTGTCTTGTACTGTCCAGTTAGATGGGCATATAAATTAGATTAATTAATAAGTAGTAAAAATAAATATTTTTTTTAAAAAATATGCACAATCTGACAAAGTTCTCTAACCTACCTACTAATCTAGGAAAAATGAATCAGATGTGTTGGTTTAAAAGTGCAAAAATAACAAATGACATTCTTGAGCCTCCCCCCAAAAAACATGATGTGGTTCCTGCTAACTTGCCAGTCTGCCAATCTTTTTATAAATAAACCTCAATTTACCCAAATGGATTAGTCTGCTTTTGCTGGAAAAACAGCAGAAAGTTCAATTTATGCTTACATGTGCACATAAATTCAATATAGCACTAATACATAGAAGCTATCAAAAAGGTACAAGAAAGCAGGAAAGGTATCTGGTCCAGAGAGCCTGCCAGCCTCTTAATACAAATGTTTTGAAGATGAGCTTTTACATCCCTTACAACAAACAATGAATATTATTTTATAGAAAGGAAAGATTCCCGATAGCTGGAAGGAGGCTAATATAACGTTAATACCTAAAGAGTGACAAGATTTGCCTTGAATGAGAAACCAATGACTTTACTGAATAATCATTATAAATTGTTTATTATGCTACTGTTCTTAATGCTTATTCTTTTTTATAGGCAACCCTATAACAGAGTTCTTAGTTAACTCATAGCAAGAGAATATACATTCATCAGGACAATAAATCCTAAGCCCATATAACAGAATTAACCTCACAGAACATAGTAGGGTTTATTTATAACCAAACATGCACAGGAGACATCATTAGTTACTCATTTGCTCTGAAATAATCAGCTGTCACATTCAAAGCTACCTAATGATTTTAGAAATACAGATAGTTCCAAACAGCTGCTTGAGATAAGCTTTTTTAAATATATATAAATACCGATGTATTTTCACTAGAACAAAATAAAAGAAGCAGACATTTTTAATTGTTAAAATAATTAAAACATATTGACCTACAATTCAATGATTAAACTCTGTAGACCAGGGGTGTCAAACTCGCAACATCATGTGACATGTCGCGACATATCGCGACTTTTCCCCCATTGCCGGCAATGGGGTGGGTGCGGTTTTGGCGTGACGCATCCGGTCCGTGGGCCAGCAGTTTGACACCCCTGCTGTAGACCATTTCTAAAGGACAAGTAAGAAGAAACAAATGAGCATTTTGTGACATACTAGATACTGTATTTTGCGTTGTTTTTTAAATGGGTGAAGATGAAACACAACCTAAGGAAAGATAAGCTCTCAGGCTAATATTTTACAGTAAATTTAGCAGCAATTTGTTAATGCTAGGACTTTTCTGCCATTTAAGAGGATTGCTTAAGTAATGAAACCTTCAAATAGAAAAACAAAAGAAAATCCAGTTGTGTTTGCTTTAATAATATGGCCTCTCTCCCACTGCATTATCATGTGCCCCATAAACATTTAATACACATATGAACAGAATAGAATAATAACTTTATTGTCACTTTGAATGTACACTAATTGGCATACATTAAAATGAAATTTCATTGCATACAGCTCTCAAAGGGTCACCACCACCAATATACACTACATAAATATGATAAAAATAAATAAATACAGAATTATGCATATACCTACATATATGCTCACACACAAAGCATAGCCCTTCTCTAGATGGAAGATTTCTTGTTCCCAATCTAGCAACACACAAACACACATCCCTTAAATACATGGTTTGTGTACATAGTCAGACTTTTAAATGTGAAAAATAGGGAACAGTACAAAAGAATGCTAGGATCTAGACCGGTACTTCTCAGTCTTAGCAATTTTAAGATGTGGAGGACTCCACACCATTCCAGAATTAATCAGCCTCCCAGAATTCTGAGAGTAGAAGCCTACACATCTGAAAGTTGCTGAGGTTGAGAAACACTACCACATACCATCCTGTGTGGATATTGCATCCCTATTATTATAGATTCAAATTTTAAAAATGACAGTTTTCAGCCAAAAATATGTTCAAAATCTGTGTAATGTGTCATGTAATCAACCTTTATAAAATGTTACATGAATAACAGTATGTGAGTTTACATATATAAGCAAAAAAACAGAGGGATTTGCTTACAAATTATATTATTAAAAATGGAACTGATTCCTGTAATTCTCCAGCACTATCATGAAAATGTCAAGCTGTGGAATGTCCTTAGGAAAATAGGAATCCCACAACATCTCATTGTTTTGAAGTAAAATCTATAGCTACAAGAAAGCTACAAGAAGTCAGAGACTGTATGAAACAGACTGGAAGGCTGACAAGAGAGTGAGACAAGACTGTCTCCTTATTTATTCAATTTATGTGTGGAATATGATGTAGTGGTTAAAGGCATTGGACTAAAATTCAGGAGACTGTGAGTTCTACCATAGGCATTAAGTCAACCTAGAAAGAAGACAATGGGAAACCACTTCAAAAAATGTTGCCATCAAAACTACAGCGACTTGTCTACACAGTTGTTAGGAGACAAGACTAATTTGAAAGCACACAAGCCTATAGATAGATATGAAGGTAAAATGGATTATAAGAAAATAACTGTGGTTGTCAAAAAAAAAAAAAAAACCAGAAGAAACATCAATAATCTATTCTATGCTGATTACACTATGTCAGCTGAAAATTCAAATGATCTGCAAGCTCTAATAATCAAACTCAAGGAACAGAGTGAAAAAAGTGGGACCAAGGTTAAATACAAAGAAGACCAATAATGATAACAGGGATAGCTACCAACCTAAAACTAGACAACAAAGACATGGAAGTTACAAATTGTTTCTGCCTTTCAGGATTGACTGTCAATATTAAAGAATCCAATAGCCAAGAAATATGCCACAGACTAGCACTCAGTAGGACAGCCATAGAGGTTTTGGGAAATATATTCAGAGGCTGTGATATGTCTTTATCTACTTAAATTAATATTATTCAGGCAATAATTTTCACCACAATAATTTATGAAAAAAAGTTAGACTTTGAAGAAACAAAACAGAAACAGTATTTTTGCTTTTGAACATTAGTACTGGAGAAGAATCTGGAGTATACCAAGCACAAACAGAAAAACAAATAAATAGTTTATAAAACAAATCAATCCAAACTTCTCAGTCAAGGCACAAATTATCGGGCTCAGACTATCATACTTTGATTATATTACCTGAAGTCTCAATCCTTGAAAAGTTCATAATGTTGGGAAAAGTGGAAGAAAATAAAAAAGTACAACTAACAGCAAGGTGAATGGATTCATTACAAGGCAATTAATGTACTACTGAGAAACCTAGACAGCTAGATTGTTGGCTTATTGACTTGGAGGAAGTCTGTCTATACGGTCACTAAAAGTGGACATGGAATTAATGGCATTTAATCAACTAACCTGAGACAATTCTTGTAATAGCCACTAGCAATTGCACTGAATTAGGAAAGTCCTATTCTCAAGCTGTCCATTTCAAGATTTGCTTCAACATATTACTTTGCTTGCTTCCTTCTTATTAGACTGTATAAGGAGCAATTCTTCTCTGGTAACTCATTCCTTGTACTAAAAGAACAGCCATACAGATATTTATATCATCAAGAGATGATTGCAATTACCATGTAAATTAGCATCTTAAACCTCTCTCATATAAAAAGACCTTTTATATTTCTCTTGTATTTGAAGTGTCCTGCACTGTCAGAAGTACACATTCATAAGAAATTAAGAATAATTCCTTGCCAGCTAAACAATGATAATTATTTTGGTTGCAAAGTAGTAAATAAATCTCTGCAGTTACACTGATGTTAGATCCCAGTACTAAATTTTACTATAGCTGATGGATATTCCTGCATTTAACTAACTCTCAAAAGCTCTTAGGGCAGTTTTTCATGGTAATACCTCATTCTTTCCCCTCAATAATCACTTTGGGTTTGACCTGCAGATATTTATAGGCCTTGGCTCATAGAGTGCCCTTGAATTATATAAATACAAGAAGCTCTCTTAGCAAGGGTTTTATTTATTAAAATCATTTCCTTTAGTTCTGTGCACATAACATTTGGGTGGCTTATAGGAATTAAAAATGCAAATGATAAGCAGAATAAAACCAATAATCAGAAGTAAAACTGAAATCACTACTAGCCAAATGTCTATATTTATGTTGGTCTTTTCTAAGATAAGGTCTTAAAAAACTGTTAAAAACTAAGATGTTGTATGAGCCCATCTGTTCACTGTTTTGGAATGACTCAAAGGTACCTTTTTCAAAAGGTAACTGGACTGTTTTTTCCCTTGAAGAAGAAGAAGAAGAAAATGTTTTGCTTCTCATCCAAGAAGCTTCATCAGTTCTGATGGGAGGATGGAAGGATAGGTACTGACAGTTGAGACTGGATGTTGGGGGGATGGAAGAATAGATTCTCATAGGATGGGGTGGGTGGGAAGATTGTATTTCTTTGCAATCATGTGGTCATTAGCACTCTCTCTGAGAGAAGTTAAAGCCACTTGGGGGGTTTAGCTGTGCCCTCAGAGTCACCTGAATCAAATTGAATTGGAATCAGTGGTGGGATTCAGCCAGTTCGCACCACTTCGGCAGAACCAGTAGCTATTTTTTTGTTTCCCAGGCCCAGAATGGACTTCCGGAGGCAGCATCCACACAGAGAACTGGTTGTTCACATATTTGAATCTCACGGAATGTGCATATAGTGTGATTTGCCCTCAGTTGTCTGTTGTCTTGTGTTAGTGTAATCCAGTTAGTGTTGTTTTTTGCTAACCATTGACATTTATATTAGTAGAAAGGCAATATAGAATAATACCAAGAAAAGCAACAACACAAGAACAAGTTATACCATTGGTCCATCTAGCTTAGTTTCAGCCTTGTCTATTAAGTTCAGGGCTTTGGATAGGGATTTTTGTCCTCCAATTAGAGACTGACTTTTATCATGCAAGATATGTACATTATAATGGAATGTTCACAGCCAATATCTATAAAATAAATATCTATAAAACTAAAGCTTTGGCTTTTATAACTAACATATATAGTACATGGCTTACTCTTTTTATGTAAAGAATCTCATTTGCCTAATTCATTCTAAATTAATCATAATTTTGTGTGTCTATTTTCTTCTTCCCCACAAAACTCTTACAGGCGTAATTCTTTTATTTGATGATTTGCAGAAGTCCTCTGATCTGTAGTTATGTGATATCAATCTTAATAAAATCATAGAGTCAATGGACTTAATTCAATAATCTGAACAGCATTGTTGTAGACGTCAGCCACATGTTAAAGAAGACAGAAACTAGACTTCCACAAAGTTCTAAATCTTTCTCTTGAATAGTTTCATATTTAAACTCCTTTGAATTTCTCTCAAAACAAAAACTAATATCACGATTTCTCCCTTTATTCTCACATTTATCCATCATGCTCTATGTACCTTTTTACTATCTTTCAACATAATCAGAAAATATGGTTTATACTTGGTAAAATTCAACATGGCCATTTAATTTGATGCAGCAAGACATTACTGTCCTTTTTCAAACTTGTTAAACAAATCAAACAAAAAATCCCATGCCATTATATGATACCAAAAATTACAAGAAGATTCTCTATCAAATAAAAATACAGTGGGAAAAACTGGATGCTATGTGGAGCAGATGCTATGTGGAAAGAGGGGCACATAACTAAAGCAGAATATCAGCAAATAGTCCAAGCCTGCAAAGATGAAGTGAGGAAAGCTAAGGCTCAAAATGAACTAAGGCTTGTGACCAAAGTCAAAAATAACAAAAAAAGCTTCTTTCAACATATAAAAAACAAGAAAAAAGTTAAGGAAATGATTGGTCCATTAGTGGGGGAAAGTGGCAAGAAGGTGACAAGCAACAGGGAGAAAGCAGAACTATTTAACTCATTTTTTGCATCTGTCTTTACACAAAGGGAAAAAACAGTCCAACCTATCAAAAACAGTACCATAAAAAATAGATTAGAAACACAAGTTAAGATAGGCAAGAAAATGGTAAGTGAGCACCTATCCAGCCTAGATGAGTTCAAATCACCAGGACCAGATGGATTACACCCCAAGGTTCTCAAGGACCTGGCAGATGTGATCTCAGAACCACTGAATTATATTTTTCAAAGATCCTGGAGCACTGGGGAACTACCAGAGGACTGGAAAAGAGCTGATGTAGTTCCCATCTTCAAAAAAGGGAAAAAAAATGGATCCAGGAAATTACAGACCTATCAGCCTGACCTCAATACCTGGGAAGATTCTGGAACAGATAATCAAACAACAAATCAGTGAACACCTAGAGACAAACAAAGTCATTACTAAAAGCCAACATGGGTTTGTCAAAAACAGATCATGCCAGACAAATCTTATTGCATTCTTTGACCAAGTGACAAAATCAGTAGACCAGAGGAATGCTGTGGATATAATTTACTTGGACTTCAGTAAGGCATTTGATAAAATAGATCACAACCTACTACTTGATAAGATAGAAAAATGTGGGTTAGACAGCATCACTACCAGATGGTTTCGTAGCTGGCTTACCGGCTGTACTCAGCATGTGGTCCTCAATGGTACTGCATCTACATGGAGGGAAGTATGTAATGGGGTGCCCCAGGGCTCTGTTCTAGGCCCAGTGCTCTT
Source organism: Azemiops feae (assembly GCA_023970755.1). NCBI lineage: Eukaryota > Metazoa > Chordata > Lepidosauria > Squamata > Viperidae > Azemiops > Azemiops feae. The sequence continues at coordinate 3,681,291 of JALGBA010004209.1, forward strand.
CAACATCTTCATCAACGATTTGGACGAGGGGATAGCCGGGGAACTCATCAAATTTGCAGACGATACCAAGCTGGCAGGAATAGCTAACACTCCAGAAGATAGGCTTAAGATACAGGAGGATCTGAACAAACTGGAACACTGGGCGCTATCTAACAAAATGTAATTCAATGGTGAAAAAAGTAAAGTTCTACATTTAGGCAAGAAAAACCAAATGTACAGGTATAATATAGGTGGTATCTTGCTCAATAGTAGCAACTGTGAGAGGGATCTCGGAGTCCTAGTGGATAATCACTTAGATATGAGCCAGCAGTGTGCTGCAGCTGCCAAAAAAGCCAACACAGTGTTAGGCTGCATTAACAGAGGGATAGAATCAAGATCACGTGAAGTATTAATACCACTTTACAATGCCTTGGTAAGGCCACACTTGGAATACTGCATCCAGTTTTGGTCACCACGATGTAAAAAAGATGTTGAAACTCTAGAAAGAGTACAGAGAAGAGCAACAAAGATGATTAGAGGTCTGGAGGCTAAAACATATAAGGAACATTTGCTGGAATTGGGTATGTCTAGTTTAATGAAGAGAAGGATGAGGGGGGACATGATAGCAGTGTTCCAATATCTCAGGGGCTGCCACAAAGAAGAGGGAGTGAAGCTATTTTCCAAGGCGCCTGAAAGCAGGACAAGAAGCAACAGATGGAAACTAATGAAGGAGAGAAGCAACCTAGAACTAAGGAGAAACTTCCTGACAGTTAGAACAATTAACCAGTGGAACAACCTGCCTCCAGAAGTGGTGAATGCTCCAACACTGAAAGTTTTTTTAAAGAAGATACCAAGATGTTCCTCTTCTAGTTTTTGCACTGTAAGTGATGGCCCAACATCCATGGTTACAATAAGGCATAATTCAATTTCAGTGAAGAGAGTTTTTTCCCCCACAGAAAATAGGGTTTGTGCAAAGCTCTTTAGTAGTCCTTTCCTTCAATATAGGATGTAAAGGAGTATCTTCAAATGGCTACTGCAATAGATAGGAGAGACCACAAGCCAAAGCTTAATATAGAATATTTAGGATTTTAAAAGTTCGTTTGGTTATAATCTTCCCCTCAGAGGATGCTGGGCTACCCTCAGGTCCATTGAGTTTTATTCTCATTCCACTTGTTGTTTTAAGAGACTGAATAGACTGAGGGCAGATGCTTTCCTTGGACAATTTCCAAGGAAATGGCAATATTGTACAATGCTGGTTTATGTAACAAGCAGAAGTCAAAAATCTTTATACAGCACTGACTCCACAGCAAGTTGTTTCCTAAGAGCGGATTTGAATATGTCAATATGTTAAAGTTTAGGTGAAGGGATAACATAAAGCATATGAAAGTATAACTTCCTCATTTTTCACTGAATGTGTTACATTTCTGCCCCTCATAAAGAATCAGAAGAATATTTGAAAAATAGCCTCAATGACTAAACGTGTTCCTTCTTGCCATCCCCAGATTCTGTCTTTTTTAAAATAGCTGTGACGGATAATTCAGCTTTGAAGAATAAACTCTTTGAAAATACCCCCAAACAGCCTTTTCTTTATTTTTGTTCAGTAATGTGATCATATGATGCAACTGTTTATTCAAGCTGAAATAAAGAATCTAAATGCCATTAAAAGAGAAAGTGGATGTGTCATATCCAGCAAACAGCATACTTAACTTCTAAATCCACGAACTCACATATTTCTGTCCAAATTTCACACCTAAATTCTGGCTGTTGCTGAAAGACATATATTAGCCAGTGTTATTTCTTAAACAAGTAAATCCTTTGTACAACTCTGTTCACAAATTTAGTATGCAAATCTGGCCACGATACAGCATTTTTGACTTTTTGCCAGACTCCTAAGAATGGCTGCATTTATGTAAAGGGTTCCAAAGAATGTCAGTTTGATAGCACTCAGAGCAATTACTGATTTGATCCATTTCTTGGTTAAAATACAAATTTGTTAGAAACTTCAGGAGACTGAACTGCAATTACCTTTTACCGGAAGGACCAGTGTTTTTTTACAAAGCACAGTAAAATATATCAGAACCATTCTGTATTTCTCTAGTGTTAATAGCAGTCACATTCAGAAGTTCAGCATACAATCAAGGCACAAATGTACCATCTGTTTGATGGATGGGCGAACCTATGGGAACATCTGTTTAATTCTAGTTGCATCTGTTTAACTATACTAATACATACTGTAAAATTCAATCTGTAACAAACAGTTCTTTGTATTTTTACCTCCACATCTCACAAAGTAATTTTTTTAATTTGTATTTGAACAGAAATGTCCCAGGCCAAACATATAGATGTTAAATATGTTGTGAAAAACCGGAGTTTTCCTTTTATGATATAGAAGGGGAAATTAAAGAGAAAAAATGGAAATGTTTGTATGTGCCTTTCCTAATCAACACAATGTATATTATTTTTGTTACATTTTGCCCAAAACAACCCTTCTAACTCTCTTAGTTATTCTCAAGACAATATAAAAAAAATTGAACCTCTTTCAATCATTATGAGTATTCTCTATTAATTTCTCTGCCCTTTCCTGGTTTCACAGAAGGATTCTTGCATTTAATAGTCAAATCATTCAACCCTGAATAAATACCATATAAAGATTTTTAAAAACCCATCTCACAGTCATTGCCTTACATTGGATAATTGGCAAGGAAATAAACCCACAAAAATACCAGATAAAGCTTGGTAACAGATTATAAAGTCTCATTACTAAGAGATATAGTGACAACTGACTTGCCAACTTTAAAAAAAAACAACATATTGTAGTTGATGATACTTGATTTGCTCTAGAACAGAGAGAACTGAATATCTTCATTTATCCGTACTTGCTTTATATTTATAATTCTAAATATAAAAGGAACAGGAAATAAAAACTGTTTACCATCTGCATATAGAGATACAGACACATTCTGACGAATTTGACCTTAAGGTTTTTCAATAGCTTCTCTGTATGTGATAAAAACAATGAAGCAGCTGATTCATCCAATAGTATGGTCTACTTCTCCAAAACTAAACATTGCACAGCCTGTTTTTAAAAAATATATTTTTGTAATTATTGAAGAAATGTTTGTATAATATCGTCCAGTTTGTGATCCACTAAGAAAACCTGTTACTCCCCAGACAAGGGCTGGTTATGTATGGTTTGGGCAGAACAGACACAAGTTTTTCATTTTGTAATAGTTGATGGCTGAGCATGCCTGACAAATCTTTTCTTTTTTCCCCATCCCTGTTTATGGATGACAGCTGATCTGAAGGGGAGACACAAAGGAAGCTAATGGAGCCACTTAGAAAGCAGAAGTTCTGTCCTAATTAAAATAAAAAACAAAAAACAGCTTAAATTCTAGTAAAAGAAATGCAAGCAAACATTGAGAGAGGAAAAAAGAATTTCAGGAGTCTACTGCCCAAACTGGGAAAATACAGGTACTTCTTGACTTATGTCCACAATTGAGCCCATGTAATCCACGTAGGCGCCTTGCTCACTGATACAACCCCAGTTTTCCCTGTTGTGGTTGTCAGAAGCTTTTCTCTGCCCCACCATGCCTGGAAGGCTTCAGTGGGCTATGCCCATTGGCTTGAAGAAACCTACTGCAGACCGGAAGGCCTCAGTTGGCTAGACTCAGTGGTGCACATGGGCCTCCTGATACTCCCTCTACTCACAAGAAGCTTGGTCTTCTCTCTCCCCTCCCCACCACCCCCAAGAAGAAGAGAAGATCCTGTTTCTGGTCAACCTTAAGAAAGCTTGCTTTTGCTAGCTGAAGCTCACATTGGCTGGATGCACCTGACAGCAGCTGCCAGGAAAGGGAAAAGTAAGTGGACTCAGGTGTGTGGGGGGGGCAGTGGTGATGATAATAAGGCTTCTTGGAAGTGGTGGATAGAAGGCCAGGCTTTTCTGGACTGATGAAGGGGAATGTTTCCATCTTCACATGTTTCCATCTTCACAGGAAGATGACAGGAAGTACCTATTTAGTAGATTTATATTTCTTTTTTTATTCAGGAACTGAAGGCAGCACTTCCTTTTCCTATTTTTCCCCACCACTGCCCATACCATTATTTAACTTTATGATACAAATTAATTTTCTTTACAAGGAATTGTTGCAGTGATTTAATATATCTCCTTAACCCTCCCCACAGTATCTAAGAATGTATCAAGCCCATCATATCGTTTCCAGTTTATTAATTAGCACTACTCTTATTTTTGATTACATGAAGTAAACTATTTTTATGTGAAATGCCATGCTAGTACCACTAACACTTCAAGGGGATGTCACTGGTAAAATATTTAAGGGACTATTCTCATTATTCAGCTGCCCCATCACTAAAACTAGCCAGTGACCATTTCTAGAGGGCAGGAATGGATGACATTGCACTCCATTAATTCCCCCATTCACCATGGAAGTGACTTCAGGACATGCTTCTCTGTTTCACTTTCAAAATACATTTTCCCTCTTATGTGCCTGGAGTGTTTCTGCCTGTCTGGGACAGAGAAGTGAGATTATTTTACATTAACCTCAATAGTTCATTGACTGTCTTGTTGAAGGTGGACCAAATGTTCAACTGAGCAAGGGTTTATAATGAGCTTTAATAGCAGCTTTTATACTTTCCCTTGATAGCACTGCTGAAATAGAAGAGCGGTTATCTTTTTTTAGCATAGAAAGAGTCACCAGCCTGAAGCCTATCAGTATTTTTAAAACTATGAATATACTTTCCTAAAATAGCTAATTTTGTGTCTTATTAAGTCCTATTTTTCTTTGGTTTTAAAGGCCGATTGGAGAACTAGCTATTCAAAAAAAGAAAAAAATATTTCTTTCTAAACATATCTTCTCTATGCTATTTCTTAATTTAACCACTCTGCTTTTTCAGCAGTACTCATAAAAGGAACTATAAAACTTAGTCAGACATATTAGAGTAGAACAGAATATAAAGAAGTAACTTTGAGAAAAGTGTGTATATCCACATGTACATATAAGTAGTTCTCGGTTAATGATTGCCCTGTTTGGCAATCATTCTAACTTATGACAGCACTGAAAAAGATTATGATTGAGCCTCAAACTTATGATGGTCACAGCATCCCTGAGGTCACATGATTGCAATTCAGGTATTTATCAAGCAGTGCACATTTATGACAGTTGCAACACCTTGTGGTCACTTGATTGCCATTTGCAACCTTATAGCTGGCTTCCAACAAAGTCAATGGGAAAGCCAGCAGTAAGTCATAAGTTGTGATCATGTGACACCACTGCAGCAGAACTGACCTTGTGAGTTGGGTGTGATCATGTGATGATTCATTTAACTACCGTGTCACTTACTGATGGATTTACCAGTCCCAATTGTGGTCATTAAAAGAGGACTGCTTGTACACAAGTATCTATATCCAGGAAGACTTGACTATGAAAGAAAATACATCAGCCTACAGTCTGGGCTGACTACCTTATAAGCTATCCCAGTCCAGATAGGATTGGTTCAAGCCTTCATTAGCACATCACAGGAGCAGCTTAAATGATAAGTGTGGATATGCCCTAATACAGGGGTCTTCAAACTTGGCCCTTTTATGACTTGCGGACTTCAACTCCCAGAATTCCTCAGCCAGCATGCCTGGCTGAGGAATTCTGGGAGTTGAAGTCCACAAGTCATAAAAGGGCCAAGTTTGAAGACCCCTGCCCTAATACAATTCTCCCATCACATCTGTTTCCTATTTAATGTTTAGATGTTACAAGTATCTATTAAAAAGCAACTATCTTTCATCCACCCTCTCTCTCACACACAAACATATATACACACATTCCCATTAAGTCCAGCTGGGATAAGAATCAAGCACAGTGTAGAAATATAATGTATTAAAAGAGAAATGATTTCCTTAGCATAGCACCTTTATTTTCTTCCCCAGATAGGCAAGAGCTTTTATATATATAGCACTTGCATAGTTACATAAATCCACAATAGTTATACCTTAGTTGAACATCCTTTAAAAGCTGCAGTTGCAGCTGTTCATTACCATTTACGTCATGGGTTAGAAAATCCTTACCCAGAAAGAAACACATGGGCTGGGCTACTTTAAAAGTAACATGGCAGAAAGCCCAGCTATAAAGCACTGCAAACTAGGCCACTATTTGCTCATTTCAACATCACGGGGAAAAGCAGATAAATTGAACAGAGATGCTTCAAATTACATATAGCAACTGCAACAGCAGATTTTTCATCACACATGCAAAGCAAACTCTATAAAACATGCAATGGAAAATGTCAATTGCATGCAGTGAAAGCATTGTCCTGCACTTGGAATCCATTGAATCTAGCTATTCTTCTCATTTAAATAATCAGTGTGTCTTTGCCAGATAGCTTATCTGCTATAGTACAACCAAGGAAGCCAAAATCCTGGTTTAGGTATTGGACTTAGTTCAATTGTGGCTGTCTTAGTGATGATGAGTACAGAAGGGAGATCAAGCTGAGACCTTTAAATACTGAATAGGGATAGATCATTCAGTCAGTTATTGGTTAAAACAGAGCTCAGAGCTGAGGGTATAGCAAGGCACACAATCCAATGCAACTTTTCATAAAGAAGTCCTTATCTGATTGCGAAGAAACCAGAAGCCATGCTATGCAATTGGATTGAAATGTCAAGATGGCAGCAGATTTAGTACCAGAAACCTTGGGTATGACCTCTGACCAAAGAAAATCTTAGCAACAAACTCTGAAATGTCTCAGTCATTCCACAAACAGCAGAAAGAGCTTAAGATATAAAACAAATAATGTGTATCATTTGTTCCTGCTTATGAAGGAATGCTAGGATAAAGGGATGCTTAGTAGGCTTGAAGATTTTAGAGGCAGCTTGCTAACCATAATATCAATTTGAGGGGGGAAAATGACCAAGGGATCTATGGCCCTAACCTCAAACATATAGAGGTTTTGTGACTCTTGTAGGAAGAATAGAATGGCACAAAATATTCTAACAATGGAAAAATTGAAGGACACTTTTGAAAAATGGAGTCAGACATTAATACTGACAATGTTAATAGTGATATATGCCTCTATGGATAGACTGTGTCTAAAAGATATTATGGAAGATGAATAAGTTTTATCTGAGAAGACAGAGGCTGAATTGAAAATGGATTTACAAATGACAGGCTACAAAAATGGCATAGAAAAAAAAATGCTACAATGGACATATAAAAGAAACCAAATGATATTTTAATATTTACAAGGGACATACAAACAATAAACCAAGAGAGTGACCTGGATATTTTTTTCAAAATTGGGCATACAAGAGAGATTTGTTAAAGCTTTGAAGAATCTTGTGAGAAGAGATAAAGAAGAAATGAAAAGAAATCAAGTTCTCTGACATTATTTGAGTAGACTATGGATTAAGATTGCTGCAATTAAAAGGAAGGAATATAAAGTTAGTTTATTTGACCAAGATTAAAATAGATATATTGTTATCAATAAAGGAGCATATTTGTAGATATATTGTTATTTCTGATAACCCTTAATGGACTTTTGGTAAGACCAGCACTGAAATGATGGTGCTTTATAGTTTATAGGTTAGAGAAAGAATATTAGAATTTAAGAGCTCAAAAGTTACTAAAATTGTTTATACAGTACTTGTGATGAAGATCGGAAGACTCTCTCTCTCTCTCTCTCTCTCTCACACACACACACATATGTATACAATATTCTTACTTTTCCTTTTTTCTTCTGTTTTTCTCAGCTTTCTTTTTTTCCCTTTGCACCTTTTACTCTTTCTAATTTTCTTTTATTTCAAGTATATTTGTAAACATCATCTTGTTAAATCACTATATGTCCTGTTTTCAAAATTCTTATTTAAGCTTAATTTCCCCTTGGTATTCAAATCATTTTTCTCGGTCATAATTCTCCCAAAATTAATTACCTTTAAATGTCCAAACTTTCCATTCCCCCTAATTTTTGTTTAATTTGTATTAGTTTTCAGTATTGAAATTCTAATGTTTAAGAAAATTATTCAAAAAAATTGAATGATTCCCTTAGGTCTACTATTTGTGTTCTGTAATGGAATGTATAGGGAAACTTTAGCTTGTTTTTAGCAAAATGCAGTCATGTAAAGGGAGCTGCATAAACTGAAAGGCCAAATCAGCCTCTTGTCAAAATTAATTAATTTAATTATAATTATTTATTTCACAATTATTTATTGTAAAGGACAGAACTTCTGCTGCAAAGGACAATGTACTACCATTGAGAGTAAGTCAGATGGGATATGTGTGTGTGTGTGTGTGTGGAAACAGGGAAACTTTGGAAGGAAAAAGAAAGTAGATTAAGAGCCTGAAAGTGAAGTAGTCATGAGATGTCTTGTGCTAATGCTTTTTTAGCATGACAAAAGCTAGCAGAGAAAGTGAAGCAGCTTTTTAAAATGCAAAGTATACAAGTTAGTGGCTCAATTCAAAACATCAAAGACTTTTTATGAGTGAAAAAAGAGTCAGCTATCTTAGAAAATAGGTCTCCCTACTTAACAGACATCTGCTGGGATTAAAATTGAACAAACATTGAACATTTTCCGTCTGAGAGTGTGTTAAGAAGAAATAACTGAATGATTTATACAAACTTCTGAGCGCTAAAGGAGTTTTTTTCACCCGCAAGTTAAACTACCAGGCCATCCCTGCTTAGTCCATTCTCCTGCCTCTTTATGTGGAAGCAATAGGATCATTCAATCACAGCCAAAAATGAAAAGAAGTAAGCTGAAGGATTGGACTTTAGTGGTGGCTGATAGCTTTGAAAGCAATCTCAGAATAAGGATTCATACTGAGATTCTAGAGCCAACTATTTTATATGACTAGAAATTTTGGTTGGGACTTTTATTATTCTGAAACTTTTATTCAGGATACAGAATAACAGAATAACAGAGTTGGAAGGGACCTTGGAGGTTTTCTAGTCTAACCCTCTGGTATAGGGTTTCCTGCTCAGGCAGGAAACCCTATACCATTTCAGATAAATGGTTGTCCAATCCCTTCTTTAAAATGTCTAGGGTTGGAGCATCTACAACTTCTGGAGGCAAATCATTCCATTGATCAATTGTTCTGTCAGGAAATTTCTGCTTAGTTCTAAGTTGCTACTCTCCTTGATACTAGCATATGTTTTCCCACAACATATTTACTGTATGCCAAATTCTATATCAATTTCTGTTCAAGCTGTTACAATGATGTAGAAGGCAACACTTCAGATTCAGATATGTAGGGGCATATACATATGGTCCCTTTCTGCAACTCCTTAAATTAACCTTTCCCCCCCTCCAGGTTCACACAGGTATCCTCGATACCTACACCACACTTGCAGCAAAAGGCTTATTTAGTTTAAGATTGCAAACAACTGTTACACAGGGCCCTATGCAACATTGCACAGCCCCATTATCTATTAATTCTAATCTACCCGTTATCTTCTACCTGTTATGTCTGTATGCTTAATAAACTTCCATACATGCTAAAGCACAGCTTATGATAATAATGTGATTGTTTCACAGTGTGTGACTCATATTTTTAAAGAAGACACACTCCTTACCATTATGTAGTTGTCTTCATATGGCTCACTAACTTGTCAACTAATCATAGCCTAGAATCTTGTACAAATTCAGGCAATGTCTTTATAGTATGGATACGTTTTATGAATCCCCAAAATTGGGTTAAGCGAATTATGTTTAAATGAACTATGGGTGTGTATTAAAAACACCATCCCTAAGTGATAGTGATTTTTCAATTGTATTCAACTGTTAGGAGAAAGATTATCAAAGTAACTAAATATGTTAAACACTTTTCTCCCACATTTTCCCCAGCTTGTTGTATCAGTTTAACATAACAACTCAATGTACTTTATTGGTCTTCTACCTTATGCCTCCAGGGAGATTTGAATCTACCTCTCTGCTAGGTCTCATTGTATATTGTCAGGGTACCATGTAAATGTTAATTTGGATATACTGAATAAAATATAGCAAAGAAATATGTAACAATACTGTGAAATGAATGGTTCTAATGCAGAAGAAAATACCTAGCATTTCTCCAATGCTAGGAAGGATGGGCAAGGTTTGATCCACAGAGATTGCTGATTGATGAAATATGGGGACTTGTTGTCCAAGAATTTCTGGAGAATTGCGTGCTATCTCTGTGTATTGCTAGCTGAGTAATAGCAAGGAAACAAAATATGAAAACTCATAGTGCAAAGTCTCTTACTTTGTATAGGTGTCAATATGTTTATACCAACACAGGAACACAGGATCAGAAGTAAATTAAAATCAAAGATATCATACAGATTTCTTAATATTTAGGCAAAAAGGATAAGATGACATGAATAAAGGTCCCCACATTTACCACTGCCTAAGTTATGATATCTTAACATAAATTGCAGATTTTAAACAAGAGATCAAATCTTAATCTGAAGTAAAATCTTATTTGGAAAGCATTTAAATTTCATTCCTAGGACTACATGGATTTTATATCTATAGTCAAGGGCTTTTCCTCCATACACTCTTGTTTAAAATCTGCAATTTCCCTTCGTTCACCATGAGATCAATGGGAGAAGTTACACAATGGGTACTTATTCTCATGACAAAGCTCCCCAGGACCATTTGTCTGTGTTGTATTCTTGAAATGATTCTCCAACCCATCTTCATTCCATGTGTAGGTGCCAGTGTAGGTGACAAATGTAATAGAGGAGATTTATTTGCTGGATTTCTATGCTGCTCCAACTGAAAACAGCCCAGTGTCACCCCCATATCCTATTGATCTAAAGAGGTTCTTAAGCTACAGTTTATAAAACATAAATAATACAATCCAAAACAGAAGAGAGCAGAAAATCAGAGATTAAATAGAAGTCTATATTTGTTAAACTTCAGATTACAAAAGGAGACATTTACAACCTTCCCTCCCCTAAGGTCCATTGAAAAAAACAGATTTGGATGGCCTTTCTAAAACCTAGCTGGGTATGGTTCAGACTTTGGGGAAATGCTACTCCAAAGACAAGTGACAGTGATTGAAAAGGCCCCTGAAAATGGCAGTCATTAAATGAGGGGACTTAAAATAAGATCTTCTACAAGACCTTATGGATGGATGGATTGGGAGAAGGCAGTCCTGAAGATATCTAGAACTTCTATCTGGAGAATTCTCCTTATTGCAAACCAACTCATTCACTGATTGAACACTTTGCAAGTGATTGCAATAAGGAGACAACATGTGGTTTTTAAGGTGCATTCAACATGAGCCGATGACTCTGCGGCCTAACAAAGTGTTGAATGCACCTTAAAAACCACATGTTGCCTAATGGATAATGTTCAGCATAAAAAGCTAGATTGAAAAAAACACAGAGACCCAATATTGGTGTCAATATGCAATATGTTTGGATGAGTAGTGAGGATCCTAGCATAGTGTAATATAGCATTTACTGGCCCCAGCACAACAATATGAAAAATACAAGCTGGCCTGAGGAGTACAGAGCTGGGCTATTGCAACATTACTTCTTTTACCAAAATGTCTTTGGGTCCTTTCCTCAACACACAAATCCTTGAAGTGCTAGTAGATTAATCAAAGGAATGCGAGAATATATCACTATCCATTACCAGTCCTGGCTTTGGAAAAAGTGGAGGGAACTGGGATGTCCCTGTCACCCTCTATCCAACAAGCACTATTTAAACCTAAACTTAGCACAGAATTAAGTGCTGGGCTCAACTGCCTTGGTCCCTTCCTTTCTCTGATCCTCTGTAGAGATTTCATGGGCATTACAATCAGATCACAAGGAATGCTGGATGGAGGCAAGGTCCAGAGGTATTTGGGACAGAAAAAGTAGCTGTTAGATGGTGGGTATCAGAGAGGGATCCAGCACTTCAGCCTTTGTAAGCTTGCAGGAGATTCAGCCCCCTCTTCAACTTGGTAGGGGTCCCTGATTCAGAAATGATATCAGTGGATGGATGGATGGCCGGCCTTGGGTACAACTATTAATTCCCCTTTGCTGTTATTTTAGCTTTTTTTTTAAGGTAACAATGATCTGTATTAAAGGAAAGAGGTAAGAAAGGAATAAGGTATAAAATGTATTATTCTTTAGAAATAGATTATTTGTGTAAGTGGCAGCAAAAGGCCAGATTGGCTCAGCAGATGAAGTGTTAGGCTTCTGTCTAGATTAAACCATTAATCTATTGTCTAACTGTGATCACTTTTATATTTTCAGGAACCCTCTGTTTAAAATGAATTTACAAAAGATCCAGAATATAATAAACATCTATCAAAACTACAAAGTATTTGCCTATTACAGTCAATACAGAAAATAAATTATCATTATTAACAAGTTGTTCTATGGGCACAATAGCTGACTCTTTTCCAAAGTGAAAGCCTCTAGTTGTGTTGGGACTACATTTCCCGGAGACATCATGGTTTCCCAGGACAGTACCCAGAATCCTCAGCCATCATGAACTCACCAATATGTATCTGGAGGACTGTAGGTCTGGAAAGGCCCACAGAAACCTAGAAATTATATTTACTTGCCTTGATGCATACAACTCACTGATCGTTTATAATGTACTATATCGCTTGCCTAATGAGTATTTTTAACATGCTTTAGTGAGGAATTTTGCAACAAACATTACACTCATTTCTACTGGAAATACAGAACTCCTGTACTTATTTGCAAAGGTTGGAATCTCAGCTGAGCTGTAAATGGAAGTCACACTAACAAGAGAAAAGAAGTTATTATTATGATTAGATGTTTCTGCTTCAGAGATGAAGCTGCAGCAATGTTCGTTTATACAGGACACTTACCTCGAAATACATTAGGGAAGGCATCAGTAGAAGGTGACATTCCTGAAAACTTTCTCAAATGATTCAAAGGCACTCTTTCCCCTTGGATACCATCTCTGGTCTGCCTGTGCTCCAAAAAATCTGCAGAGCCTGACTTTTGAGCTATTTCACTGGGCTGATCTGAAACCTCATGAGTCCAGTCTGCAGAACGGCTAAATGCCCCTGCCAAACTGGCAGATCTCTGTTTCTTGCTTGGTGCCTTCTCTTTCAATCGAGAGGGCTCCCGTCTCCTTTTAAAGAGGGGGCTCTGTGAGGGGGATAGGCAGGGCGAATGGTTCGGAGAACTCAGCTGCCTAGTGGTGGTTTTGACGTAGCAGGGGTTGATGAAAGGGTACGATTTAAAACATTTAGGAGTGTGCACTGGACTGCTAGCGACATCCTCTGAGGAACAAGTCCCATTTTTCATTTCCACAGAAAAGCCCTCCTCCACGGCTTCTCTGCTGGTGGACAAACTCCATTTCCTGTCTGTGGCCACGGCAACCTGATCCCCGCCTGCCTCTGCCGGTTCAGCCTCTCTTTCGCCACCTGTACCTTCAACAGCAACTCTTTCGGTCTCAGACTCCCCAGCTGGGGGTGAGAAATTAAAGACCGAACTGCGCAGCAGAGTCCCCTGTTCTGTAATTGCAGCATTGGGAGTAGAGAAGAAGTCTCCTCCTTCCCCAGCAGGTTGTTCCTCTTCTGCTGGCAATTGCTCAGGTGCTTTCTGCATCTCAAACACACTGCTGCAGGAGTGCCCCATTCCATTTGCCTGTTCTGACACTTCATCCTGACAGCCTGGGGCATATTCAGTGACTTCTGATTTAGCAGAGACTGGCTGCTCGGTATCCGGGCTACTGTCTTTGTCACTGCCGAGTGAAAGAAACCTTTCAAAATCTAATGGGGTTGCTTGAGAATTAGCCTTGTGTAGGACCATTGTTTTGGTGCCCTGCTGCTCAGTTCCAATGTTAATTGTCCCCTGCTGCTGCTGCTGCTGCTGCTGCAGTCTAATTGCCTGCTGAATATCAGAAAGCAAATCCTCTTGTTCGGTGGCTGAATGAAAACTGTATATATCCGTATCTGAGCCGGAGCTGGTTCTTTGTCCATTTTGCGGCTCGGCAGCTGCAGGGCGAGTTTCATTTGTATTTTCAAATTGCTCTGCATCGGTATCTGAGAGACCCCCTTCATCTGCAGAAATGCTTATATCAGGAGTTTTGGTGAGAATGGAGTGAGCACTGTCTAGCTCTCCTGTGTGCCCGGCCTGGCTTTCTAAAACATCCTCTCTCGAGCTGCTGGTTCCATCTTTAGACTTGGAGAGGTTTTTCCTGATGCGCAGATTGGAAAACACAGATGACCTGGCTTCAGACTTGCCCTTCTTCTTTGATTCTCCCCCTTTCCCGTGCCTGCCCAGGGTCTTTTTGCTCCCCCCTCCTTTCTTTGTGCCCTCAGCATCCCTGGGCCCAGAAGCATCCTCACCGCCTTCGTGTACATCACCTGCATTCCTCTTCAGCTTCCCATCTTGGTTCCCCATGGTATTCAGCAGTCGGGCAACGTCAGGAATCAAGCCATGGTGCTTGGCTTCATTCACCTGGGCAGGCAGGCAGGCCCTCTCAAGTAATCCAGGGTTGTTTTTGAGCGGTGGTGATGCAAGGGAAGCGAAGGCTTGCTCTGACTCTCTCTCGGCTGCTCGAGCTGCCTTTTTGCATAATGTGCTGCCAGCATAAGGCTCCTCTGAGACATGCTCAGTAGAGCACTGAGAGATGCAGACAGCTCCTTCCAATGGCAGCTCCTGGTACCGTTGCCTTTTCAGCCTTCGTCGGCTCCCCTCCTGGCTCTCGCTCTGGCTAGATGGAAAGAATTGTGTCTGGACAGCAGGAACTTTCTTCTCCAGTGCCTCAGTCTCCTGCATTGTGAATTTGCAGGTCAGTTTGTGACAAGAGTGCCTCAGGAGTCAGGACTTCAACACTTTCCTTTCCTGGAATTGGGTGTTGAGGAAGAGGAGAAGGAAGAAAAGGACAAAAAAGAAAGGGGAACAAAAAAATAATAATATTAAACCTCATGATCCATACCAACTTTCTGGTTATTCAACAGGAAATCTGGGACATTATGCTGCTTTCTGTTGTACAGTAAAATTGATTAATTCAGTCAAGCTTTTTTTTTTGTAAACAGTATTAATTTACTCTTGCTTTTATGAGAATCAGCTCTCCATTTATTTTCTCTCTTTGAAACACAAACATACCAATTCTAACACACATGCAGACACACAGTGCTGTACTTTAAATATATAAACAGCAGCATCTAAGTGTGCAATAGTTCCTTGGAAAAGTGCTATAGGTTAATGATACTATAGATTACTGAGGGGTTTGGTCTAACTGACCACTCAGAAAGACATTTGTATTCCAAGGGGGTATGAATAGTGATAGTCCTCCAAGGGAAAAGCCTCATCAATATTCAGCACACACTCATTATCCCTTAAAAAAAAAGAGAGGCAGAGAGAATAAGCATATTTGGTACCAAAAATAAATGATACCAACATGCACCAAAAACACAAATCTAAAATAAGGTGCATCTCAAAGATTTCCACACTAAGAATACTGTGTTGCTTCCACAAGCTTTATAAAAGCTACATTTAAAGTTTGATAGGGCTTGTTAAATATAATTGTGCATATTCATCCTTCCTGTAAAAACACCACATAGTCACATATTGCTTATTGTGAAATTATATTATTTTAAATTAATGTATCTGAAAAGAAAAAGAAAAAACAAAACTTGACATGTAAATCAAACTAAACTTGATCTCTTTCATTATCTTACAGCAGTCTTTCTGAGAGTTGTAATTGTTAGAAAAACCCAGATTTAGAATTTTAAAATATTTAGCAGCAGACTTGAGAAATATATCCATGCTCACGTTGACCATTTTAGAGTCATTTCTCCTGACTTCGATGAGTCAGACACTACTTTTTAATAGGAGGCTGTTTTTTCGTTAAATATGCATTTTTAATAGGACACTGCTATAAATATGCATATAATAAAAAAAAGGTTAATACAAAGCCCCCAATCAATATACATGAACATCCTGCAGATTAACATTATTCTTTTAGTATTTGCAAATTCATAAAGTTACACTGCTTACCAATCATAAAATGTGCTGATTGCTGAAATCTGATTTTAAAGAGTTGCAACTTTATCTGAAATTGATGTTAGCATAATAGCTTAAAGAAATTAAAGTAAATCTACAGACAGTAGGGCAGCTCAATGATCTTGGATTTGTAGTTTAAACAACTTTCAGGAGCCCTGCTTTGGACAATGCCTAAAATGGAATTTACTTCTGCTATCCTAACATGATATGTATTTCCTAGTAATAAGAAGCACCATTTTAGTGTAGAAAGCATAGGCTTTAAAATAGAAATAATAAAATAATGTAGTCCTGTGTGAAAGCTATTGATCATAAAAACATCCAAAACCAGAAAAAAGGCAGTGGCCACTTAAGGGGTCTTCAAACTTGGCCCTTTTATGACTTGTGGACTTCAACTCCCAGAATTCCTCAGCCAGCGTGCCTGGCTAAGGAATTCTGGGAGTTGAAGTCCACAAGTCATAAAAGGGCCAAGTTTGAAGACCTCTGACTTAAGGCTTCTATGCAACATCAGTTGGGGGGGGGATGTTTCCTGAGAGTTGAGATTTCATCTACACCAGGCATGTCAAACTCACGATGTCATGTGACGTTGCGCGATGTATCGTGACTTTTTCCCCATTGCCGGCAATGGGGTGGGCGCGGTTTCGATGTGACGCATCTGGCCCGCAGGCCGGCAATTTGACATGCCTGATCTACACTATGACACAGGATCAGTAACTTGCATGTATATCCAGCTATAAAGGTTTAGCCTTAAAAGTAAACTTGATTCTAATTTAATTTAATTTAATTTAATTTAATTTAATTTAATTTAATTTAATTTAATTTAATTTAATTTAATTTAATTTAATTTAATTTAATTTAATTTAATTTAATTTAATTTAATTTAATTTAATTTTTGCTTTGTTTTTACTGATATTTTGTCAAGAGACAGCAACTAAGCAAGAGAAGGGCCTATTCTTTTTATATAGCTTTCTAGTTAGCAGAAGTGAACAGATATCCTCAATCTAGGTATATATTCAATTGATCTTACTAAACTACTGTAAGTGTTGATTGAAGAGTAATCAGTGTTGTAAAGTTACATAATAAACAAACTGAGACCTTGGAAGACAGGTTTTTGAAGCTGAAAATTACTTTTTCACTGAAGAAAATATGTCAGACTATTTCTGAGTAGAAATGCTTAGGAAGTGCAATAGTAAAAGAGGAGATGATTTCTGGATCAGCTGATTAATTGCATTTATTTTGTGTAGCTGTGTAAAGGCTGAAGCATAAAATATCAATTTGATGTTAAGATCCATCTGAATAACTGGTTAGAATCAAAGTCTATGTGAGCACAAGCTTAAAGTATTAATATAAATAAAAAGGTTCTCACTTGGGTAGACTTTGGTTTTTAAAAACTCCATTGAAATATGCACACATCCATGTAGAAAGACTACTTTCTCTTTTGAAACAAAAGGCTGAGAGCAAAAAATTAAACTTTTATCTCCCTGGGTTACTGTGAACTTACAATTAAGGTTTTAAAACCAGAAATGGGACTTCAACAGTTACTTTTTACCTAACTTAAACTCGAGTAAATGGAACTGAAGGAACAATCAACAGCTATGACCTTTTGATATTCAGCATAATAATAGACTCTTAACATTCCAAATTGATAGAGCAAATGGAGAGGAGTAGAGATGGATCATATACAGCAGGGGTCTTCAAACTTGGCAACTTTTAAGACTTAAGACTTAACTTTAAGACTTAAGGCTGGCTGAGGAATTCTGGGAATTGAAGTCCACAAGTTTTAAAGTTGCCAAGTTTGAAGACCCCTGATATACAGTATATAAATATTCTACCGACAGGTGCTTCTTTTCTTAGGCAATAAGCTCTCTTGATGTCAGCTAACTATGGTGGTCATGGTTACCAATTCCCTCCATTAAATCTCCAAAGACAAATTCCTTAACATGGAGACTAAGAAACATCCACACTCCTAAGTCTTATATCTCTTGTGGGTTGGAATAAAAAAATATTATGCTTTAATTAGTTTGATCTATGCAAATGCAATATTTCTCAGTACAAATTATAATAGCCTTTTCCACAAATCACATCATTATTTGTTTCTTATTTAATGTAATTTATGAAAACATCAATTTTATGTTAGCATTATGTACAAGCCACAATGGCTTATTCAACAAAGCATGATTAAAAATGTATCCTAATAAAGTTTTTATGTGAATCGGATCATAGAAAATAGGGATACTGGTGAAGGCAACTAGGAATACTAGCTATCAATAGACATCTTAGACTTGTTTCATTTTCTATTTTAAGAGAAGATCTGAACTAAAGGTAGCAAATATATTGCAATACCTCATCATCATCAATAGTAACAAGCTTGCTTAAGATTATTCAAATGAACATTTGAAAGCTTCTTTTAGTTTATTTAATTTAACTAAATAACTTTTAATTCTAAATTATTAATGCTACTGGAGCCTCAGTTACACCATAGCATTTACACACAGATAACACTGGGAAGCCATAGAGATGGTCTGCTATCTTAAACATTTGGGGAGATGAATTTTAGGAAAACATCAATACCAAGTGAAACACAAAAGGAATGGAATAAGGAAAAGGTTTATTTTTTTCCTAATCCCTCTGTTTAAAGAATAATATTAACAGTACCACCAATTCTCAACTTTGTTTTGTTAAATATTTTCTGTTGATTGTAATGAAAAACTTCGTACCAATTTAATGTTTGGCAAAATATATATTCTTGGTTCTTAACAGGTTCACACTTAATCCTTTAAATTCACTCTCAGAATACACATGTAGAGAAGCATCATTCAATCAAACTTACACGTTGAAGGGGCTTTCAGAGATACAACTTTGCCTTTAAACCCAGAGGTAGAAATCTTCCTTCTCATCATTTTTACTTTAGATTGGACTGCCCTTTCCTAGAGTGAGCAGGAACAGGAAAAGGCTTCGTCATTTTTGTTGCCTTCACCTGGAATAGGTAAACCAGCATTTCCTGGAATGAAGCCAAGTCTAAGCAGACCCACACTTTCCCTATAGTATAAACAATTATGAGCAAATAGCCAAAATAATACAAGCATTGCTTTGAACATAGCTTCCTTTTTCATAGTTCTATTAATTTTGTTATTACTCAGTAATCAAAGGAAAATACAAGGTAGAAAAAAATGCTGCAAGCATATATCACTTTGAAATGAATTTAACAGCACAGCAACAAAGCACTGAAAATAGAAATTAGCCAAATACAGCAAAAAGAGCTATACTTAGCTAAATTTGTTGAGGTTTGAAGCATGCTTAGATTCTAGCAGATATTTTAGTAGGATACTCAAGTAGTTCTTTAGTAGGATGGATACCACCCTCACACACACACACACACACACTTCTCACAACCTAATTACTTGTAGTAAGTGCAGACGACCAAAACAGGCTATAAAGACTGCACTGAAGGAAACTCATCTGCAGTTTTTCACATATCAGCAGCTGTTTTCCTTACTACGTTAGGCTGTGGAGTTCCTCATGATGTTTTATTAAATAAACCACAATTAGCTGGTTTTAATCAGTGGATTCATACAAAAAAGTAAAGCATGAGCAAACAAACATGTGCATACAGTATATTAAGGTGTAGTAATCTTCACATTGTTTCTTAAATTAACTAGGATCTTGTAACACAAAATGGATAAATAATGGTTTTTGTAAACTCAGCTGTGGTTTCTTTAGCTTCTGTTTAGTATGTTTTCTTAACAAAGAACAACTTGCTTTAAATGTAAGGTATCTTTTTCTTTTTTTCTGATAGATATTAGTCAAATTAGAACTCTCTTTTGTTTTTAAAAAATAAGGCCTATATGTAATTTCATGTGACAATCTGAAACAGTCTTTAATAATAAATATTTTAATAAATAATGGCAAAATTTACATTAACTTTGGCAGGATTAAATGACATTCTTCATGAAGCCTTTATAATTAGGAAACATATTATATATTAAAGAAAGACTTGATATGATTGTCTTTGTCTGAACTGTTAATCATAGTAGAGGTTATTCCTCTGAATGGAGGTTTTTAAATTATGATAAATAGAAAATTTCGGTTTTATAATGCTAAAACTAGTTTCACTCAGGAATTTATTATATCATATTTAGGGGCAGCCAATTCCAGAGAATATTGTACTGCATTCAGCATACCATGCAAATCAAGACAACTTGCTAAATATGGTTTGACTTACCATGGGCAATTGTCTCATTTGAACACAGTGACTGTCACTTGTTCTTCAGGCTTCCTGCAGCCAAAGTCAGAAAAATGCCGAGGTAAAAAGGAAACCGATATAGTCATTTTTGATCTAGTACAAAAGTAAAGAAATCAGGTGCATCTTATTGATTTACCTTTCCACAGAATTCACATTTAAAATTACTTTTAGAGAAATGCTCTCATTTAATTGGGGAAAAACATCAGTATCACTTGAATGATTCTCATGATGATGCAATAACAATTTATTTTAAAAGTAGTTTTCACTAACTGTTGCCTGTGTAGTAACATACGCATCCTGCTGTTTCTAGATCATTAAAACTATTGATATTATTGACATGAAGCTATAAAAAGAACTTGCAAGTCAGAAAATACAATGGTTAATTGTATTTAATGCACAAACAGTTGGCTAGTTTACGGTTCACTGTGTTGCATAAAGCCAGCTGAGTGAATTGACTCAGTACACTTGGTTAAGCATTCATGAATGAATATGTTAATATTATTTGTCTTGCCTTTCATTGGTACACTTGGACATTCAAGTCTGTTTGGAAACTAAAATTCTCAGGAAAAGGCCAGAGGCCAACACTGCCCAGCCATGAGAATCCAACAAGTTGGATTTTCTCACTATACCTTAATAGTGCTGTATTTGGTAGGGCATCCTAGAAGAAAAATATTTATTTTTGAATTTGCTAGAGTTATAACCAAATTTTCTTTCAGAAGCTCAGAACAATTTATTTGAGATTCTCTATTTTATGCCCTGTGAGATGAGTAGGGCTGGGAGAAATTGATTGGTCTCAAGTCACTTATCAGCCTAATACTTTAACCACTAGACTACAATAGCCTTTAAAGATCTCTTGAAGATAAAAGAAAAATACCAACCTTTGCCACAAAGCAGGATTGTTCAGTATTTGTCTTGGCCCAGTGATTTCCTGCTGACTCCTAAGATCCAATTATTAATAAGATCATCATTTTTTCTTCATTGTTTGTCAGTCCTTCAAGGTATATTGGACTAAGAAATCAAAGCCATGTAAGTCCGTGCTACTTTTATTGTAAAACTTCACTAATTGTCTTGAAAATCTGTATGTGCTTTCCTCTCCCTCCCTTATCTTCATGTGAACAAGGGAGGGGCCTGTCTGAGGCATTTACTTATATTCCTTTCTTAGTCTGCGCTTAGGCCCCTTTTATCTGACCTTTGCCTTCTTTCTCTACTGTAGTTCAAGGTTGAACTGTGGGGGTCCTAAGTATTCCCTAAGTTTGGTTGTTTTGGTTGCTTTCTTGAAGATGTTTCATTACCCACCTAGATAACATCATCACCACTGATAATGTTACCTAGTTGGATAATGAAATGTCTGCAAGAAAACAAACTCGGGGAGCACATAGAATCTTCCTTCTGTCTTTCAGATTGTTCCTTTGCCCTCTACATTGCCCTACCATTCATTCATTCATCCATTCATCCATTCCCTTATTTTTATAAATAACTCAAGGTAGGGAATGTATATAATACTTCTTCTTTCTGTTTGCCTCACACAAACCCTGTGAGTTGAGTTGAGCTGAGATACTCATCCAGCTGCTTTTCGTATCTAAGGCAGGATTAGAACTATTAGTCTCCTAGTTCATGGCTTTTCAACCTGTGGTATATGGTGGTACATTGGCACTTGGCAGGTGGTACACGGTCCTGCCCAGCCCATCCAAGTGTAGCGGGGGAGAGAACGAGCCAAAGCGGCGCAGCGTAGGACTTGCCAATGAGAGAGTCCTCAGGAGCTGCAGGGTGGTTGGGGTGATTGGCACTTCCGGCTCACCCGGAAGAGAAAGTAGGAGGAGGGGGATGGAGACAGGAGAAGCTATAAAAGGAGGCAGTTTGGGTAGGAGAGGGAGAGAAAAAAAAGATGCAGCGTTGGGAAGATGAGTTAGCTGGAGCTGCACTGAAGGGAAAAGAAGGAGGAGGGGAGGCAGAGAGGAGAGGAGATTAAACAGGCTGGCCAGGAGCCGATCTACAACTTCTGTGGCAGTCATCAGTGCCGGGCACGCAGACAGGTGGCAGCGACAAATAGGCAAGAAACATAGCAGGGGAGGGGTTGCCCTCCATGAGGAATGAAGAAAGGCAGCATCGGCTGGAGGTGAGGCACGGAGGGAAGGAGGGAGGGAGGAAGGAGATGGCAATGAGAAAGAGGGAGGTAGAGAACAGGAGGGAGGGAGGGAAACGGAAAGTAAGGAAGTGTTGGAAGGAAAAGCCGGGGGGCTTGCTTTCCAGCCGGGAGGCTATACCTTTAAAAGAAAAAAAAAATGAAGCACCGCCACTTGAAATAGGCGAGAGGAAGCTGGCTGCTCCGGCTGCTCGAGAGGAGATGTTTATTAGCAGAAGTGAAGTACCATTTCAGCAGTTCGGTTCTGGATCAGCTGAACAACAAACCAGGAGAGTGGAAGGATTCTTATGTGATTTGGGGAGGCTGCCTTAGCAGGCAGCCAGTACTTGCTACATTTTTTTTTCTTAAGTGCCGGTTCCTTAACTTTTTTTTTCTAGCCAGTAGCTAATTCTTAAAGGGGAATGCGCTTTTTAAAGCTAGTTCCCTCACTGGCTTGTCTTTTCTGTCTCTGGAGGCTTTTCCTTGTTTGATAAATATATGGAAGAGGGAAAATATGGGCGGGAGTTTCAAATTCTTCCTTCAGAAGGAAGGAGATGGGAATGAGAAAGAGAGAGGCAGGGAAGGAGGGAGGGAAACAGGAAGGAAGAGAGGAGGGAGGGAGATTGGAATGAAAGGGAGGGAGAGTCTGAAGGAAGTCCCGTCTTAGCACTTGGCCACCAGTAGCCCTGCCATTGACTTTGCTTGTCAAAAGGTTGCAAAAGGGGATCACATGACCCCGGGACACTGTAACCACCATAAATACGAATCAGTTGCCAAGTATCCAAATATAAATCACATGACCCTGGGGATGCTGCAATGGTCATAAGTGTGAAAAATGGTCATAAGTCACTTCAGTGCCATTGTAACTTTGAACAGTCACTAAGCGAATTGTTGACACCTTGCTAGGTGGTACTTGAATATTACCATATCCTAAAAGTGGTACAATTGGTGAAAAGGTTGAAAAGCCCTGTCCTAGTTTATAGCCTGATGCCTTATCTGCTAGACCAAACTGGCTCTTTTATCAACAGAAACATAGTTCACAGATCAGAGTTTATTTTAGCCATAATTTACTCTGGAAGCCTTAGTAGCTTGGTTCACACATAATATTAAATTAGAAATGACAGCTTATACAGCATATTAATGAGTCTACTCATCATGTTAACAAAAAAAATTACACTGTAGATAATAATTATTTTATTTTGAGCATCCATTTAATAGCTATATATTTTTATTCAATAAGTTTTTATGTCTCCTGTTGATTGTCCTATTTTTACTGCTATATGATTTTATTTCAACCCACCTCACAAGATTGTTGTGAGGAAAAATAAGAGGCAGAGGTATTAAGCATGTTTGCTGCCTTGAGTTGCATATTAAAAAGGCAAGATAAAAGTCTAACAACAACAACAACAAGAATTATAGGTATAAAGAACACAACTAATATGCACTGTGGTATTTGAGGCGTATTTTAATGCATTTGTGGTTAGACCAGTGTTTCTGAACCTGGGCAACCTTAAAATGTGTGGACTTCAAATAAAACAAAACAAAAAAAAGGGGTTGTGTGTGTTAACTTTTGCCACTTTCTAAAGATAAAAGGGAAGCAAAATTAATTAGTTGTCAATGTTACCCAGCTCGTTATCATGAGGGTTCTTCTTCTTCTTCTTCTTCTTCTTCTTCTTCTTCTTCTTCTTCTTCTTCTTCTTCTTCTTCTTCTTCTTCTTCTTCTTCTTCTTCTTCTTCTTCTTCTTCTTCTTCTTCTTCTTC
>JALGBA010004210.1:0-133178 GCA_023970755.1 Azemiops feae
GAGAGAGAGAGAGAGAGAGAATGGTTGAAAGATCATAAGACTACTATTTGCTTTTGAAATCATTTTGCAGAACATTTTGGGAGGCCCGTCTGGAAGCGTCTCATCAGAGGCCTTCAAAGCAATAAATACAGATAAGATAAGATCACCTTTATTGTCATTTTTATACTGTGGGCACAACGGCACACATGAAAAAAATGAAATTTAGTTGCCCGCTCTCAAAAGTGAAACACATACATGACACACACCTAAACATACTATGAGCAACGTATGTATAGACCAGGGGTAGGCAACCTTGGCTCTTTTATGACTCGTGGACTTCAACTCCCAGAATTCCTGAGCCAGCCATGCTGAGGGGAAAGGGAGAGGTTTCCAAGCTGAGCCATGCTGGCTCAGGAATTCTGGGAGTTGAAGTCCACGAGTCATAAAAGAGCCGAGGTTGCCGACCCCTGGTATAGACCCACATCCCTACATATACGTAGCAAATAAATATTAAATGCTGTCCATCTTGAATATATAACGCAAGGAGGAAGCTTGAGAGTTCGCAAGGTTAATGCTGTATGGAACGAAACTATGGCTGAATCTGGATGTTCGGCTACGGATACCACGAAGCCTCAGAAGGGAACAAGGAAAACAGGTCGTGAAAAGGATGTGTGTCCTTGTCCATCACCAAAACCAGGGCTTGGCTACAGAAAGGCTGCATGACAATCCTTGTTTGGCAAGGTGGTCATTTGCCTAGAGCAGGGGTCTTCCAACTTGCCCCTTTAATGACTTGTGGGCTTCCAACTCCCAGAATTCCTCAGCCAGACACGAATTCTGGGAGTTGAAGTCCACAAGTCATCAAAGGGCCGAGTTGGAAGACCCCTGGGTTAGAGCATGTGCCTGGTAAAAGTTTTAATATTTAATATAATGTTTAAAATTCTAATGCTTTAAATCCACATGCTGGTGGTCTTCTCATCGTTAGGAAGTTCCTTCTTCATTCCGAGACATCTCAAGAACATGGCTGGCTGGGGAATTCTGGGAGTTGAAGTGCACAAATCTTAAAAAGTTGCCAAGTTTGGAGACCCCTGGTCTAAATAGACACTTTGCACAGACTTCAAGATTTTTGTTCCTAGATGAACAGATGCCTCTGTTGCGGGAAAGTTACCCAGAGGACAGAGGAAACAGATTGCATGAGTCATGAGTTCAGGAGAAATTATATGGTAGCAAAGTTGCTCTTTGTGGTTAGAGCAGGGGTCTTCCAACTTGGCCCTTTGATGACTTGTGGACTTCAACTCCCAGAATTCCTCAGCCAGCGTGGACCATATAAGCCAGGGGTCTTCAAACTTGGCCCTTTGATGACTTGTGGACTTCAACTCCCAGAATTCCTCAGCCAGCTTCCATTTTGTTTGTTAGATTTAAGACAGGGGTCTTCTAACTTGGCCCTTTGATGACTTGTGGGCTTCAACTCCCAGAATTCCTCAGCCAGCCTCCATTTTGTTTGTTAGATTTAAGCCAGGGGTCTTCAAACTTGGCCCTTTGATGACTTGTGGGCTTCAACTCCCAGAATTCCTCAGCCAGCCTCCATTTTGTTTGTTAGCTTTAAGACAGGGGTCTTCAAACCTGGCCCTTTGATGACTTGTGGACTTCAGCTCCCAGAATTCCTCACGTGTGCCTGGCTGAGGAATTCTGGGAGCTGAAGTCCACAAGTCATCAAAGGGCCAAGTTTGAAGACCCCTGTCCTAGAGAACTTCAGGGAAGCAATTTTCATGTGCAGATCCAATCACCTCATGCATGACTGTTAAGAGACAACCGAAGAGCGGGATAAATGGAGATTATAATAGTTTAATTAGGTGCTCCACCCATGACAACTCAAAAAAAAAAGCAACATAAAGTAGACACAAGCTGACACAAGAATAAAAGTTTCCCTACTCTGGCGACTTTGATGGAAATCCCTCCCTTTTCTGCTGTTTTAGAGCTGGCACATCAAACTGCTTGCAGGCAGCCCTCAACTTAGGACCACCATTGAGCCCAGCATTCATGTCGCTAAGTGAGAAATATGTGGCGGGCCTTGCACCATTTTACGACCTTTCTCGCCACGGTTGTTAAGTGGATCACTGCGGTTGTTAAATTAGGAACACGGGTCTTCGGTGAATCTGGCTTCCCCCAGTGACTTTGCTTGTCAGAAGGTGGCAAAAGGGGATCACGTGACCCCGGGACGCTGCGACCGTCGTAAATGTGAGTCAGTTGCCAAGCGTCTGGATTTTGATCACGTGACCATGGGGGATGCTGCAACGGTCATAAGTGTGAAAAATGGTCATAAGTCCCTTTTTTCAGTGCCGTAACTAAGCAAACGGTTGTTGCAATCCGGGTTCAAGTGATGACAAACCACAACTTTCAAGGTTTAACATGTTTATTACTTTGGGGAAACTCCTTTCTCCTAAACCAGAGTCTGTCAAACTTGGCCGTTTGAAGATGGGGTGGACTTCAACTCCCAGAATTCCTTAGCAAGCATTATTCTCAGGAAATTATCCTCAACGTGGCTGGCTGGGGAATTCTGGGAGTTAACGTCCACCCAACTTAAAACAAGGGACAGGTTTAAGCCACTTCAATTATCCCCTGAAATTATTCCCACCACCCTAGGGATTCTGGGAGTTGAAGTCCACGTATCTTAAAAGTTGCAAAAAAGTGAGCTAAATGAAGAAATGGAGCAGAGGGGGGGGGGAATTCAAGTGGGGGGGGGCAAAATCACTAAACAATCTGGTGCGAGGGAAAACCAGGAACTCCACCCATCTTTAAGGGTCCAAGTTTGGAAAACCCAAGATTTTGAAAAAGATTCAAATGATCCCCTCAAATTATCCAAATTATCTGGAAGCTGAAATCCACCCAGGAAGAGGAGAAAGACATAATGATGGGTATCGTAAGAGCCAGGAAGAGACAGGACAGAAAGGAACTAACACAGGATAGCCAGGTGCCACAAAAGAATTTAAAGGTGTAAAAAAAAGAGTCATGATGGACACACACATCGACAGGAGTGCCTCAGGATGGGAATGGCAAGGGTGTGAAATGATTTGAATGCACCCCGAAATGCAGGGGGGAGCAGCGCTACTCCGGGAGGATGTGAGAATATTTTAGATATTATAGTTTTTTATGAAGTGAGAGAAGGGAAATTTTGGCTACCCAAAAGCTGAAAATTATGGATATTAAAGGTTAATAAATTGGAGTGTTGACCATAAACTAAAAATTAAAAACTAGGTAGAAATTAATAACAGGACATGGATTGTTTATGAAGACCTATTAAGATATGTATAAGCTAAAAATGCGTTGATACATGTAATAATGAAGTTTTTATTGAATTTGATGCAATTAGAAATGTACTAGTTTAAATACGATATAGTAAATTTTAAGGGGAAAAAAGAAGAAATATTTGATGATGTAACCAGAGATCGGTACTAAAAATTTCTGTTCCTGAACTATTGATTAACCCAGTCACTACGTTGCTTTTTAAATACTCAAAATGTAAAACTGGAAAACCAATAAAATATTATTTAAAAAAAAAAAAGGATGTGAGAAGAACAGCCGCAAGACCAGAAAGATCAATCAATCAATCAGAATAGAACTGGAAGGGGCCTTGGAGGTCTTCTAGTCCAACCCCCTGCTCAAGCAGGAAACCCTATACCATCTCAGACAAGTGGCTGACCAGTCTCTTCTTAAAGACCTCCAGCGATGGAGCGCCCACAACTTCTGGTGGCAAGCGGTTCCACTGGTTAATTGTCCTCACTGTTAGGAGGTTTCTCTTTAATTCCAGGTTGCTTTTCTCCTTGATTAGTTTCCATCTATTATTTCTCGTCCTGCCTTCAGGGGCTTTGGAGAATAAGTTGGCCCCCTCCTCTTTGGGGCAGCCCCTCAAATATTGGGATACTGCTATCATGCCCCCCCCCCCGGTCCTTCTTTTCTCTAGACTTGTAGTCCTGCAGCCGTTCTTCATATTTTTCAGTCTCCAGGCCTTTGATCATCTTAGTTGCTCTTCTCTGCACTTTTTCCAAAGTCTCAACCTCTTTTTTGTAACTTGGTGGCCAAAACTGGATGCAGAATTCCAGCTGTTTTCACATGAGGAATGAACAACAGAGAGCTCGCGAGGAAGACCCCCCGAGATCGGATCGGGGGCAGGACAACGTGGGGAGCAAAACAGGGGCCCTGAAGGGCAGCGAAGAGCAAGAGGAAAGCAAAATACAGTCCTCAACCTACGACCGTGACCGAGCGCAGAGTTTCCACAGCTTATCAAGTTGAGCTTGGCTCCGTTTCACGACCTTTCTTCCACAGCTGCGACGTGAATCTGCATTTTTTCAGTTACTAACATGGTTGTTAAGCGGAATCCGGCTTCCCCCATTACCGCAAAAGGGGATCACGTGACACACATCCCCCGGGACACTGCAACTGTCATAAGTACATGCCAGTTGCCAAGTGTCTGAATTTTGGTCATATGACCGAGATGCTGCAATGGCTGCGTGAAAAACAGTCATGGGTAGCTTTTTTTTTTTTTTTAGATCCGTTGTAACTTCAGTCACCAAATGAGTAGTTGCAAGTCGAGGATATATTTGTATATTTGGATTCGAGAAAGCCGGCGTGTCAATCAAGATAACTTACAAACCGGATGCAGAGGCCGGAAGTGAAAGTTTTAACGTTTCTGTGGCGAGAGACAAGTTTTTAAATCAACAAGAGACCGATTTTTAATCTCTTTCAGGAGGGAGGGGGTTTAAAGTCTGGCAACCTTAAGAGGGGTAGCTGGGAAAATAAAACTTTTCAGGGCCACAAACGTTGATTCAATATATCCGAGAGAAAGCCGTGATTCACACTTGACAGGGCGATGTGGCAATTTTTTTTACTTTCTTTGGGGTGAAGCACCACCACACGCCACGCGATTTGTCTGGAGCAAACTGTAAAGCCGGGGGTCTTCAAACTTGGCCCTTTGACGACTTGTAGACTTCAACTCCCAGAATTCCTCAGCCAGCGTGGACCATATAAGCCAGGGGTCTTCCAACGTGGCCCTTTTGTGACTTGTGGACTTCAACTCCCAGAATTCCTCAGCCAGGTGTGCCTTTGCTTAAATGAGGGTTTACACCAGGGGCATCCAATCTTTGTGACTTTAAGATCTGTGGACTTCAACTCCCAGAATTCCCCCAGCAGCAATGCTGACTGGGGAACTCTGGGTGTTGAAGTCCACAAGTCTTATTTAAAGTCACAAAGATTGGATGCCCCTGGTGTAAACCCTCATTTAAGCAAAGGTTCTCTTTATCCTTCAGAGGACAGACATTAAGAGTCATGGGGGGGGGATATTGATGCTGGGGGGGGGAGAGAGATGGTTCCCCACTGTTTCAAAGGACAGCAGAGAGAATACAGGTAATCCTCCACTTACAATCATTTGTTTAGTGACCATTTGAAGTTCAAATGGCACTGAAAAAAAATGACTTATGAGCAGAGACCTGGTTTGGAGGAAGAAATAGGAAAACCTGCAATGAGAAAGAGAAGCTGAAGATGCCAAAAAAAAAGAAAGAAAGAAATTGCAAAGGTCTCAAATGCAAGAGAAGGACAAGGACAAATCACGAATCAAGCAAAGAGAACCGAATTAAAGTTAAAATCCCTCACTCAAAATCCATGGGCCAAACTGGGTGGTCTTGAACCAATCTCGTCTCCAATTTTTTTTTTTAACCTTAAAAGTGGCTACTTAAAAGACATTTCCTGAGGTCACGATGTAGAATAATGGTACTTCCGCTACCATTCTGTCAGTTTGAGAATTAGTAAGTTATTTCCTCCAGAGAAAAATGTAAAGTCAACATTATTCTGGATGGAAGGAAGAAAAGAAAAAAAGAGAAAAGGCACAGAAAAGGCTGGTCCCAGCCACAAAGAACAACAAACTTGCAAGGTAGGAGAGCTGAGTCAACAGCCTGGCCCTCCCAGACTTGGTTAAAGCCAATTAGCTCTGCTCAATCCTCATGGAAGCTATTAATTGCTAATGTTTCCCTGCAAGCTGACACATTTGCTTTCAATGGGAAAAATACTAGCTGAAGAATGAAGAGGGGGGTCAAGGCTCTGAAGCAATGGATGGGTCTATCCCCCGAAGTCCCCCCCCCCAATTCCTCTCCCCATGCCTGGCAAGGCCCAGGAGCTCCAGGGAATGGCAAGAGTGCCCCTTGGCGCAAAAGGTGGACTTAAAAGGGAAGGAAGCTGTCAACCAGAGGAGGTGGGATGCAGAGAAGGAACAGAGAGGGCCAGGAAAAATAAAAGGCAGGGGATGATCTGAGAGTAAAAAATTAAATGCAGGTAACTCTTAACTTTGAAGTCACAACGGCACTGGGAAAAGTGACTTACGGCCGTTTTTCACACTTACGACCGTCGCAGCCTCCCCAGGGTCACGTGATCAAAATTCAGACACATATATATATGATGGTTTGCAGCGTCCCCAGGGGTCACGTGACCCCCTTTGGGACCTTCTGACAAGCAAAGTCCACGGCGGGGAGGGGGAAGCCAGATTCACTTAACCATCCCACCGTGGCAAGGAAGGTCGCAAAACGGGGGCAAAACACACTGAACTGTCTTGCTTAGCAGCGGAAATTTCAAGGCTCAACTGTGGCCGTGAAGTCAAGGGCTACCGGTAATATAAAATTAAAAATCTAAAATAAAAACTCCTGGGATATCTCCCTTGATGCCACAGGCTGGAAAAGGGAAAGGGGAACTTCCAAAGTCTCCCCCAAGGTCGGAGCCTCCATGGTCAGGAGCAGTGTGCTGCTGAATGGCGTTTGGCGCTCGCCAGGGTCCCCCCCCATCCCCGAGACTGGCAGCCAAGGATTATGGGTAACGATATCTAGGGTGGGGAGGGGGCAAAATGGCAAGGAGCAACAGCCAGGCAGGGACCCCATCCGTGGGGAGGGAAGGCTGGAAGCCCACCGGGGTGAAAGGAAGCCCAGTTTTCTTGGCTGCAGAAGCCGAGGGAAACCTGGTTTGGGGGGGGGGGGGCAGGCTGAGCCAGAAGACCCAGGTTGGGGGTGTTGGGGTGTCTGTGTGTGTGTGTCTGTATGAACCCAACTCTGCAGGTGGGAGAGGGGGAGGAGATCCGGTTGAAGATAAAAAAAGAGGGGCAAAAAAAGCATGAGGAAGATTAAATGGGGGGGGGGCTCAGAAAATAATGCTAATATATAATAATCAATCGTTCATATAAAGACTCCTTCCCAAAATAAAGTCTCAAAAAGGGGAGAGGAAAAAGAGGAAAGGGGGGGACACACCAAGCCCACCCCAACCGCCTTCATTCATTCATGTTACACGTATCTTTGATGGGGGGGGTGCAGAAGCCATTCAGACGACTCCCAGTCCCGATATAACAAAAAAAACAACTAATCAGAATAAAATAATCCCCAAATAACCAAAAGAAGGGAAGAAGGTGAAGGGGGGGGGGGACACCAAGCCCAGCAGCTTTCCCTCCAGTTGCCTGTGTCTTTCCCTTCCCACAAACTCTACCTGTGTCCTTCCTTTCCCTGAAATTACACGCATTCAGATGACTCCCAGCCCCACTGATACACTGTGATATAAAAGGTAATCCTAATAAAATAATCCCCAAATAAAGGCAGATTTCTGCTAAAAGAGAGGAGGGGGGGAGGACACCAAGCCCAGCCCAACTCTCTCCCCTCATGCTACACGTGTCTCTCCCTTCCCACAAGCTACCTAGGCCTTTGCCTACCCTCATGCTACATGCATTTTCGTCCTCCCTCAACCTACACGGGTCCTTCCCTGCCCACATCTTACACGTGTCTCTCTCTTCCAAGTCACACGTGTCTCTCCCTTCCCTCATGCTACACGTGTCTCTCCCTTCCCACAAGCTACCTGTGCCTTTGCCTACTCCCTCAAGCTACACGCATTTTCGTCCTCCCTCAAGCTACACGGGTCCTTCCCTGCCTACATCTTGCACGGGTCTCTCCCTTCTCTGCTACACGTGTCTCTCCTTTCCCACAAGCTACCTATGCCTTTGCCTACCTTCAAGCTACATGCATTTTCGTCTTCCCTCAAGCTACACGGGTCCTTCCCTACCCACATCTTACACGTGTCTCTCCCTTCCAAGTCATACGTGTCTCCCTTCCCTCATGCTACACGTGTTTTTCCCTTCCCACAAGCTACCTACGCCTTTGCCTACCTTCAAGCCACATGCATCTTCGTCTTCCCTCAAGCTACACGGGTCCTTCCCTGCCCACATCTTATACGGGACTCTCCCTTCCCACGTTACACGCGTCCAGACGACTCCCAGAACCCCCCACCCCACCCCGCCGCCAGGACTCCCCCTCCCATGCGCCCCCGCCTCTCGCAGGCTCACCGTCAGGCCGGTGCCCAGCACGATCACGTCGTACTCCTCGTTCATGGCGGCGGTGACGGCAGCGGAGGCGGCCGGGCGGCGGGCGAGGCCGGGCGCGGCGCTGGGGGGCCTCCCTCGGGCGGGGGCGGCGGGGCTCGGGCGGCGGGGCCGGGGCTTGGGCGGCGGTTCGGGCCCGCGGCGGCCGTGAGCGCCGACGCTGGAGGAGGACGAGGCGGCGGCTGAGGAGAAAATGGAGGCGACGCTGCTGCTGCCTCCGCCGCCGCCGGGAGAAGACCGCGCCAGAGGGGCGGGGCCTTTGGAGGGCGGGGCGGGGCCTCGGCCGCCACCCGAGGAGGAGGAGCTGGAGGGCGCCCCAATCCCCGCCATCGTCGCCGAGGGGGCGCTGCCCGGCCGGCGGCCGTTATTGGGCTGCCGCGAGATGTCAATCAAGCGGAGGGAGGGAGGGGAGAAAAAGGAGGCGGGGCCTTCCTTTATCCCACTGAACCCCACCCACCCACCCGCCCGGCGGTGATTGGCTGCGCGCCCTCGGCCGGCCAAGGCGAGGAAGGCTCGATGCCACGCAGGTGGCGGCGGCGGGCTTGGGAGGGAGGCGCATGCGCGCTCGCGCGGGTGAAGCCGCTGCCCTAGGAAGCAGCGGAGGGCTGGCGCTTCCGGGTGATGAGCACGTGACCCACTGCCCAGAAGAGGCTTCAGCCAAGGCCCAGGGGTCAGCAACCTTGGCTCTTTTATGACTGGTGGACTTCAACTCCCAGAATTCCTGAGCCAGCCATGCTGAGGGGAAAGGGAGAGGTTGCCATGCTTAGCCATGCTGGCTCAGGAATTCTGGGAGTTGAAGTCCACCAGTCATAAAAGAGCCAAGGTTGCCGACCTCTGAGCCAAGCCATGATTCCACCGTGTTTGGTTGTCTGAATTCGCTTCGGTGTGATAAGCTCCAAATCAAACGGGGCCACTTTTAAAGATGGATGGACTTCAACTCCCAGAATCCCCCAGCCTGCCCCAGAATTCTGGGAGATGACATCCCTACATCTTAAACTAGCCATGTTTGACACACTGCTCTAAATCCTAGTTTGTTCACCCTAAGTCCTGCCTTCTGACCTGTTCTCTGTGTCTTCACAATCCATGAAAAAGGGGATCCTTTTTCCACAATCCCAAAATCCCGCAAAAGGGGATCAAGTGACCCTGGGACACTGCGACCGTCATAAATATAAGTCAGTTGTCAAGCATCCTAATGTAAATCACGTGACCCTGGAGATGCTGCAGCGGTCGTAAGTGTGAAAAATGGTCATAAGTCACTTTTTTCAGTGCCGTTGTAACTTTGAACGGTCACTAGATTGTTGCAAATTTATTATTGTAAAGCCACCTAGAATTGCCTAATGGGCGAGAGATGGGTGGCATGTAAATTTAATAAATAAATAACAGATCTACCTTATTTAGTGACCACAATTGGGACTGGCCACTCAGTGGTTAAGTAATGTGGTCGTTAAATGAAACATCAAAAAATCTTCAGCTTTCCAGACCTGCGAAGGTCACTATTTCATCACCATTGAACAGGGGTCTTCAAACTTGGCCACTTTAATCCTTGTGGACTTCAACTCCCAGAATTCCTCAGCCAGCCCTGAGGGCTGGCTGAGGAATTCTGGAAGTTGAAGTCCACAAGGATTAAAGTGGCCAAGTTTGAAGACCCTTGCCATTGAAACTCCGAAAAAACAAGGCAATTATCTTTTGATATCTCTGAGCTCCTCCTGCTTTCCCCATAACAACAACCCTGTGAGGTGGGTTGGGCCGAGAGCAAGCTGCAAGCCCAAAGTCCCCAGCTTCCATATTTAAGGGAGAGATTCAGCCTCTGCAGTCTAACATCTTAGCCACGATACCAAATTGGCTCTAATTTTTTTCCCAAAAGGATGATACAAACTTGCTATAAATTCGCACAATACAGGGAGTCCTCGACTTACAACGCTTCATTTAGTGACCGTTCAAAGTTACAACGGCATCGAAAAAAGGGACTTAGGACCGTTTTCCACACATCCCCAGGGTCATGTGATCAAAATTCAGATGCTCGACAACTGATTCATATTTATGACGGTTGCAGCGTCCCAGGGTCATGTCATCTCCATTTGCGACATAACTCAAGGACTACCTGTATAGTGTCAACTAGAAAATTAGACCGAGTCAACCCTGGTTAGAGTTACATGGGTACAAGTTTGCGGCAGCCAGCTATTCACTTGGTGTGACATATGAAAACAGGTTTGCCCATTGTATTAAGCCATGATTGCTCTTTAAATAGGACCAATGGCTGCCAAACGGACCACAGTATTATATTATTCAAGAATTATGCTCTAGTCTACGCTGTGCAGGACTTATTCATCCGGAAGGCTGACTGAAGCATGGATTCCCACACGGTAAGCCATACAGGCTAGGCCAGTGATGGCAAACCTTTTAGTGACCGAGTGCCCAAACTGCAACCCAAAACCCACTTATTTATCGCAAAGTGCCAACACGGCAATTTAACCCGAATACTGAGGTTTTAGTTTAGAAAAAACAAGGCGTACATTAACATCTTTTGTCTTAAAAATAAAAACACCAGAACAAAGCTTTCGACGAGACAACTTTTTACTGAAAGGTAAAAAGTTTGCATTTGGCATGCTTATGAACCATTAATGTGATTTCCGCTGTTGTATGCATGCTGATAATTTGTCTAACCTTGGCTCATACTTTGCAAGTTTGAAAGCAACACATGCAGCACTCAGGTCATCTGTTAGTCCGTTTCTGGTAGTCAGATTTGATATAATTCAAAGCTGAAAACAGCGCGCTCGCTCCGGAGACTTGTTTTGGCTAGGAAGGGGCTTGAGAAATGGCTTTTTTCCTGCGAAAACTTAGCCCAAGAGCCAGGCGCGCGTGCCCACAGAGAGGGCTCCGAGTGCCCCCCTCTGGCACGCGTGCCATAGGTTCGCCACCACTGGGCTAGCCGCTAGGCCACTGTTCCTCATCCTCAGCAACTTTCAGATGTGTGGCCTTCAACTCCCAGAATTCCCCATTGACTAAAAGACTCCTCCCCCTTGTAGCATTTTGGGAGAGAGCCTCTGGAAAGCTTTTGCTCATAAGTTATACCAGAAAACAGTTGGAAATTGGGTGTGTGTGTGTGTCTTTTTAATGCTCGTTCCCACCAAGTCTGTTCTCCTCGAAGAGCTGGAGAAGGTCAGGTTTCTTCGCCAGCTGCCTGGCGTACATCCCGGTGTCGTCTGGAGAATCCTTTAAGCCTGCCTGCAGGAGGAAACGCACGCAGGGTGCGTGTTGTCTCGCAGAAGCCATGTGCAGCGCTGCGGGACGGAGAAAGCAAAGCAAGAGTGAAGGCTTTGTGCACGCCATGGCCGGACGCAGCCATCTGGCTTCAGTCCCTCCAGCTCTTACTGAAGTCAAAAATTTTAACATTCGTTCATATGAATATATTCATTTTGCCTTAAAGGCCCAGCCTAGGTGGCTTTAGAGGCAGATTCGCTGTATTTATTTCAGAGGCAAATTTAGCCAATTTGCTCTAGTGGTTAAGGAATCAGGCTAGAAACTAGGAGCTGTGAGTTCTAGTCCTGCCTTAGGCATGAAAACCAGCAGGGTGACTCTGGGTTAATCACCAGGAGGCAGTGAGTTCTAGTCCTGCCTCAGGCATGAAAACCAGCAGGGTGACCCTGGGTTAATCACCAGGAGGCAGTGAGTTCTAGTGCTGCCTTAGGCATGAAAACCAGCAGGGTGACCTTGGGTTAATCACCAGGAGGCAGTGAGTTCTAGACCTGCCTTAGGCATGAAAACCAGCAGGGTGACCTTGAGTTAATCACCAGGAGGCAGTGAGTTCTAGTGCTGCCTTAGGCATGAAAACCAGCAGGGTGACCTTGGGTTAATCACCAGGAGGCAGTGAGTTCTAGTCCTGCCTTAGGCCTGAAAACCAGCGGGGTGACCTTAGGTTAATCACCAGGAGACGGTGAGTTCTAGTCCTGCCTTAGGCCTGAAAACCAGCAGGGTAACCTTGAGTTAATCACCAGGAGACGGTGAGTTCTAGTCCTGCCTTAGGCCTGAAAACCAGCAGGGTAACCTTGAGTTAATCACCAGGAGACAGTGAGTTCTAGTGCTGCCTTAGGCATGAGAGCTGACTGGGTGACTTTGGGCCAATCCCCAGGAGATTGGTCCTGGAGGTTACAGACCCTGTAAGGTGCTGTGGGGGGCACAGAGAGCATCAGGGCCTCCTGCACCCTGCTGACCTGGTTTGGCGGTCTGCCGGGGATCTCATTAGCGAGGCGGCCTTACCAGTTCGATGCTTCTTATCCTTCGCATGCAAGGAAGCCCCCAAGGAAAGCAGACACTGGATCGCACCCTTGTGCCCTTCCTACGTGGCAGAACAAAAACACAAAAGAGCCGAGGTTCAGACCAGGTTTGAGCTCCTTGAACTGCGGTTTGTGCAACCCACCGCAACCGGCTGGACTTGCTCCGTGGGCTAAGCCACGAATCGTAGTTTGCAATCTTGACGTTTTATTCATCCGTAGGGTTTCTATTTTATTCCCAGCTCAGGAGCCAAAGATGGCACCGACGATGGATGTCAAGTCGCAGAATCCTTGGGCAGGACCGCCCGTCACATGAATGAAGGGAGCTGGGCCACTAAAGGCTGCACTTGTTTCGCTGGAAAGCAGAAGTGGCCAGGAACAATTGCAGTAGGCTGGGGAGGATGGGACGTGAGGAGGAGGAAGACAAGGCCAGGAGAAGGTCACACACCAGATGGTGGATGTGTTCAGAGGTTCCTCCTCTTCCTTCCTCAGCAGTGAAGACTGTTTTAAAAGTTAAAAGAAGAATATATTTTTTTCGCAAATCCCTAGTTGGACAAAATATTTCATTCTTATGAGATTATGTTGAATCTGCTGGTTATTTGGCTTAAGGCACCCTTAATTGAGAGTCACTTTGGTCTAGAGGGCTCTAGGCTAGAAAACAGGAGATGGTGAGTTCTAGTCCACCTTAGGCATGAAAACCAGCTGGGTGAGTTTGAGCCAATCACCAGGAGACGGTGAGTTCTAGTCCCACCTTGGGAATGAAAGACGGCTGGATGACTTTGGGCCAATCACCAGGAGACAGTGAGTTCTAGACCCGCCTTAGCCATGAAAGTCAACTGGGTGACGGAGCCCATCACCAGGAGACGTGAGTTCTAGTCCCACCTTGGGAATAAAAGACGGCTGGTGACTTTGGTCCAAACACCAGGAGATGTGAGTTCTAGTCCCACCTTGGGAATGAAAGCCAGCTCGCTGTCTTTGGAACAATCACCAAGAGGCGGTGAGTTCTAGTCCACCTTAGGCATGAAAGCCAGCTGGGTGAATTTGAAAGCCAGCTGGCTGAGTTTGAGCCAATCACCAGGAGACGGTGAGTTCTAGTCCCACCTTAGGCATGAAAGCCAGCTGGGTGAGTTTGAGCCAATCACCAGGAGACGGTGAGTTCTAGTCCCGCCTTGGGCATGGAAACCAGCTAGATGACTTTGGGCCAATCATTCTCTCTCAGCCCAACCCACCTCACAGGGTTGTTGTGAGAAAAAATAGGAGGAAGATGTGTTTGACATGCTCGTCTCTTTCAGTTACTTGTAAAAAGAATAAAGGCGGGATGCAAACATACAAAATAAAGTGACGCTGCCCCAAAGGCCAATAAAAAAAGGATAGAGACCTTTGCCGCATAATGCAGGGCCGTGAGACCGAGGTCCGTGGCCCTTTCGTCGACATCAACCCCAAGGTCGGACACCAGGAACCGTAGTGCCTCCTCCTGTCCTGTGATT
This sequence comes from Azemiops feae, assembly GCA_023970755.1. Taxonomy (NCBI): domain Eukaryota; kingdom Metazoa; phylum Chordata; class Lepidosauria; order Squamata; family Viperidae; genus Azemiops; species Azemiops feae. The sequence continues at coordinate 14,130 of JALGBA010004210.1, forward strand.
GCAGCTCGGTGCAACGGCTGGTTGCCGAGAGCATCTCGGGTCTTACAATCAGCCTGCAGGATGGGGAACAGAAAGCAGAACACAAGGATTTGGGGTTGTAACCCCAAAGGCATGATGGGGAGGAGAGAAAGCATGTCTCAGAAATCCTGGGACAGAATAAGCCGGGTTTTTTCCAACTTGGCCGTTGGAAGATGGGCAGACCTCAGCTCCCAGAATTCCTCAGCCAGCGTGGAGAACTTTAGTCTAGGTCAGGGGTCCGCAACCTTGGCAACTTTAAGACTTGTGGACTTCAGCTCCCAGAATTCCTCAGCCAGCTTGGAGAATTTTAAGTATAGGTCAGGGGTCTGCAACCTTGGCAACTTTAAGCCTTGCGGACTTCAGCTCCCAGAATTCCTCAGCCAGCTTGGAGAATTTTAAGTATAGGTCAGGGGTCTGCAACCTTGGCAACTTTAAGACTTGTGGACTTCAGCTCCCAGAATTCCTCTGTGCCCTCCAAGTGCCCTTCCACCTCCAAGCGGCCTCAACGACTCTCAGAGAGAGTACTAAACGACCAGGTGACTGCGAGGAATATAAATCCTTCCATCCTCCACCATTCGGTCAGAACTAAAGAAGCTTCTTGGATGAGAAGCGAAATGTCTTCAAGGAGAAACAAAGTCCAGGTGTCTCTTGAAAAAAGCACCTTTGGGACACCTATTGACTTTGTCAGAAGGTCGCAAAAGGGGTTCATGGGACCCCGGGACACTGCAACCGTCATAAATATGAGTCAGTTGCCAAGGGATGCTGCAATGGGTGGAAAAGTCACTTTTTTCCAATGCCATTGTAACTTCGAACTTAATGTTGTAAGTCTAGCATTACCTGTACTCCTACGTTACCAGGGATAAAGCTAGCTTTCCAAAGGGACACCTGTCGGAGCAGGTGGACGATGAACGCACCTGGTGTCTCGCTAGAAGCACTTGGGCAACGTCCAAGTGGCCATTTTGTATAGCGTCCACAAAAGGGGTGATCCCGCAGTGGTCCCGAACGTCCGGCATGTAGCGGCACCTTGGAATAAATGCAGAAAAAAATGTGGAAAGGCACAATTGAACCCAGCCCAAAGCACACTCAAGAGCCAGTTGGGGAAAGTAATGAAGGTGCTGGACCAGGAACCAGGTGAGGTGAGTTCTAGTCCTCCCACAGTCAAGAAACTGCCTGAGGGATTTTGGATCATTCTCTCAGCCCATCCCACTTTACAGGGTTATTTTGCTGGGAAAAACTTAATACAAAACTTAATTTAAATAATAATAATGGTAATAATAATAATAATACTAATAATAATAATGGTAATAATAATAATAATACTAATAATAATAATAATAATAATAATAATAATAATAATAATGGTAATAATAATGGTAATAATAATGGTAATAATAATAATAATAATAATAATAATAATAATAATAATAATAATAATAATAATAATGGTAATAATAATAATAATAATAATAATAAATAATAATAATAAAATAATAATAATAATAATAATAATAATAAAATAATAATAATAATAATAATAATAATAATAATAATAATAATAATAATAATAATAATAATAATAATAATAATAATAATAATAATAATAATAATAGTTGTTGTTGTTGTTATTATTATTATATGATAATAGTTGGAAGGGACCTTGGAGGTCTTCTAGTCCAACCCCCTGCTCAGGCAGGAAACCCTATACTATTTCAGAGAAATGGCTGTCCAGTCTCTTCTTAAAAACTTTCAGTGTTGGAGCATTCACCGCTTCTGGAGGCAGGTTGTTCCACTGGTTAATTGTTCTAACTGTCAGGAAGTTTCTCCTTAGTTCTAGGTTGCTTCTCTCCTTGATGGGTTTCCATCCGTTGCTTCTTGTCCTGCCTTCAGGCGCTTTGGAGAATAGCTTGACTCCCTCTTCTTTGGGGCAGCCCCTGAGATATTGGAACACTGCTATCCTGTCGCCCCTCGTCCTTCTCTTCCTTAAACTAGACATATCCAATTCCAGCAACCGTTCCTTATATGTTTTAGCCTCCGGTCCCCTGATGATCTTTGTTGCTCTTCTCTGCACTCTTTCCAGAGTCGCAACATCTTTTTTACATCGTGGTGACCAAAACTGGGTGCCGTATTCCAGGTGTGGCCTTACCAAGGCCTTGTAAAGTGGTATTAACCCTTCACGTGATCTTGATTCTATCCCTGTTAATGCAGCCTGGCACTGTGTTGGCCTTTTTGGCAGCTGCAGCACACGGTTGGCTCAGATTTAAGGGACCGTCCACCAGGACTCCGAGGTCCCTCTCACAGTTACTGCTATTGAGCCAGGTACCACCTATACTGTACCTGATTGTAATAATAATAATAATAATAATAATAATAATAATAATAATAATAATAATAATAATAATAATAATAATAATAATAATAATAATAATAATAATAATAATAATAATAATAATAATTGATCAATTAATCATTGGAAAGGAAAGAGTAGAATATGACTAGCAGCAAGGCAATAAGGATCCCTGTAGAAGACCTGAAGGACCACGTTTGAGCCAGATCCTCCTGGAGAAAAGTGTATCTTTGTGATCACTAAGACTCCACAACAACCTGATGGTGTATTCAGGTAGTCCTCGACTTACAACAGTTCATTTGGAGCCCGACATTACAACGGCACTGAAAAAAGGGACTTAGGACCGTTTCTTTTTGCACTTACAACCGTTGCAGCATCCTCGAGGTCACATGATCAAAATTGGGAACTTTGGCAACTGGCATGTACTTCTGACGGTTGCAGTGTCCTGGGCTCACATGACCCCTCCTTTTGCAACCTTCTGACAAGCAAAGTCAATGGGGGAAGCCAGATTCACTTAACAACCGGGTTGCTAACTTAACCGTGGCAGCGATTCACTTAACCGCTGTGGCAAGGAGGGGCGTAAAAGGGGGCCGAACTCACTTAACGACCGTCTCGTCAGGAGCAAAAATCTGGGGCTCCGTTGTGGGTCGTAAGCCGAGGACTACTTGTAAACCGGGAGGAGCAAACTCAGCTCACCTTTCAAGAAGGATTTTCACGATTTCCAGGCGCCCGTGCATCGCTGCAAAATAGAACAGAGAAGGTAACACGGCTAGTATCGAAAACTTGGCAGCGGTTTCGCTCGTGCCGGTTTTTTCCAGACATCCCACACTCTAGCACCCATCATCCCCAGCCTGCCGCCCTCCCAAATCCCCAGGAAGCACTCAATCGCAAAAGGAAGATTTTCTCCTGAGCTGTTTATTCATCGAATTCAATCCTTCAACTTTAAGCAAGTATATATTGAGGGCAGCTGTCCCAAAGATGCTTTTTTTTTCGCACTTACAACCATTGCAGCATCCTCGAGGTCACATGATCAAAATTGGGACCTTTGGCAACTGGCATGTACTTCTGAAGGTTGCAGGGTCCCCGGGGTCAACTGGACTTTCTTGGGGTTTTTGTGTTTGTTTTTTTTAAAGAAAATTTTATTGATTTTTCTAGTTTTACGTTTTAATATTTGAAAAGCAACGTGGCGGCTGAGTTCATCGATGATTCAAAAACATACAAGTATCTTTAGTACAGATCTCAAGCTATTACATTAAATATTTCCTCTCTTTTCCCCTTGGCGTTTACTGTCTCATATTGAAACGAATGCCATTCTTATTACATCGATTAAATAAAAATAACTTTCTTACACTTATCAATCATTTTTAGTTTATACGTATCCTAGTTATTTTAACATTCGATCTTTATAGACAATCAATGTCCTAATTAGAAGTGAACCCTCTTCAAAGAAAAACAAGGAAGTCCAGTTGAAAAAGCACCTTTGGAATAACTGTGACCTGGATGACTGAGAATCTCCATAGACACTGAGGACAGTGGTTTTAAAACCACAACAATCCTGCGAGGGAGGTTGGGCTGAAGTCCCTCAACTAGGTTCTAGATTCAGCCTTCCCCACCATGGTCAAAAAAGTCAAGATGGCAGCAATGAAGACACCCCGGGAACTGCGCCCCTCCCCCTCTTGACTAGCTATAAATCATTCCTGCTAACCAAATCAAAAGATTCCTCTGTTAAGATTTACTTACTCAATTTAAAGAGCTGCCCTTCTCACTTTTACGTCACGCTGGGCAGCTTAAAATCAAATAATACAGGGAGTCCTCAACTTACAAGAGTTCGTTTAGCGACCGTTTGAAGTTACAATGGTACTGAGGGGGGGGGAAGTGACTTAATGACCGTTTTCGCAAAGGCTTGGCAACCGTTTCATATTTATGACGGTTGCAGCGTCCCCGGAGTCCGTGTGTCACGCGATTCCCCTTTTGCGACCTTCTGAACAAGCAAAGTCTCAAGGGGGGGGGGGAAGCCAGATTCGCTTAACCGTGTTTCCTACTGAACGACGGTAGTGATTCACTTCACAAACGAGGCCAGAAAGATCGTTAAGACGGGGGGAAAGCCACTTAACTGTCTCGCTTAGCAACAGAAATTTGGGACTCGATTGTGGTCGTAAGTTGAGGACTTCCTGTAGATTGCACCCCTTAGAGTAAGTCCTCCTGTTCTAAGCAGTGAGCCTCCTAGACCAGGGGTAGGCAACCTTGGCTTTTCTATGACTTATGGACTTCAACTCCCAGAATTCCTGAGCCAGCATGGGGGAACTATGATCCCTCATGACTTGTGGACTTCAACTCCCAGAATTCCTGAGCCAGCATGGCTCAGCTTGGAAACCTCTCCCTTTCCCCTCAGCATGCCTGGCTCAGGAATTCTGGGAGTTGCAGTCCACGAGTCATAAGAGAGCCAAGGTTGCCTACCCCTGTCCTAGGGGATGGATTGGACCCAGGGTCAGGATAGCCACCAAGGAAGTTCAAAGCAAAATCCTGTCTAAGGAATTACACCCATTTCACAGACTGACTGATTCACCCACTGCTGAGGGAGCAACTCAACCATCTTAAGATGGGTGCACACGACACAACCTGCTGTGTGGAGGGGGGTCCTTCCGATCCGGCTTTCTGTATCCCAAGTGTCCGGAAAAGCATGCAGCAAGTATTGGATGACCCGTGGATCCCCTTCGCGGCTGGCGATGTGGAAACAATTCCAACCATCCTTGTTCTTTAGCTGCGGGTTGGCTCCGTGGTGGACAAGATCTCGGACGATCTCCAAGTTCCTCCTCGTACAAGCCATCATAAGAGGAGTCCTAGAAAATGGAGTGGAGGGAGAAAAGTCAACCTTCTCAAGCCTTTTCACAGGAGATCATCCAGACCTATGGGAAGAACAGCTCCCAGAATCCCCTGCCTCCCTGGGAACCAGCCAGAAACCTCTTTCGGAGGTTGAGGAACCTCAACTGAGAAAGGAGGTCTTCCCTTTAGATTCCTCCTTCAGTAGTGCAACAAGCATTTGGCAAGCTTGTGCTGCGTTTGCTTAATGACCGTGTGATTCCCTTAACAACTGCGCGGATTTGGTTAACAGGAAAAATCAAAGGTACAAGTACAGATTAGGCAAGACCTGGATTAAAAACAGCAACTGTGAGATGGACCTTGGAGTCCTGGTGGACGATCGCTTGACTATGAGCCAGCACTGTGCAGCAGCAACCAAAAAAGCTAATACAATCCTGGGTTATATAAACAGAGGCATAGAATCAAGATCACGCAAAGTATTAGTACCGCTTTATAAAACCCTAGTGAGGCAACACCTGGGATACTGCAGCCAATTTGGGTCTCCATATCACAAAAAAGATGTTGAGAGTTTGGGAAAAATTCAGAGAAGAGCAACTAAGATGATCCAAGGCCTGGAGACTAAAACATACGAAGAACGGCTTTGGGACCTGGGTTTGGCTAGTCTAAAGAAAAGAAGAAACAGGGGCGACATGAGAGCAGCGTTCCAGTATCTAAGGGGCTGCCACAAGGAAGAGGGGGTCAAACTATTCTCCAGAGCACCAGACAAGAAACAATAGTTGGAAACTGACCAAAGAGAGAAGCAACCTGGAATTAAGGAGAAACTTCCTGACAGTGTGGACAATTAACCAGTGGAACAGCTTGCCTCCATAAATCGTGGGCGCTCCATCACTGGAGGTTTTTAAAAAGAGGCTAGACCAGGGGTAGGCAACCTTGGCTCTTTTGTGACTCGTGGACTTCAACTCCCAGAATTCCTGGCTGGCTGGGGCAGGGGTAGGCAACCTTGGCTCTTTTAGGACTCGTGGACTTCAACTCCCAGAATTCCTGGCTGGCTGGGGCAGGGGTAGGCAACCTTGGCTCTTTTAGGACTCGTGGACTTCAACTCCCAGAATTCCTGAGCCAGCCATGCTGAGGGGAAAGGGAGAGGTTTCCATGCTGAGCCATGCTGGCTCAGGAATTCTGGGAGTTGAAGTCCACGAGTCATAAAAGAGCCAAGGTTGCCTACCCCTGGTAGACAGTCACTTGTCTGAGATGGTATAGGTTCTCCTGCTTCAGCAGGGGGCTGGACTAGAAGACCACCAAGGTCCCTCCCAACTCTATTCTATTCTATGGTAAAAAATATTCTTTAACAACCACCTGGCTCTGCCACAGAAATTCCGGTCCCAATTGTAGTCGTAAGTCAAGGACTATCTATAGATTAATATCTACATCATCTTCATCTACAAACCCAAGATTTGATTATTATTTTTAACATTTCACCGTACATGGCCCTCATGACTCTGGGCAGCTAAAATATAACAAAAAGTAAAATACAAAAACAGAAAAATAGAACCACGCTCATCAAGCCTCAGTTGGAATTAAAAACTGGCCCATCGGTCAGAATTCACACAGGCAATGCATGGGCTCCTGCCCCTCCGAACCAAGTCTTTAATGCCTTAAAAAAAGGCCAGCAGAGTTATGGCTAATGTGATCTCCTGGTGGTCTCCCATTCAACACGAGAAAAACCGTTCCGTGCCAACCCACCGTACCAGTCGGCTTTTTTCAAGCAGTCCACAGTGGCTCTCCGTTCGAGAAGGTACAAGACGCAATCCCGGTGGCCCATGGAGGCAGCTTCGTGGAGGGGACGCTTGTAGTCCCGGTTCACCAGCTCAACGTTCATTCCTAGGATCTCAATGAGGTAACGCAAGATATCCAGCTTGCCGTGCCTGGCTGCAAAATGGAGCAGGGTGTCTCCCGACTTCTCCCAGTGCTTCTGTCTCACGTCTCTGTCCAGGTCAGGAACTTTTTCAATCTCTTCTTTGAGAAGGGTAAACATCCCTTCCCGTATTAGCCGGGGAAAGAGGTTGGCCATTTTTCCTCCCTCCATCGCGGGTCCAGAGCTCCAGAGGGAAAGACCTAAAGCCCATTTGAGGCAGACGGGCAGTTTAGAGGGGGGAAAAGAAATATCTTTCATATAAGTAAAAATGTATAAATATATAATGAAATATGTATTTTTATACAATATATGATTTACGTACATACACAAAATACATATTTTATGCAATATATTACATAGAATATATCAATATGCAAACATTCATAAGATATAACAAAAATAACATTCATTCATAAGATATAACAAAAATAACAAAAAAAGCTTCTTTCAACATGTAAAAAACAAGAAAAAAGTGAAGGAAATGATTGGTCCACTAGTGGGTGAAAGTGGCAAAAAGGTGACAAGCAACAGGGAGAAAGCAGAACTATTTAACTCATTTTTGCATCTGTCTTTACACAAAGGGAAAAAACAGACCAACCTACCAAAAATAGTGCCATAAAAAACAGAATAGAAATGCAAGTTAAGATAGGCAAGAAAACGGTAAGTGAGCACCTGTCCAGCCTAGACGAGTTCAAATCACCAGGACCAGATGGATTAACCCAGGGTTCCAAGGAACTGGCAGAGCAGCAATGTGATCTCAGAACCATTGAACCATATTTTCAAGATCCTGGAGAACTGAGGCAATTACCGGAGGACTGGAAAGGCTGATGTAAGTTCCCATCTTCAAAAAAGGGAAAAAAAATGGACCCAGGAAATTACAGACCTATCAGCCTGACTCAATACTGGGAAGATTCTGGAAAAGATAATCAACAACGAATCAGCGACCCACCTAGAGGCAAACAAAAATCACTTCTAAAAGCCAACATGGGTTTGTCAAAAACAGATCATGCTAGACAAAACTTATTGCATTCTTTGACCAAGTGACAAAATTAGTGGATCAGAGGAATGCTGTGGATATAATTTACTTGGACGTCAGTAAGGCATTTGATAAAGTAGATCACAACCTACTACTTGATAAGATAAAAAAATGTGGGTTAGACAGCATCACCACTGGATGGATTCGTAGCTGGCTGACCGGCTGTACTCAGCGTGTGGTCCTCAATGGAACCGCATCTACATGGAGGGAAGTGTGTAGTGGGGTGCCCCAGGGCTCTGTTCTGGGCCCAGTGCTCTTCAACAATCTTCATCAACGATTTGGACGAGGGGATAGATGGGGAACTCATCAAAATTGCGGATGACACCAAGCTGGCAGGAATAGCCAACACTCCAGAAGACAGGCTTAAGATACAGAGGACCTGGACAGACTTGAAGATTGGGCGCTATCTAACAAAATGAAATTCAATGGTGAAAAAGTAAGGTTCTACATTTAGGCAAGAAAAACCAAATGTACAGGTATAGTATAGGGGGTACCTTGCTCAATAGTAGTAACTGTGAGAGGGATCTCGGAGTCCTAGTGGACAATCACTTAATATGAGCCAGCAGTGTGCTGCAGCTGCCAAAAAAGCCAACACAGTGCTGGGCTGCATTAACAGAGGGATAGAATCAAGATCACGTGAAGTATTAATACCACTTTACAATGCCTTGGTAAGGCCACACTTGGAATACTGCATCCAGTTTTGGTCACCACAATGTAAAAAAGATGTTGAGACTCTAGAAAGAGTACAGAGAAGAGCAACAAAGATGATTAGGGACTGGAGGCTAAAACGTATAAGGAACAGTTGCTGGAATTGGGTATGTCTAGTTTAATGAAGAGAAGGATGAGGGGGGACATGATAGCAGTGTTCCAATATCTCAGGGGCTTGCCACAAAGAAGAGGGAGTCAAGCTATCTCAAGGCGACTTAGGGCAGGACAAGAGTAAATGGATGTTAAAATAGTCAAGAAAGAAGCAACCTGGAACTGAGGAGAACATTTCCTGACAAGTTAGAACATCTCCAACCAGTGGAACAACCTGCCTCCAGAAGTGGTGAATGCTCCAACACTGTAAGTTTTTAAGAAGAGACTGGACAGCCATTTGTCTGAAATGGTATAGGGTTTCCTGCCTGAGCAGGGGGTTGGACTCGATGACCTCCAAGGTCCCTTCCAACTTTATTATTATTATTATTATATAAATATCCAAAAATATTTTAAATATTTAAAAGTGAAATGAAAAATAAATTAAAAAATATTTTTTTATATTTTCTGTATAGATTCATAATATATATAAACATAGGAAATATACTGTATTTTTATACAATATAAAAATATTCAAAAATATTTTAAAAATGAAATAATTAAAAAATAATGTTTTATAGTTTTTTATCCATTATATGTATGTATATGTATATATGTATATGTGTATGTGTGTATGTGTATATGTATATGTTTATATGTGTGTGTATATGTGTATATATGAATATGTATATGTATATATATGTGTGTGTGTGTGTGTGTGTATATATATATATATATATACACGTTAGAAAAACAAAGAAAAATAGAACACCAGGATAGAAATATAAACGAGACTGTTTATTGTAAAACCACTTAGCTTTCGTCGTATTTTTAATGTAATTAAGGATATACATATATATATATAATGTATATATGCACACACATACACACACACATATATATACATATATATTATATAAAATATATATAAAATATAAAAATATGAAATATAAATACACATACACACTGGCACAAGAGTCAACTCAGCTTTGGGCGATCTCTTTTATCCTAAGTTTTATCCCAGTTTTCACGTTTTCTTCTAAAAGCACATTAGACAAAAACATCTGGAAAGCAGCTGGGAACATCTGTAGTGGAACAACCAATGTTATGGCAAGATACCATACAGAACCCGGAAGTGACGGCTGTAAGGCACTGCACCCTTATAGCATTTTTTTCCCTGCATTACATCATCAACTACGCGCGACGCTTCATTGGTCCGCACCTGGCAACTCTTCCGCCTGAAGGAGGAGCCATGGGGAGCGAGCTCTGCGATAGGACGACAGAGACACACCTCTCGGAGCGACCCAAGGCTCAGAGGGCGGGTTTCGCGGGCCGAGTCGTCAGCAGTTTAGGTTGCGCGTCACCAAAGGGCGGGGGTGGCAAGTTCAGGTGCGCGTGCAAGAAGGGCTGCTGGCCGCTTGCAAACTAGGGCGAGATCAAAGTTAAGCAGCCAGGATTAATTGAAAATCCAATTAAGTACTAATGAGATTGTTTTTGGGGGGGGGCTAGACCTGGAAAGGATCGTCATCCAGGCCGAATCCTATCCTATCCTATCCTATCCTATCCTATCCTATCCTGATTTTGGAGAAAAATAATTGAATTGCTTTTTGGAAGGGAGGGAATAAAAGGGGGAAAAAAGTGAATTGCAGCCCAGGGTTCGTCAACCTGGCGCCCTCCAGATTCTGAGGTCTTTTTACAGTTAGTCTTAGGCTTAAGACCGCAAAACTGCAGCTCCTAAAGTGAGAAAGTTACTAAAGTGAATTTTGAAAATCGCCCTGGCTGCTTGTCAAGAAAAAGAAAGCAAAGGAATGTGGAAAGGACTCGATGGAGCCCACGGCCACAATAGAACTGTGACTTCCCCCAGAGAAGGAAATATTAAAAGGGCAGAAAAATATATTTCCTCAAAGGATCTTAAAGAGGCAGGAATGCATGCCCAGTTTTTCTTTATAGCCCCAAGTCTCCCTCCCCCAAGCAGAAACCAGCGCTGTACAAATGCAGATATAAATAATCCAGGAAAGTTGCAGGCCCCCAGACAGCCACTTGTCTGAAATGGTATAGGGCAGGGGTAGGCAACCTTGGCTCTTTTATGACTTGTGGACTTCAACTCCCAGAATTCCTGAGCCAGCCATGCTGAGGGAAAAGGGAGAGGTTTCCAAGCTGAGCCATGCTGGCTCAGGAATTCTGGGAGTTGAAGTTCACAAGTCATAAAAGAGCCAAGGTTGCCTACCTCTGGTATAGGGTTTCCTGCCTGAGCGGGGGGTTGGACTAGATGACCTCCAAGGTCCCTTCCAACTTTATTATTATTATTATTATTATTATTATTATTATTATTATTATTATTATTATTATTATTATTATTATTAATCATTGCACTGTTGCAGAAAACCACAAGACTCAGACCCCGGAATCAAAAGAAGTTGGTTTTATTTGCGCAAAGGTTCAGAGCAAAAATCATAACAACATCTGAACACCTTCTCATGGAATAACAAGTGCATATATACTCTTTTAGAAGCAGCAAAACACGGAAATGTAACTTGTTAGCATTGATTGGTTACTCGAATTACAGCCCCCTGTTGCTATGCTAAAGTAGCTAAATATCTTGTCCCCCTCTCATGGATCGAGGTCACAGGTGTCTTGCCAAAGCATCTAAGTTTCCGGCAGCACATTTGTGGTTAGCTACCAGCGAGAGCGAGACATAGAAGCGAGACATATGTGGTTACTTGTAACAGAGCTTCATGCTTGACACTCATATGTGACCGACAGACGAACTTGTGGTTTGACATTTTCCACTTCCTTTTTGCTTCTTCTAACTAATACATGCATTTAAGACTCATGTCCTGTTTTATGACCTATGTCTTGTTTTATGTCCTGTCTTGTTTTATGTCCTGCCTTAGCACAGTCAGCCAGATTTGGCATTTTGTCTACCTATCGAGTCCTTCCCAAGGACCTGGGATAGGCAAATGTGGATGTTTGATGGTATTACAGATATCGTCGCAGGATGGAAGCAGTTCCTAGTAAGACTGCCTTTTGCAATTGACTAATGGCGAATTTGTCAATGCCGATGATGGTGTCCAAGTGGTGCTCCAGTTGTTTTGGGATTGCACCCAAGGCGCCTATTACTATTGGTACTACCCTTGCTTGCTTTTGCCACAGTCTTTCTATTTCTATTTGTCGGTCTTTGTATTTTGTTATCTTCTCCAGTTCTTTCTCGTCTATTCTGCTGTCTCCAGGCACTGCCACGTCCACTCTCCAGACTTTTTTGTCTTTCTTATCGACAATTGTTAAGTCCGGGGTGTTATGTTGCAGGTGCTTATCTGTTTGAATTCTGAAGTCCCAGAGCAGTTTAATTTTATCATTTTCTATGACTTTCTCTATTTTATGATCCCACCAGTTCTTGCTTACAGGCAAATGATATTTCTTGCAGATCTTCCAATGCATTATTATTATTATTATTATTATTATTATTATTATTATTATTATTATTATTATTATTATTATTATTATTATTATTATTATTATTATTATTATTATTATTATTATTATTATTATTATTATTTTATGCAATTAAATAAATTTAAATACAGGTCATCCTCAACTTGCAACGGTTTGTTTAGTGACCGTTCAAAGTTACAGCGGTACTGAAAAAAAGTGACTTAGGACCATTCTTGACACAAACTCTTGGCACCATCCCCATGGTCACGTGATCAAAGTTCAAAGGCTTGACTCATTATCTATGACGGTGGCAGCGTCCCGGGATCAGCCGATCCCCTTTTGTAACCTTCTGGCAAGCAAAGTCACTGGGGAAGCCAGATTCATTGACCAACTGCAGCGATTCACTTAACAACGGTGGCAAGAAAGCTCGTCAAATTGAGCAAAACTCACTTAACGAAGTTCTCACTTAGCCACAGATACATTTATTTCATTTCATAAATAAAAATATATTTAAATAAATTGAATACACTTAAAATGTTTAGGCAATCCGTCAGGCTCGCCCTTTTCTGGGTGATGCGCTTGGTCGACAGTTCAAATCCCAGTAAAGAGTTAAACAGTTCTACTCAACGAAACATGTTCAGGCAACAGGAGCATAAACGTGGCGCATCCCCGGTTCTGCCGGTTGCCATGAACCAAGAAAGAAATTTGAGCCTCTAATTAGCAGACTGTCTGAAAGAAACATCTGGAAGGCATCTGAAACAGCTGGCTCGTTGGTCTAGGGGTATGATTCTCGCTTAGGGTGCGAGAGGTCCCGGGTTCAAATCCCGGACGAGCCCAATTTTTTCTCTCCCTGGGATAACTTCTTTCAGGAAGCAGAGAGACAAACACATTAAAATTTGATCGGCATCTCTCGGTGTGTGTGGTGGCTAGGGAATTCTGGGAGTTTAAGTCCACCCATCTTCAAGTGCTGGCTGGGGAATTCTGGGACTTAAAGTCCACATATCTTAAGCAGGTTGGCTGGGGAATTCTGGGAGTTGATGTCAACAGAACTTAAACTAGTCAAGCTTGAAATATATTAATTTTTAGATGATTTAAGGATGAAATTCTCCCTCCGACCTCTGGGGGCCGTGCTTTCAAGGAAAACAGATTTGTTTTAAAAAGTTGGAAAAACTAAAGAGATCATTGTCGATTTCAGAACAGGCAGGTACAGCTACATTCCTCTGTGTATTGCTGATTCACCTCTGGAGGTGGTTAGCAGCATCAAGTTTCTGGGTGTGCAGCTAATGAGTAGACTAGCTTGGTCTCTCAACAGCGAGACACTGGTGAAAGCGGGCACAGCAGCGCCCACATTTTCGCATGATGAGAAAAGCACATCTTCCTTCCCCTGTCCTTACCACTTTCTATAGAGGGACCATCGAGAGCATCCTGTCGTATTGCATTGCTGTCTGGTTTGGGAGCATCCCTGCTTCAGACAGGAAGGCAATGCAGAGAGTGGTAAGGACAGCAGAAAAGATTATCGGTAGTTCACTCCCTTCCATCCAGGACAGGGCATGTAAGCGATACTTGGGCGGTGTCCGCAGAATTTTTCTGGGACGCTACACATCCTCTTTACGACCTGTTTTCCTTGTTACCTTCTGGGAGGGGGGGGGGCTTCGTGGTATCCAAAGCAGAACATCCAGATTCGATCACAGTTTTGTTCCATACAGTATTAACCTTGTGAACTCTCAAGCTTCCTCTTTCTGATATGTATTCAAGATCGGTAGTAATTTATATATATATATATTTACTAGGTCTTGTGTGTGTGTGTGTGTGTGTCTGTGTCTGTGTGTATGTACGTATGTGTGTATATCTATATCTATATAGCTATCTGTCTATCTTATCTATCTATCTATCTATCTATCTATCTAATCTAATTTATCTTAGCTATCTATCTTAGCTATCTATCTATATCTTAGCTATCTATCTATATCTTAGCTATCTATTTATATCTTAGCTATCTCTAATCTATTTTATCTATCTAATCTATCTAATCTATTTAATCTAATCTATTAAATCTAATATATTAAACCTAGTCTATCTAATCTATCCATCTATCTATTAAATCTAATCTATCTATTAAATCTAATCTATCTAATCTATATCTAATCTATATCTAACCTATCTAATCTATCTAATCTATCTATCTATCTATCTATCTATCTATCTATCTATCTATCTATCTATCTATCTATCTATCTATCTATCTATCTATCTATATCTTATCTATTAAATCTAATCTATCTAATCTATCTATTAAATCTAATCTATCTATCTAATCTATCTATTAAATCTAATTTATCCTCTATCTATTAAATCTAACCTATCTATTAAATCTATCTATCTATTAAATCTAACCTATCTAACCTATCTAATCTATCTATGGGCATAGTTATATACCTATATGTTTGTAGCATGTGTATTTGTGTGTTATGTATGGGTATAGGTAGATAAATACTTTCTTTGGAGAGCAGGCAACAGATTTTCATTTTTAAGGTGTGCCAGTGCGCCCATCATTTTTTCACACGGCCGTTGCAGCATCCCCGTGTTCACATGATCAAAATTTGGGTGCTCTGCAACTGGTTCATATTTACGACGGTGGCAGTGTCCCGAGGTCAGGTGATCCCCTTTTGCGACCTTCTGACAAGCAGAGTCAATGGGGGAATCCGAATTCACTTAACAACCGTGCGGCTAACTTAACAACTGCAGCGACTCGCTTAACATCTGTGGCAATCAAGGTCGCAAAATGAGGCGAAACCCACTGAACAAGTGTTTCACTTAGCAATGAAATTCGGGGGCTCAATTTTTGGTCGTTAAGTCGAGGACTGCCTGTAAAGGACCCAGTTGATATCAGGGCAGAAAACCACGGGCAAAGTCATATCAGAGAGCATTTTATTCTCCCAGAATGCTCTGGGGCAGACCTCAAAGTGACCTCAAAGGAGACTTTGACCACGCCACTCAAGCCAGAAAGAGCTGAATTCAGCCTTTTCTCCCCACCACCACCACCACCACCCGCAAGGGCGTGGGAGAACCGGAAGTAAGTGCTGCGTGGTACTCGACGCTTGTCGTTTTTTTCTGGATCTCTTTGGGGAGGGGAAATGCCCGTCAAATTGCGCGCGACGTTTCATTGGTCCGCACCGGGCAAACTCTTCCGCTTTGAAGAAAGAGGAGCAATATGGAGCCAGCCCTGTGATAGGTCGGCAGAGGCACATCAGTCGGGGCGAGGGGCAGGAAGCGGGGTTTCAATTGGCTGAAGCCTAGTTTAAATTGCGCGTATTGGGGCGCGAGTTGCGGGGCGCGTGCAAGAGGGGAGCGGTGGCTGTTTGCAAATTAGGCGGAGCAGATCAAAGTACGTCCCAATTTAGTTTCAAAATGTGATTAATTGCTAATGGGGATTCTTGTTATTAGAGCCGGGAAAGGAACTGTTATCCCATCCGGATTTTTTTTGGGGGGGGAAAAATAATTGAATTGCTTTGGGAGGGGGAGGAGAGAAAAAAATAAGTCAGTTGCAAAGCCGACCATCGTCAACCAGAGATTGGGGGTATTACATGTCCTATCATCCCCTGCACGCAGGCTGGGGGATTCTGGGAGTGGGAGTCCACCCCTCTTAAAGGTTGGCATGGCTTAAGGAAGGGCTGGAAGGGCTGGTTTGGGGTCTGCCTTAATGGCAATGATGGGAAATTAAAATCTCTATTTTATTACTGTTAACCTCCCCCCCCCCAGTCGCCTGGGATAGTGAGGTGGGCGGCACATAAGTTAAACAGACAAACCGGCGTCCCTTAGCCTGAAATGTCAACCTGGGCACCAAATGGAGCTCCTATGCATTTGTTTACTTTTACTTTTATTATTATTGATTTATTGTTTTCCCCACTTTCCTCTTTCCGCTGTGTATTCAAAATGGACAGTGATTAGTGTGTGTGTATGTGTGTGTGTTTGTGTATCTGTGTGTTTGTGTGTTTGTGTGTGTATTCTTTTGAGAGCAGGCAGCAGAATTTCATTTTTAACGTGTGACCGTGTGTTCACAGTACAGAATGACCAAAAAGGTTATCAGATTTTTTTTTCAGGTTTCTCCAGCTACTCGTTTGCACGGAGATAGTTATATATATTAAATATAAATCTTTGTGATGTGTGTGTGCGTGTGCGTAAACACACACACACACACAGCTAGCTAGCCAGTTTGGTCTACGGTTAAAGCACCTTAGCCATTCTCTCTGTCTATCTCTGTCTCTATCTCTATCCATCTATCTATATCTATTTATCTACCTGTCTGTCTATATTTATCTCTATCCATCTATAATGTCTCTATCATCTGTGTCTGTGTTGTCAGTCTCCTTCCCTATCTATCTATCTATCTATCTATCTATCTATCTATCTATCTATCTATCTTTCTTTCTTTCTTTCTTTCTTTCTTTCTTTCTTTCTTTCTTTCTTTCTTTCTTCTTTCTTTCTTTCATCATCTCTCTCTCATTTCTATCTCTCTCTATTTTTCTTCCTATCATCTATCTTTCTTTATTTTTTCTTTCTTTCATCATCTCTCTCATATCTATCTATCCCTCTTTCTTTCTTTCTTTCTTTCTTTCTTTCTTTCTTTTCTTTTTCTTTCCTCCATCCCACTCTCTCTCTTTCCTATCTATCTATCTATCTATCTATCTATCTATCTATCTATCTATCTATCTATCTATCTTTCTTTCTTTCTTTCTTTCTTTCTTTCTTTCTTTCTTTCTTTCTTCTTTCTTTCTTTCATCATCTCTCTCTCATTTCTATCTCTCTCTATTTTTCTTCCTATCATCTATCTTTCTTTATTTTTTCTTTCTTTCATCATCTCTCTCATATCTATCTATCCCTCTTTCTTTCTTTCTTTCTTTCTTTCTTTCTTTTCTTTTTCTTTCCTCCATCCCACTCTCTCTCTTTCCTATCTATCTATCTATCTATCTATCTATCTATCTATCTATCTATCTATCTATCTATCTATCTATCTATCTATCTATCTATCTATCTATCTATCTATCTATCTATCTATCTATCTATCTATCTATCTATCTATCTATCTATCTATCTATCTATCTATCTATCTATCTATCTATCTATCTATCTATCTATCTAGTCTCTATCATCTGTGTCCATGTTGCCTGCCTGCCTATCATTATCATCTGTGTCCGTTATCTGTCCGTCCATCCATCCATCTCTTTGTCTGTCTGTCTATATCTATCTCTATCCATCTATCATCTCTATCATCTGTATCCTTGTTGTCTGTCTGTCTGTCTATCTATCTATCTATCTATCTATCTATCTATCTATCTATCTATCTATCTATCTATCTATCTATCTATCTATCTATCTATCTCTATCTATCTATCTATCTATCTATCTATCTATCTCTATCTATCTATCTATCTATCTATCTATCTATCTATCTATCTATCTATCTATCTATCTATCTATCTATCTATCTATCTATCTATCTATCTATCTATCATTATATTCTGTGTCTGTGTTGTCTGTCCGTCCGTCCATCTATCCATCTATATCTCTTTATCTGTCTGTCTAAATCTCTATCCATCTATCATCTCTATCATCTGTGTCCTTGTTGTCTGTCTGTCTATCTTATCTATCAAACTATATCTATCTATCTATATCTATCTATATCTATCTATATCTATCTATCTATCTATCTATCTATCTATCTATCTATCTATCTATCTATCTATCTATCTATCTATCTATCTATCTATCTATCTATCTATCTATCTATCTATCCATCCATCCATCCATCCATCCATCCATCCATCCATCCATCCATCCATCCATCCATCCATCCATCCATCCATCCATCCATCCATCCATCTATCCATCATCTGTCTATCATCTCTCTATCTTTCTGGGTTTGCAATGGACCCGGTTTTTGTCTTTCACTAGTAAGTCTTCTGTCACCAAATGCCATTTTTTTCTGTTTTTCCTTGTGGGTCAGTGACATCTTTCAAGCAACTCCGCCTGACAGTGAGTGATTGTGAAGCTCTTCGTCAGAGCCCAGAAGGCACAGCCGCCCTGACGCAGCCCCTCACCAAGAGGCCGGGCAGCCGAGGTTCCTGTAGGGGCCTTTGCCCAACTCCTCGGAGGAAGAAGCGTTCCAAAGGTGTGTTGAGTTGTGACCCTTTGCATTGGGTTGCAAGGCTGAGCAGGGCCTTTCCTGAAAAGATCAGTTAACGGTTTCAGGGCACAAAAGTGGTGTTGTGTCCATTGCAATGCAAGATATGGAGGGTGCGTTGCAACAGTTTGGTGCTGCCTTTGCCAGTTGTCCCCTGTTGTTAGAGGTTGGCGCCCTGTTTATATAGCCACATGTATAGAGAGAGCTGATGATATTACCTAGTTGGGTCGTGAAACGTCTTGTGCATGAAAACCACCAAGCTCAGAGAGCATCAAGTATTCCACAGTCGTCTCCTCCTCCTCCTCCTCCTCCTCCTCCTCTTCTTTTTCTTCTCCTTCTCCTTCTCCTCCTCCTCCTCCTCCTCACCCCTTAGTTGGGTCAGGAAACGTCTGCAAGAAAACCACCAAGCTCAAGAGAGCATCAAGGACCCACAGTCGTCTCCCTCCTCCCTGCCCCTCCTCCTCCTCCTCCTCCTCCTCCTCCTCCTCCTCCTCCCTGAAACCCCCCTCCCTTCTAACATTGATGTTACCTGGTCATGAAACATCTGCAACAAAACCAAGAAAACCCCCAAGCTCGTAGCAGAGCACCAAGGACCCTACACACATCTTCTCTCCTACTCGTTTCAAATGTCGCGGCTTTTACAATTTTACATCTGCTCTGCGGGTACCAGGGCTTAAAGGCTTAAGTGGGAGATGGGGAAGGCAGTCCTCGACTTAATGAGCCCAAAATTTCTGTTGCTAAGCGAGACACTGGTGAAATGAATTTTGCGCCGTTTTGCAATCTCGCTTGCCACAATGGCCGTCACAGTCGCGTGACCCCGGGACTTTTGCCACCGATGCCGCAAGGGTCGCAAGTGTGAAAAATGGTCCTAAGTCCCCTTTTTCAGTGCCGTTCTAACTTTGAACGGTCACTAAAGGAACTGTTGTAAGTCGAGGACCATCTGTACAGAGGCCTGCCATTGTCCGCCAGCACCCTGCTCTTCGACGTGGCCGAAGCTGTCCTTGGAAGCTGCTGTAATTGTCTTTCCTTTCTGTCTCTCTTGGGTGGGCAGGTCACCAAAGCACCATCCCGGATTACTTCAGGAGTCGATCCCGCATCCTAAAATGCTCCGATAACGTGGCAGAAAGCAACCACGTCAAAGCTGAGGAACCTCCGGAGAACCTGGCTCTTGATCTGGCGTCTGACTCGGATGACTCCTGCAGTCTTCTTGGAGGTGAAGGGGACACACTGGTGGCCCCCAGGAAACGATTACGTTTCTCCCAGGGACCTAGCCACTCCTACGGAAGCGCTGGCCAAGAGGTCCAAGAACACAAGCCATGGTTGGGGAGGCCTCCTGAGCA
This sequence comes from Azemiops feae, assembly GCA_023970755.1. Lineage (NCBI taxonomy): Eukaryota > Metazoa > Chordata > Lepidosauria > Squamata > Viperidae > Azemiops > Azemiops feae. The sequence goes on from JALGBA010004210.1 coordinate 34,008, forward strand.
GAGATCAGGTGGTGGGACTGTCAAGCAGGACGCCCAAGACGTGGAATTGGACCCTCTTCCCGATGCCCACTTTGGGCTCCTGGGAACTCAGTCTGGGAATGATGTACCTCAGGGAACCTTGGAGGAACTGCCAGATGAAATCCTTCAAGAGATCTTTGCCCTGGTGCCCATAGTTGATCTTCTCCAGAACCTCTGTCAGGTGTGTCAACGTTGGAAACGTATCGTCTCTGACCTGAAGGTAAGTGAATGCCTTTATCCCAGGAATGGTGGGCAGGACCTGGTACAGGCATTGTCTCCCTTTGGTGTGGTTCCTTCCATGGTTTAGCTCTCATTGTCAGGATTCCATCCTTCTGTTTGGCGTCCCTTTTCCATGGGGCAAATATCTTTGAGATGCTAAGGAGAAGACATCTCTGAAGTCACCCCGGGCAGGTAGCAGGTTATGCTCACCGTTGACTTTCTCCAAGTCTTGGAAATGCCAACTTTAAGGACAAGCAGAGAGAGGGCATAGAAGAGAATATTATAGCTCAGGGTTGACCTGTGGGGTCCTTGGTGCTGTCTGAGCTTGGGGGTTTTCTTGCAGACGTTTCACGGCCCAGCTAGGGAACATCATCAGTGTTATACTACGGTCTTTTTCAAACTTGGCCACTTTTAACATGGGTGCATTTTCGTTGCCAGAATTCTAGGAAGTGAATAACCACAATTTCTTCTCCTCCTCCTCCTCCTCCCACTTCTACTTCTACTTCCTTCTTCTCCTCCTCCTCCTCTCCCTCCTCCTACTTCTACTTCCTTCTTCTTCTCCTCCCTCCTCCCTCTTCTACTTCTACTTCTTTCTCCTTCCTCTTCTACTACTTCTTTCCCCTCTTCCTCCTCCTCCTCCTCTCCCTCCTCCCACTTCTACTTCTACTTCCTTCTCCTCGTCCTTCCTCCTCCCTCTTCTACTTCTTTCTCCTCCTCCTCCTCTCCTCCCACTACTACTTCCTTCTCCTCCTCCTCCTCCCTCCTCCCTCTTCTACTACTTCTTTCCCCTCCTCCTCCTCCCCCCCTTCTACTACTACTTTCCCCTCCTCTCCTCTCCTCCCCTACTAAACTACTTCCTTCTTCTCCTTCTCCCTCCTCCCTCTTCTACATTCTTGTCCCCTCCTCCTCATTTCTACTACTACTTTCCCCTCCTCCTCCTCTCCTCCCACTACTACTTCCTTCTCCTCCTCCTCCCTCCTCCCTCTTCTACTACTTCTTGCTCCTCCTCCCTCTTCTACTTCTACTTCTTTCTCCTCCTCCTCCTCTCCTCCTCCTCCCTCTTCTACTACTTCTTTCCCCTCCTCCTCCCACTTCTACTTCTACTACTTCTTTCCCCTCCTCCTCCCCCCCTCTTCCCTCCCCCTCCCTGTAAAATCCCAATCCCTTCTAGCACTAATGGGTTGAAGATACTAACTAGTTCTGGTCATGAAACACGCTGGTGGGGAAATTCTGGGAGTTGAAGCCATGAGTTTTGAAAAGTTTTCAGGCTTTAAGAATGACTGGTCTAAGGTATCTGCTAACAAGGCTTTGCTGAACGATTAACCCAGTCATGGTGCAACTCTTGAATTCTGGGGAGGTGGGCCATGTTCCGACTTGTAGCACGCTTCCTGTCATCCAAGTCAAATCAAAGGTGATTTTTCCTTGCTTTTTTGTTGTTGTTTTTGCCGATTTAGGTTTTGGCCTCTTGCTTTTTATAAATCAAAACTTTTAATTCTTAATTTAATGGGAGGAGGAGGAGGAGGAGAAGGAAGTAGAAGTGAGTAAGTTAAAGAAACAATGATAAGGTGGGCGAAAAACTTTGGTTACAATATAGAACTAGAAAAGTGGGTGCTTTGGATAGATTGGTTCCCTAAAGTGGGAAATGTTGGCCATCAAAAGGGAACGACTCGATTCAAAGCACGTAAAAATAATAAAGGCTGGATTAAAGGGGGGAAAAAAAGGAAGAAGCCCCAAATCGTGATATCCGATTTTTTATTCTGGCCTTTCAGTTCATCCCTTGGAAGAAACTCTACTATCAGTATGTGAAGGCCGTCGACCCAGCCTTGCTGACTGTTCGAATCCTTCTGCAACGGTACAGCTTAACCCAGACGCACCCCCAGTGCATGCTGGGATTTATCCGGTGAGTGGTCTTCACGAGGTCACCGTGACAAATCATCTCCTTGGCTTTAGTTAGAATGAGGTATCCTGGTAGGGGCGGTCCTTGAGTTATGACCACGGTTGGGAGCACCCCAAGGCCAGAGACGGAAAAACGGATGGAGAGATTCAAACTAGAAATAAGGAGACATTTTTCTGACAATGAGAACGATCAACGATCAATGGAACAGAAGTTGCCTTCAGAAGTTGTGGGAGCTTCATCCCTGGAGGCTTTCAAGAAGAGACTGGACTGCCATCTGTCAGAAATGATCTACTACTAGGTCCCTTCCAACTCTGTTATTCTATTCTATTCTATTCTATTCCTATTCTTATTCTTATTCTATTCTATTCTATTCTATTCCCTATTTTCTATTCTATTCCCTATTTTCTATTCTATTCTATTCTATTCTATTCCCTATTTTCTATTCTATTCTATTCCCTATTTTCTATTCTATTCTATTCTATTCTATTCCCTATTTTCTATTCTATTCCCTATTTTCTATTCTATTCTATTCTATTCCCTATTTTCTATTCTATTCTATTCTATTCTTATTCCTATTCTATTCTATTCTATTCTATTCCCTATTTTCTGTTCTGTTCTGTTCTGTTCTATTCTATTCTATTCTATTCTATTCTCCATTGCATCTATTCTATTCTATTCTATTCTATTCTATTCTATTCTATTCTATTCTATTCTATTCTATTCTATTCTATTCTATTCTATTCTATTCTATTCTATTCCTATTCCTATTCCTATTCCTATTCCTATTCCTACTCTACTCTACTCTACTCTACTCTACTCTACTCTACCCTACCCTACCCTACCCTACCCTACCCTACCCTACCCTACCCTACTCTACTCTATATACTCTACTCTATTCTGCATTCTATTATCTTATTATATTTCTATTTCTATTTATTCCTATTCCTATTTCTATTCCTTGCTAAGCCAGGTTGATATGCAGGTTCTGAGGTTTTGCTTGATAAAAAAATACAGGAAACCAGAAGTTGCCTTCAAGCTTTTACGTTTATATTCAGCTGAACAAAGACGGGCTTCTCTAAAAAGAGAAAAAGGCCCAAAGCCTTATTTTGATACCTACTTTGATTACATAAGCAATCCACTCAGCAAAGCTGACCCACATAAGATAAAGACTTCGCCCTTTAAGGCTGGCACACTGTAGATAAGAAGGAAGAAAGCAGAAGTAGCTAGAAATGTTCCCTTTTGGGTGTTTCCCCAAGACACCAGATGTTCCCGGGTGGGTTAGGATATTGGGTGTTTCCTGTCCTGTCCTTTTGTGACCTTGCATTCATGGTTCTGCAAGTGGCCAGAGATAGCGGGGCCGTCTGCACGTATTCACAATTGCTAACTGTCGCCTTTTCACCGGCGGCTGGTGGAAGTTGTAAGGAACTCCTGGTTGGAGCATTACCACCAACCACGACCCAGGAAGGCATAACTGCTGGAGGCCTAATGGCTGTCAACACCGCCCTTCAGGAAGTGCTGAAAACTGCATTTATCCGTGATGGATTAGCTGAGTGGTGGCGAACCTACGGTACGTGTGCCAGAGGCGGCACTCGGAGCCCTCTCTGTGGGCACATGCACCGTCGTCCCAGCCCCGCCTCCTCCCATGGCCCCCTCCTCACCAGCAGCCCCTCCGGAGGAGAGTCGCCCCTGCGAAGCAGCACAGTCAAGGACATGGTAGCTGGGCAGCGGGGACAAGACTCCGCCCTTGCGCCCCATTGCACGCAGATGATGCTGCGGGGCACGGGCGGAGAAGAAGGAAGATCGACCGAGAAGGAAAAGCTCGTAAAGTTGTGGGTTGCAGTTGTGTGGTTGCTAAAAGACTAGGGCAAAGAATCTCGGGCCAAAGACGTCACTGAAGAATACTTCAAACGCAAGGAATGAACAAATAAAACACATTTGAATTGCTACTGCCCCCTAAGTCCAGATCGACAAGGTGGGTTGTTAAGGGTCCCTGATTTTATGATCCTTTTTGCCACGGTCGTTCGGCAGATCACTGCAGTCGTTCAGGGAGTCCTTTGGGTTTTTAAGCGAATCCGGCTTCCCCCGTTGAGTTTGCTTGTCGGCAGCCAGCCGGCAAGGGGACAGAGGGCGATCCCGTGATCCCTGGGCGGATGCAACCATCCGGAACACAGGCTGGTTGCCAGGAGCCTGAATTTTCATCCCCTGACCCTGCGGATGCTGCAGCGGTTGTAAGTGCGAGGATGGGTCATACGTCCGAGGGCCGTTGTCCATCTCAAACTGGAGAATTAGTCTGTATCCACAGATATAAGGCCGTCACCTGTCCCTGTTTCTCTTCCCGATCCAGGTGTGTTGCTGCTGTTCGGAGCTGCCGCTGCCGAGATCCTACCGCTATCCTCGCGTGTCTGGAACGCCACTCGCTCTTTCCCAAGGCGCAAATCTGCATCGCCCAGAATCTTCCGGATTTGGAGAGTTGCAAAGAGAAAGTATGTCTCGCCAGGCTTAAAACACGACCTGGAATTGATCTTTGGGCGCGTTTCGATGGTGTTTCCCCTGGGAGATGGGTTGTCTCTTGCTCAGAATTTGGATTGGATGGTCACTCCAAAGGCAATGGATTCCAAGACAGATAGTTCTAGCAACCATTCATTTAGCGATCATTTAGTGATTTATATGAATGCCAGTCTTCCAAACACCAAGGACCTCCTCCTCCTCCTCCTCCTCCTCCTCTCTGCAGACCCCACTCCCTTGTAGCACTGATGATGTTCCCTAGTTGGGTGATGAAACGTCTGCAAGAAGACTACGACGCTCAGAGAGCACAAGGGGCCCCATAGTCCTCCCCCCCTCTTCCTCCTCCTTCCTCTCTGCAGACCCCACTGGCTTGTAGCACTGATGATGTTCCCTAGTTGGGTGATGAAACGTCTGCAAGAAGACCACCAAGCTCAAAGAGCACCAAAGACCCCACTGTCGTCATCTCCTCCTCTTCCTCCCCCTTGTAGCTTGGATGATGTTACTTAGTTGGGTAATGAAATGTCTGCAAGAAAACAGCTCAGAGAGCACCAAGGACCCCACAGTCCTCCTCCTTCTGCTCCTCCTCCTCCTCCTGCAAGAAAACCACCAAGTTCAGAGAGCACCAAGGACCCCACAGTTTTCGTCCTCCTGCTCCTGCTCCTCCTCCTCCTCACCATTAACCCACTGCTTTCTAGCACTGATCATGTTACCTAGTTGGGTAATGAAATGTCTGCAAGAAAACAGCTCAAGAGAGCACCAAGGACCCCACAGTCCTCCTCCTTCTGCTCCTCCTCCTCCTGCAAGAAAACCACCAAGTTCAGAGAGCACCGAGGACACCACAGTCCTTGAATAGTTATAAGTTGAGGACTTCTTGTACTGTTCACCCTGCTCTCCTGTAGGTGTCTGTCAGGACGGAAAATATAACCTGTGAGACTCAAAAGGTTGCCCCCACCCCGGTAATGATCCCACCCATGTTCTTCCAGGCGGCCTATGTTCGGGCAGTGATGGCGGCCATTGTGCTCTTCGCTGGAGGTGTTGGCGATATCCAGGAGCTGGTGGGCTGCCTCCAAAGGCCCACCTCTCCCATGTTGCTGATGGACGTCAGTGAAATGTTGTACTGCACGGCCACCCTCCTTTACGCCATGCGAGAGAATAAGGTCCAGATCAGCAACAGGTAAGTTTGCAAAGGGTCAGGAGGCTCCTAGGACAGATGCCTATAGTTTACAGCAGTAGTAAAACTAGGGATACATCTTTGGTAGGGCTGGGCACGTTTTGCAAACAGTTCAGAATCTAGCATGAGAGACGGTTTGGTCTAGCGGGTAAGGCACCGGGCTAGAAAGCAGGAAACGGTGAGTTCTAGTTCCACCTTAGGAATGAAAACCGGCTGGGTGACTTTCGACCAGTCACCAGGAGAAGGTGAGTTCTAGTCCGGCCTTAGGCATGAAAGCCAGCTGGGTGACTCTGGGCCAATCACCAGGAGATGGCGAGTTCTAGTCCGGCCTTAGGCATGAAAGCCAGCTGGGTGACTTTGGGCCAGTCACCGGGAGATGGTGAATTCTAGTCCCACCTTAGGCATGAAAACTGGCTGGGTGAGTTTGGGCCAATCACCAGGAGATGGTGAGTTCTAGTTCTGCCTTGGGCATGAAAGCCAGCTGGGTGACTGTGGGCCAATCAGCCAGAGACAGCGAGTTCTAGTCCCATCTTCACTATGAAAGCTGGCTGGGTAACTGAACCACAGGAGATGGTGAGTTCTAGTACCACCTTAGGATGAAGCCAGCTGGGTGACTCTGGACCAATCACCAGTGGTCAGTGTGTGCTAGACCTGTCTTAGGCATGAAAGCCATCTGGGTGACTTTGGGCTAGTCTCTCTCTCTCAGCCCAACCCACCTCACAGGGTTAGTGTTGTGGGGAAAGTGAGGAAGATGTATTAGATATATTCGCCCCCTTGAGTTGTGTGTAAAAATAATAAAAGGCGGGATACCAATAAAGAGCTAAAAAGATAACGCCTCTCCTACTCATTAAAGCAGCGGCAACTTTGCCCAGGCTTTCTCCCGCTTCTGCAAAAAAGAGGCTGCTGCTTTGAAGGGTTGGTTCATTAAAGCAGGAATCCAGCCAGCTGTGTTTTTACTCCCCTCTCTGAATTATTTCCTGGATTCTACCCAATTTAGACTTTTCTTCCAGGTTCATTTTAACTTTTCCCATTGTCTGTACGCTTCTAGGCTTCACTACAACGTTTTCTATTGCCTGTATCACCTGGAAAATTCGCCCTGTGGCGCACCTGTCACCAATCCTGGATTACCCAGCAGTGAAAGAGGTCTTAAGTACGTGCGTTAATGTTCTGTGTTCATCCAGATAGTCCTCGACTTAACAACGGTTTGTTCAGTGACCGTTCGAACTTACAACGGTACTGAAAAAGGCGACTTATGACCATTTTTCACAGCTTTATAGCATCCCCATGCTCATGGGATCGAAATTCAGATGCTTAGCGACCGACTCGTACTTACGACAGCTGCAGTGTCGTTGAGGTCACGCGATCCCCCTTTTGCGACCTTCCGACAAGCAAAGTCAACGGGGGAAAGCCCGATTCGCTTAACAACCGTGTGACTGCAGCGATTCACTAAGGAACAACTGTAGCGATTCACTAAGGAAGGTCGCAGAATGAGGCAAAACCGACGCCACGACAATCTCGCTTAGCCACAGAAATGTTGGTCGTAGGTGGAGGACTAGGTGTAACAGTCTGGCAGTGGCTGTTAACAACTGCGGTCTTTACACAGTGTTCACCAATGTTTATAACTTCCCTGAGGAGAATAGATTTGGCGCAGTGTGTCTCAACCTTGACCACTTGAAGCTGCGTGGACTTCAACTTCCAGAATTCAAATGCCGGCTGGGGAATTCTGGGAGTTGAAGTCCACCCCTTCTAAGAGGCCATGCTTGAGAAACCTTGAGTTAGACTATTTGCTATGTTGCAAAAACTATCTGGTTACCTATGTTAGCCTTTTAATTTCTTCTGCTTCTGCTCATCAACAGTCCTGACTTACAACCTACCAGTGAACAACAACACATCTTGAATCACGCCCTTACACCTGGAGAGAGGGTAAAAATTGTGGCTTTTGCAGGTAAGGCAGCCCGAGCCCAGGAGATACTTGATTCCCTCTGTAGGTGCAAACTCACTGATCATTGTATATCTTGAGAACTGAGATCACCTTGCCCGGATCTGCATTTCACCAGCTTTCCTGAATTCCCCCAAAGATCTCTTGCTATTTACAACAATATTCTCCTTGTTTGCTGGTGATGTAGGCTGCTACGGTTCTTCTCCACCCTTAATAGGGAGATTGTAGTGTTACTTGATAGAAGAGAATATTTGTAGTTCCAGGTTGAACTTGTGGGTTCCTTGGTGCTCTCCGAGCTGGGTGGTTTTCTTGCGGACGTTTCATGACCCAACAAGGTAACATCATCAGTGCTAGAAAGGAGTGGAAAGGAGAAGGAAGGAAGGAAGGAAGGAAGGAAGGAAGGAAGGAAAGAAGGAAGGAAGGAAGGAAGGAAGGACTGTGGAGTCCTTGGTGCTCTCCGAGCTTGGTGGTTTTCTTGTAGACATTTCATGACCCAACTAGGTAACATCATCAGTGTTTAGAAGCTTTCCAGCACAAGCCTTCTCACGCTGGTGATGTTACCTAGTTGGCTCATGAAATGTCTGCAAGAAAACCATCAAGCTCATCAAGGACCTCACAGTCCTCCTCCTCTCCGCAAACCCCACTCCCTTCTAGCACATGATGTTACCTCATTGGGTCGTGAAATGTCTGCAAGAAAACAGTGAGCACCAATGACTCCACAGTTCTCCTCCTCCTCCTCTCCACAAACCCCACTCCCTTCTAGCACTGGTGATGTTACCTAGCTGGGTCATGAAATGTCTGCAAGAAAACATCCAAACTCAGAGAGCATCAAGGGCTCCAGATTTCAACTCTCGGCTATAAATATTCTCTTCAATTGATTGGATTTCCCCACCCCCCCCCTCTCTCTCACACACACACACACACACACACACACACTCATACCCTTATCCACATCCTTCTCACCTGACAGAATGAGTGGGCTTCAGGCCCCCTTTGCTCCCCCAAAGTCTTTGCTTTGTAGAATGACAAGACCAGTAGCTACTGTTGCCTTGTTGATTCACATGTCTGATAGCTGTGCTCAGACACACACAAACACACACACACCCTCTCAGACCCAACTTTTTTCGTCTGCTTCAAGTGACTTTCCCCCCCCCCCTTTGTTTCCTTAATGATTTGGTTCCTTCGCGTCTGAAGGGATCTATTAGACAAGATTCCTGGATTTTATCCACCTTGCTTAGCTTCATCATCAACACATGGAAGCATAAGCCTAGCAAAGCTGGCTGAGGAATTCTGGGAGTTGAAGTCCACAAGTCATAAAAGAGCCAAGGTTGCCTACCCCTGGGGCCTAGCTTCACACCTTCAACCTGAAAAGTCCTGGCAATCTGGCTGTCTTGAAGGAACCTGGCTAGCAGGACTGAAATGTTTTTAATTTTTCACGCAGGCACAGGGAAAACGTCCACTCTGATCCAGTACGCCCAAAAGTGGTCCCACCTTCGTTTCTTATACTTGGCGTTCAACAAGACCATCGCAGAGCAAGCGTCCCAGCTCTTCCCGGCCAACGTCACCTGCAAAACCATCCACTCCTTAGCCTACGCAGAAGTCGGCAGACAGTAAGTCCTACTTAATGCACCTGCCCTGGTTTAAAAAAAAAAAAACAAACAACGGTACAAAACGGCATAAAACAATGAAAAAGAAAGGCTAATCGGATAAAAATTACAGCCATAAAACCCAAGAGGTGGTATGATCCCAACAAACCAGCCACAAAACAATAATGTATTATTTTGGAACGGTTTCTTAAGACATTTATGAAATAAAATAGGTCCCCCGGATGCTGGAAAGATTGTGAATAGAATAACGGAATTGGAAGGGACCTTGCAGGTCTTCTAGTCCTACCCCTGCTCAAACAAGAAATCCTATAACATTTCAGAAAATGTTGTTGTTGTTGTTGTTGTTATTATTATTATTATTATTACTATTATTACTATTATTACTATTATTACTATTACTATTGTTATTAATTATTGTTATTAATAATTATTAATTATTGTTATTAATTATTATTGTTATTGTTTATTATTGATATTAATAATTATTGTTATTAATTATTGTTATTAATTATTGTTATTAATGTTATTATTTATTATTGTTATTATTTATTATTGTTATTATTAATAATTGTTATTATGCCTCCAAAAGAGGCATTAGGTCTTATTTTTGGGGATATAACAACAACAAGAAACAAGAAGAAGAAAGTCGTAGTAGTAGTAGTAGTAGTAGTTGGAAGGGACCTTGGAGATCATCTAGTCCAACCCCCTGTTCAGGCAGGAGACCTATACCATTTCAGACAAATGGCTGTCCAGTCTCTTCTTAAAAACCTCCAGTGTTGGGGCATTCACAACTTCTGGAGGCAAGCAGTTCCACTGGTTAATTGTTTTCAGTGTCAGGAAATTCCTCCTTAGTTCCAGGTTGCTTCTCTCCTTGATTAGTTTCCATCCGTTGCTTCTTGTCGGCAGGCGCTTTGGAGAATAGTTTGGCCCCCTCTTCTTTGGGGCGCGCGAGCGGCTGCAGAAGAAGTGGGCCGGCCGAGGCTAGGCCGGTGTCGGGATGTTGCTGGCCTGGCTGCAATTATCCTAAGGCAAGCGGGGCACGTGGGACAGCTCTACCCTTCCCCACGCCGTGTGCCTCACCCCACCTCGTGCAACCAGGTCCAACGGTGAGGGAGGGGTCTTACGTAGGGCTTATTTTGGGGGTAGGGCTTATATTGGGCCTGCGTGTAAAAATCAAGCTAGGGCTTATTTTCGGGGTAGGGCTTATTTTCAGGGAAACACCGTAGTTGTACAATCTCTTCTTAAACACCTCCAGTGTTGGGGCGCCCACAACGTCTGGAGGCAAGCCGTCCCCCCGATTCGTTGCTGTCTGGCGGTCAGGAGGTCTCGAGAAAGAGCGATCCAACCTAGAAACTAGAAATGTTCTCTAAGGAGAAATTTCCGGTTAGCGAGAACAACTAATCAGTGGAACGACTTGAGATAAACAACAACTACATACCATTGAAAGCAGACAATCCAGGAGCCCAAAAAAAAAAGGAAACGGATAGACCAGGAGTAGGCAACCTTGGCTCTTTTATGACTCGTGGACTTCAACTCCCAGAATTCCTGAGCCAGCCATGCTGGCTCAGGAATTCTGGGAGTTGAAGTCCACGAGTCATAAAAGAGCCAAGGTTGCCTACCCCTGGGATAGACCAAAAGGCTTCCTTGCCAGCCATCAATCCCCAAATAAGCGGAGATTGAACACCAGGGTTAACTCCACCTTCCCTCTTTCGTTCCGCTCCAGTTACCGACGAAAACTTAACCTGGGCTCGCTGACCTCCTACCTGGTCAGCTTCGCCCTCTCCAACCGCAAGGGTCAGTCTCCGTTCATCAGAGGCAAGTCGGTCGTTCAGACCCTCGCGGCCTTTTTCGCTTCGGCCGATGTCTCCATCACTGTGGACCACACGCCCATCTGGTGCAAGAACAACCGCGGGAAAAAAGTTCTTGTCGAGCAACGCGAAAAGCAGGTGAGTATTGGATGCTCGAGATCCCTGGCAGGTAGTCCTCCGCTTACGACCGTTTGTTTAGTGACCGTACGAAGTTACAACGGCGCTGAAATAAATAACGCACGGCCGTTTTTTTCATCCTGACGACCGTGGGCAGCCTTCCCCCATGTTCACGCGGTCAAAATTCAGGTGCTTGGCACCTGACTCGTGTTTATGACGGTTGCAGTGTGTCCTGAGGTCACGCGATCCCCTTTGGCGACCTGGCCAGGGAAATCCGTGGGGAAGCCAGATTCGCTTAACGACCGTGTTACTAATTTAACAATGGCAGTGATTCACCCAACAACTTTGGCAAGAAAGGTGGTCGTGTGGGGCAAAATTCACTTAACAGCTGTCTCGCTTAGCGATGGAAATTTGGGACTACCTGTAGATCCAGACCGTCCTTCCCCTTCAAGGTCTCTGGGCAGCCTGGATGAGAAAGCCTCGGATCTGATCTTGTCCGGCAAGATCTACTTACCAGCTTTTGCTTTCTAGATTATTGTTGAAGAAGCAAAACAAATATGGAGCAAGATGCAGACGCTGAGCCCAGCTGGGAAAATGGCGCACCGAATGACGCACGACGGTAAGTGGGATATCGGGAAATATTGGTAGCTCTGCTGAAGAAACAGGAAGAAAAAAATAAGAATAAAGGGGCAATTTTCTTCATGGAGGGAAATTCTAGTCCTTAGGCATAAAGCTGGCTGGGTGACTTTGGACCAATCACCAGGAGACGGTGAGTTCTAGTACTGTAGCCATGAAAGCTGCCTGGATGACTTTGGGCCAATCACTAGGAGACAGTGAGTTCTAGTCCCGCCTTAGGAATGCAATCTGGCTGGGTGACTTTGGGCCAATCACCAGGAGACGGTGAGTTCTAGTCCTGTCTTGGCCGGTTTAAGACTTGTGGACTTCAATTCTTGGGAATTTCCCAGCCAGCATGATGGGAGTTGAAGTCCACACATCTTTAAGTGGCCAAGCCTCGGAAACCCTGTATTCAAAGAAAATATAACATCACGCTTCCTTTTAAAAGTAATAGTGGGCTCTGTTTCTGTTGTAACACAGGAGTCCCAGACCGCAAAGCCGCAAATGTTGCTTTATTGTGCACTGATGTTGATTTTAAGCATCGGTCTTAACGCCTTATAGGTTACTTGAAGCTTTGGCAACTCCAGAAGCCTTCGCTTTCCGGCTACGATGTCATCTTGGTGGATGAGGCCCAAGACTGCACCCCCGGTGAGTGAGGTGTAGGTTCTGGGTTCAGTTTTCCAAGTACAGGTAGTCCTCGACTTACGACATTTCGCTTAGTGACCATTTGACATTACGACAGCGCTGAAAAAAGGGACACAGTCATTTTTCTCACGACCGTTGCAGCATCCCCACGGTCACGTGATCAAAACTGGGACGCTTGGCAACTGATTCGTATTTACGACGGTCGCAGTGTCCCTGGGGGTGTCACGTGATCCCCTTTTGCGACCTTCTGACAAGAAAAGTCCCTGGGGAAGCCGGATTCACTTAACAACCGTGTTGCTAACTTAACAACTGGAGTGATTCGCTTAACAGCTGTGGCGAGAAAGGTTGTGAAATGGGGCAAAATTCACATTACGATTGTCTCGCTTAGCAACTGAAATTTTGGGCTCAGTTGTAAGTCGAGGACTGCCTGTCAATGGTTGGATTGGTCCTTTTGGTGTCACAGAGAAATAATTCTTAAGACCCCTTTGCAGAGGAGACAAGTCTAAAGGAAGGTTCCTGGCTGGCTGTGGAATTCTGGGAGTTGAAGCCCACCCTTCTTAAAACATGCCGGCTGGGGAATTATGGGAATTGAAGTCCACACATGTTAAAGCAGGCTGGCTGGGGAATTCTGGGAGTGGAAGTCCACCCATCTTAAAGCAGGCCGGCTGGGGAATTCTGGGAGTGGAAGTCCACCCATCGTAAAGCAGGCTGGCTGGGGAATTCTGGGAATGGAAGTCCACCCATCTTAAAGCATGCTGGCTGGGGAATTCTGGGAGTGGAAGTCCACCCTTCTTAAAGCATGCCGGCTGGGGAATTCTGGGAGTTGAAGTCCACCCTTCTTAAAGCAGGCAGGCTGGGGAATTATGGGATTTGAAGTCCACATATCTTCAGCTTGCCAAGGTTGAGGAACAGTGATCTACTATTAGGGAAAACTCTGTAAGATCCATGGATTGTCAGTTTTGGGGGAGAGGGGTGCGATTTCTTCTAGACCTCTCCTGTTTGGAAATTCCAGTTCCCATCATTTATGATAAAGATGAAAAAATTAAAACCCACAGCTCATTAAAGCCACTCTCTCTTTTTGAGGGTCTTGTTCCTGTGAGAACGTTGGTCTTGGCCTCCACCTCAAGCTTCTGAAGGCCTCTTTTTTCTTTCTCTAGCTGTTATGGACATTGTCCTCTCGCAACCGTGTGGTGTGATCTTGGTGGGAGACCCACACCAGCAGATCTACACCTTCCGGGGTGCTGTCAACACACTTTCTGAAGTGTCCCACAGCCGCATCTTCTACCTGACACAGGTAAGCCGAGGCAGCATGGCAGGCTAGCTGGGATGTTTGACTTGGGGTTATGGTCCCAAAGATGCTTTTCCACGAGGCAACTGGACTTTCTTGTTTTTCTTTGAAGACGTTTCGCTTCTCATCCCAGAAGCTTCTTCAGGTTCTGACTGGATGGTGGGGAATGGGAGGATTTATACTCCTTGCAGACAGCTGGTCATTTGCACTCTTTTAGAAGGTCATTGAGGCCACCTGGAGGTTTGCCTATGTCCTCAGGGTCACCTGAGTGGTGCAAATGGGTGTTCCAGCCCTTTCAGCAGTTCCAAGAAGGCTCCACACCCATTTGCACCACTCAGGTGAGCCCGAGGACACAGATAAACCTCCAGGTGGCCTCAACGGCTCTCTAAAAGAAGGCAAATGACCAGCTGTCTGCAAGGAGTATAAATCCTCCCATTCCCCACCATCCAGTCAGAGCTGAAAGAAGCTTCTGGGATGAGAAGCGAAACGTCTTCAAAGAAAAACAAGGAAGTCCAGTTGCCTCCTGAAAAAGCACCTTTGGGACAACCAGGACCTGGAGGACGGAGAATCTCCGTAGACTTTGAGGTGTGGGTTAGCTGTAGATTGAAGATCCAGAAGATCCAGTTCTTAGGAATTCATGGGTCCGCTCGAGTTCCAATTGAAAGCTATCTCACAATGGCAGCCTCCTTAATGCAGTCAGCAAGCTCGAATTCCAGGACTGGCTGAAACAAGAAGACATATTTTCAGAGGAAGCTGTCTTTGGGGAAGGTGTGGCCTAATGCATAAAGCACCAGGCTAGAAAGTGGGAGTTCTAGTCCTGCCTTAGCCATGAGAGCCAGCTGGATTACTTTGGGCCAATCACCAGCAGATGGGGAGTTCTAGTCCCGCCTTAGGCATGAAAGCCTGCTGGGTGACTCTGGGCCAATCACCAGGAGGCAGTGAGTTCTAGTCCCGCCTTAGGCATGAAAGCCTGCTGGGTGACTCTGGGCCAATCACCAGGAGGCAGTGAGTTCTAGTCCCACCTTAAGCAAGAGAGCTGGTTGGGTGACTCTGGGCCAATCACCAGGAGACGGTGAGTTCTAGTCCCACCTTAAGCAAGAGAGCTGGTTGGGTGACTTTGGGCCAATCGCTAGGAGACGGTGAGTTCTAGTCCCACTATGGGCACAAAAGCTAGCCAGCCACAGCTGAAGGGGGAAGAAAGGCCAGCAAATTGCACATATATTACGGGATCCAGTTTTTGCGTCATTGGAGGATTCTGTTCTCATTTTCCCCTTCTGCAGAGTTTTCGCTTTGGCTTCGAAATCGCTTACGTTGGCGCGACCATTCTGGACGTCTCCAAGGAAGTCCGCAAGAAAATGCTGGTGGGGAACAAGCGGGAAAGTGAGTCTTTTAAGCCAGTCGTCCTTTTGTTGCTCCAGGTGAGTCTGGCTAAGCGGGACTGAGGCGGTGCTCTCTTTTCGACAGGTGATGTCAGCGGGGTCGGCGTGGAGGGGAAGGTGGCCCACTTATCCCGGACCAACAAAACTGTCTTTGAGGATGCTGTGAACCTTACCCGTGGAGACGCACCTGCTAAGATACACTTGCTTGGGGTGAGTGTGAGAAGGCACAGGAAGGATGCAGTAGGGGTTCCTCCCTCCCTCCCTCCCTTCCCTTCTTTCTTCCTTCCTCCCTCCCCATCTCCTTCAGCCCTTCCTTCCTCCCTCCCTCCTTCTTTCCCTCCCTCCCTCCTCTCTATCTCTCTCCTTCCTTTCCTTTCCTTTCCTTTCCTTTCCTTTCCTTTCCTTTCCTCTCCTCTCCTCTCCTCTCCTCTCCCTTCTAGCACGCAAGATGATTCCTTGTTGGGTCATGAAACGTCTGCAAGAAAACCACCCAGCTCAGAGAGCATCAAGGACTCCACAGTTCTCCCTCCCTCCCTCCCCTCCCTTTCTTTCTTTCCTTCTTTCCTTCCATCCTCCTTCATACCCTTCCCCCTGCTCCATTCCCTCCCTCGTTTCCTTTCCCTCTTCTTTGGGGCAGCCCCTCCAATATTGCAAGGCTGCTTCGTTGAGGAATGTGTTGCAAAACCAGTGAATTCTGCCGATGCATCGTACCCGTTTGGAGGGCATTAAGGAGCCCCAAAGGGCGGACAGATAATTAACAACTGTGCATCGGACTACAAGTCCCATCTCACAGGGCTCTCCTTGACGTTGTTCCTGTTGTCCTCTTCTCATCAGGGACTGAAAGCCTTTGGCCTGGAGAAGATTCATGATCTCTGGAAGCTCCTTCATCCTGAATGTGAGTTTTTTCCGCCGGTGTTTGTGTAGATGCCCAAGTTGTGTAGGTATGATCCTTAATGGGATCTTGAAAAAAAAAATCTCTCTCTTGTTTGATCTTCTCAGTGAAACTCGAGATAAAGGATCCCTTCATCAAGAAGTGGGTTGAGAAGGGCTTGGCCAGCATCAAGGATTATGCTGACAAAGCAGAAGACAAACAGCTGGAAATAAAAATTGCAATTGTGGAGAAATATCGGGATTGTATTCCGGAGCTGGTGGAGAGAATAACCCGATGCCATGTCTCGGCTCCAAAAAAAGCAGGTAAATTATCACCTGCGAACAAACAGATCCACACGTAGAGCATTCAAACTAGCTCCTTTATTATTGTCTGCTATAATACAGGGAGTCCTCCACTTACGACGGTTCATTTACTGACCGTCCAAAGTGACAACTGCAGTAAAAAAAACCTGTCTGAGGACCGTTTTTCACACTTGCAACCCTTGCAAGCATCCCCTGTGGACAAAATTCGGACGCTTGGCAACTGACTCGTATTTGTGACGATCGCAGTGTCCCGGGGTCACGTGATCCCCTTTTCTGACCTTCCGACAAGCAAAGTCAAGGGGGGAAAGCCGGATTCACTGAACAGCCGTGTGACTCGCTTAACCACGGCAGCGATTGAATTAACAACCGTAAGAAAGGTTGTAAAAATGGAGCAAAACTCGCCCGACAGCTGTTTTTCCTTAGCAGTGGAAATGTTGAGCTCAGTTGTGTCGTAAGTTTGAGGGCTACGTGTACAGGAAGCTTTCCAGAGTGGCAGCTTTTGCATCGGAAAGGTCAGAAAACGCTCAAGGACATTTGGGGGTTCAAATGGGATCGTTGGAGGAAAACAAAAATATGTGTAAGAGATACATGAACTTAACTGATGATGTTACCTAGTTGGGTCATGAAATGTCTGCAAGAAAACAGCCAAGCTCAGAAAGGACACACAGTTTTCCTCCTCCTCCACCCCTCCTCCTCCTCCTCCTCCTCCTCCTCTCCACAAACCCCCACTCACCCCACTCCCTTCAGCACTGATGATGTTACCTAGTTGGGTCATGAAATGTCTGCAAGAAAACAGCCAAGCTCAGAGACCACCAAGGACCCCACAGTCCTCCTCCTCCTCTCCACAAACCCCACTCCCTTCTAGCACTGATGATGTTACCTAGTTGGGTAGTGCAATGTCCGCAAGTCAACCGCCGAGCTCGGAGAGCACCAAGGCAGCCACTGCACCTCTGTTCAGCCCTGACGCCAGGCCCCCGTGCGGTTGATGGAAGTCCACTTTTCTTTCAGACTTTGGGGTCTAGCGGGATTGGAAGCCATCTTATTCTGAGCATCTGCGGGGCTTCTCCGTCGGAGAAGGGAGAGAGGCGTCCAGGCCCGCCTTCCTTCCAGATCTCTGCTGCTCGTGAAAAGAATAGAATGGACTATCTTTATTGTCATTGTGTAACTCGCAACGTAATTAAGTTGGAAGTGGACCTCATTGCTTCTCCTCTGTGTGTTTCAGACCACATCCTAGGCACTGTGCACAAGGCCAAGGGGCTGGAGTTCGACACGGTCCAAGTTGCTGGGGACTTTTACAGCATCCCCTTTACCTGGCCCTACCTTGGAAGGATGCCTCGGTCCCCACCTGGTGAGCATAATTTCCTCCCTCCCTCTCCCCTCCTTCTATCCTTCCTTCCTTCCTTCCTTCCCTGCCTCCCTCCCTTTTCCATCCTTCCTTCCTTCCTTCCTTCCTTCCTTCCTTCCTTCCTTCCTTCCTTCCTTCCTTCCTTCCTTCCCTGCCTCTTTCCCTCCCTCCCTTTTCTCCCTCCCCTCCTCCTATCTCTATTCTTCCTTCCTTCCACCCTTTTTCTTCTCCTTTCACCTTCCTTCTTTCTTTCCATCCCTCTACCCATTCCCCTCCCTCCCTCCCTCCTTTTTTAGTTAATCGCTGATAGCAATGTCTAATCAACAACGGAACACCTCCCTTTCTTGGTGGCTGGGATAGGGCACCACTCAGCGCTCAAAAGTTCCGGTGTGTGTTTGGAGCGGATCTGCTCAAAGAAACAAGCCGTTCCCTTTGAACTCCCTTTTTCCCTCCTTCCCTCTTTCCTTAAATCTCTCGCCAGAAGCCGTCCCCGAAGATGAGTGGAACTTGCTGTATGTCGCGGTCACGCGAGCTAAGAGGCGTCTCATCCTGCCCAGATTTCTCGCCGATATCCTAAAAGTGGCCAAGGTGAGTCAAAGCCATTCACAGAACAGGGAGTCCTCGACTTACAACTTTTCCTTTAAGTGACTGTTCAAAGTTACAACGGCACTGAAAAAACGACCGTTGCAGCATCCCCTGTGGTCACGTGATCAAAATTCAGACGCTTGGCCACCGGCTCACATTTATGACGGTCGCAGCGTCCCAGGGGGGGTCAGGTGATTCCCCCTTTTGCGACCTTCTGACAAGCAAAATCTATGGGGAAGCATGGATTCACTTAACGACCGGGTCACTAACTTTAACAAATGCAGTGATTGACTTATTAACAGTGGGGAGGAAGGTTGTAAAATGGGGCAAAAATTCACTTAACAACTATCTCAACCTAGCAACGGAAATTTTGAACTCCATTGTGCTCGTAAATCAAGGACCACCTGTGATTCCAATGCTCAGGAACCCCTTTTTTTCCTAGCTGGCTAAACGCTTCTGGTTTTCCTTTCCCCCCCCCTCCCAAGGAATACTACGTACGGTTTGAACTCGCCGACAAAGTGCGCGAAACGACATCGCTTTGGTGTTCGGAGCACGGCTGCTGCAGCGCCATCCCAGCGGATTCTTTCCTGATCCCGAAAAGGATGAAGTTTGCTTACGTAAGTATCTCCTTTTAGGAAGTGACCAGCTCAGTAATACTCTAATCTAGTAAGGCTGCATCCAGTTTTGGTCACTGCGTTACAAAAAAAGATGTTGAGACTTTGGGGAAAGTGCAAAGAAGAGCGACTGAGACGGTCAACGGCCTGGAGACTAAAACGTGTGTTTCTGGTCACCAAGCTCAGAGAGCACCAAGGACCCCACAGTCCTCCTCCTCCTCCTCCTCCTCCCTTACTCCCATCTAACACTGATGATATTACCCAACTGGATCATAAAACGTCTGCAGTGAAACCACCAAGCTCAGGGACCACCAAGGACCCCACAGTCCTCCTCCTCTCCACAAACTCCCTTCCTTTCCATCACTGATCATGTTCCCTAGTTGGGTCATGAAACGTCTCCAAGCTCAGAGAGCACCAAGGACCCCACAGTCCTCCTCCACCACCTCCCACATCCACACCCCACAAACACGGGTGGGTAGAGATTTTCTCAGTCCTGCTAACCTCATTGTTTTCTTTTTTTCTCCACCTTTTTCTGGCAGGCGGACGGCACCCAAACCCCCGAGGGATTACTGTGTCCTTTTTGTGCCGCGTGGACCCTTGGCCCCATTGCACAGCTCACAGGCTCTCCCACGATAGTGCAGGAGGCCGCCTGTCCCCCAGAAGTCATTGAGGTTCCACCCGTGCTTCGCCTCCTCCTTGAAGTCCTTTGAGTTCTTCCCAAAAATTTTTTTTTTATTGCACCGGGTATTTTTCAAGGAAAAAAGAAGCAAAGAATGTAGAAAGGAAGTTTTTCTTTTTGATGTGGGAGTGATGTTCTTGTTGTGGTGCCTGGGTAAGGAATGTGCAGAAAAGTCCGGCCACATCTCTACCCAGTTGTTTTGCTGTACAGCCTGAATATTTCGCACTATTAACAATCACAGCTGGTGGTTCCCTCGGCTAAAATTTCCAACATCTGCCATCATAGCAAAAGCAATAGCACCTAGACTTATATATCGCTTTACAGCACTTTACAGCCCTCTCTAAGCGGTTTACAGAGTCAGCATCTTGTCCTCAGCAATCTGGGTCCTCATTTTACTGACCTCGGAAGGACGGAAGGCTGAGTCAACCTTGAGCCGGTCAGGATCGAACTGCTGGCAGTGGGCAGAATTAGCCTGCAACACTGTCTTCTAAACACTGGGACACCAGGGTCCTTCCTTCCTTCCTTCCTTCCTTCCTTCCTTCCTTCCTTCCTTCCTTCCTTCCTTCCTTCCTTCCTTCCTTCCTTCCTTCCTTCCTTCCTTCTTCCCTTCCCTTCCCTTCCCTTCCCTTCCCAATTAGTAATAATACTTACTTACAGCCCTCTCTAAGCTGTTTAGAGAGTCAGCATCTTGTCCTCAACAATCTGGGTCCTCATTTTAAGGATGGAAGGCTGAATCAACGTTGAGCTGGTGAGGATCAAACTGCTGGCAGTCGGCAGAATTAGCCTGCAATACTGCATTCTAACCACTGCACCAACACGGCCCTCCTTCCTTCCTTCCTTCCTTCCTTCCTTCCTTCCTTCCTTCCTTCCTTCCTTCCTTCCTTCCTTCCTTCCTTCCTTCCTTCCTTTCCTTCCTTCCTCCATTTGGTTATCAGTGACAGACACAGATACAGAACATTTATTATACACATTAGAAACGACAACATTACATTTCTTAGTAGTCGCTCGGCGCCAAATCTGGGCTATGGGGGTGTGATCCAAAACATCCCAATGGGACTGCTTCAAAAGTTCTTGGGTGCGTCTAGCGGTGTGCGGGCGAGCATTATCGTCAACCAACACCACACCGGAAGTCAGCTTGCCCCGACACTTGTTATGGATGGCTCATCTGAGTTTCCGTCATGTTTCACAGTAGACGTCTGAATTGGTGGTCGAACCACGGTCCATGAACTTCACTAGCCGTACTCCTTTGGCATCTTCACATTTGGCGGGATTTTCTATGGCACCACTTCCGGTGTAGTGTTGGTTCACGATAATGCTTTTTTGTTTTTTTCCAATTCTTGTGAATTTTTTTCCACTAGGATTAAATCATGTTTCCTTGTTTTGTTAAGTTCCATCTTTAAGTCTCTATTCTCAATTCTATATCCATTTATCTGTTTTATCTGCTCCTTCTCTGTTGTTGTTTTCTAGGAATTTTTTTGTTGTAAAGTTAACTTGGAAATAAATTGATTTATATTTTCAAAGTTGTTTTGGATTTCTTTGTGGTTTAAAGTCATTGTTGTTTGAATTAGTTGCAGTATACTATATATCTCCTCCTTTGACGTATTTATGTTTTCTTGATATGTTTTTTTTACTTGTCTCTGATCCATGATAGCCAAGAATTTTGAGTTTTCCTCTTCCTTTCTTTTGTCTGTAAATAGCTTTAGAGAGTCCCAATTAGATAGATATTTGTAATCCAAATAGTTCAAAAAAGATTTTTTCCCCTAAAATTTACAATTCTCTTTGTTTACAGCCCAGATTATTGTCTTTTTTCCCCCACAGCTGTTCTTTGTTGTTAAAGCTTTGAAGGTCACAGACACAGATTAGCTTTTCCCAAATTTTGCCAAGTCTTATATTAAAGTCATAGCTGTCATAATCTTCATCTGCCACTAGGTGTCAGCAACTATTTGTTTTTCAACTTCCAAAATGAACAATTATCTTTGAAATGAGTCTTAACCATTAAAACAATTTTAGATTTATCCAGATTTAAGTTTCAAGTTTCAAGTTTCAGGTTTTATATTTATTTCACTTCCATATATTTTGATCCTCCATAAAAAGATTAATTTGCCGCTTCTGTTAGTATAAGGGTGGGGCGGAAATCCCCCCCCGCCATTTCAGAGGTATTTTGCTTCTTGGGGATTTTTTCCAGGAAATTAAATGTAAAAGAGAAAAGAGAAAATCAAATTCCTCACCCAGTTTCAAGCACGCTGTTCACAGTTGTGCTGGTTAATGCTTTTGGACTTCGGTTGCAAGTAGCTTGGGCTGGTCGATGCAATACGGCCAGCCTTTCTCCTGTCGGGTTAGAAAACTTTCCCCAAGTCCAATGGAACGGCCGCCGTCGTTCCAGAATCACTGGAGCACCCTTCTTTCTTTGTCGCCTCTCCAGGGCGACTTAGACCCATTTAGGATCCCCAGGCAGAGCAAAATTAGCCGTGGGGGTGCGGAGAATCCACCAGCCCGCAACCAGCTGCTACCACGCAAAACCGGAAGTCCTCATTTCAGTTCTGATAAACAAGCCAACAAGCTGTGATGCATCTGTATAATACAGATAACAGCCTCGGCAGTTTTAAGACTTGTGGACTTCAACTCCCAGAATTCCCCAGGCAGCCGCGGGGAATTCTGGGAGTTGAAGTTCACAGGTCTTAAAAGTGGCCACGGTTGGAAAACCTTAAAATAGCATGTTTTTATAGCCATCCCTGTTCTTTTCCCCCACTTCTTTTCTCTGATTATAGAGGTAAAGACAAAATAATAGTGGGGGCATTTTGAGCATGGAAACACAAAGGGTTAAGTCCTGATTTCCTTTATTTGGAAGAAATTGTGGGATATACATATATATATCACCGGGATAAAAATCTTAAAACAAAGATTGTTTAATTTACAAAGCTGAGCTTTCGTCGGCCACACTGCCGACATCATCAGAGCATATAACGTGAGATTTGGGAGTCCGTTCTTATATGACTGGCTGTTTCTGCGCCCGGGCTCTCGACCTAGTCGTCGGTCCGCTCATCGGCGCCAGGCGCACCGTTCTTAAAGGGGCCGTTTCCAAAGCTATCCTCTCTCCTCCAGTTGCTGTTGTTCTTAGGGTATGTGTGCTAGCGTTAGGGGGTCGAGTGTCAGATCACTCCTGCTCCTCCCGTTTCGTGCCGGGGGATCGGGTGTCAACCCATTCTTGTTTCCCCCCCCCATTCCCATGGTCCCGTTCGTTTTAGTCTGTCTACATGTCCCTGAACTACCCGTGGGGCGTGTAGTTTCTTCAGCGCATGTGCGGGGGCGCAGGAAATAATCGTCTCGCGGTTTGCACACGCTGTTCGTTGCTTCCTTCGTCGCTGAGTGTGGTCGCATCCCTATCATCCGGTCTTTAGCAGGGCGTATCTTTGCTGCTCCCCTCCTCTTCCCAGCCTCCGCTACCCCTCTTTCGTGTGTGTGTGTGTGTGTCACGGGGTTGGCTATCTGGTCCTTCCTGCTCGTTGTCTTGCTCCCCCTGTTTTGTCTGGATCGGGGTGTGCGCATCTGGGGGATCTATGGGGTAAGCTTCCTCCGTTCTTTTACTCACCGCCCCAGTGCCTCCTTGTATGTGAGTTCCTAGGGGTTGTTTGTCTGGTAGTGTTTGATCACACACACCCCTTTCCTTTTTGTGCCCCGCTGGGTCTCAGGCATCTTGCTTGCTTGTGGGACAAATTTCCATTGCTAAGCAAGACAGTTAAGTCAGTTTTGCCCCATTTTACAATCTTTCTTGCCACAGTTGTTAAGTGAATCACTGCAGTTGTTAAGTTCATCACACAGTTGCAATAGTGGCGAATATCTGTAGTTGAGGTGTAGGATGAGGGTGAAGGTTCGTTCTCCGAGCTTGTGGGTTGGTTTCCGAACGTTTCATTACCAGGCTAGGTAACATCTTCAGCGGAGTGGAGGGGATGTCCGTGTTCTTCTGTTGATAAGGGCTTCAGGTGTGGGTGTGTCGAGTGAGGGTTGTGATGGGTCAGGTGTGAGTCATCAATGAGAGGCTTGGCTGTTGTGATGGGGAGGTGGAGCAATTGATTGGAGCAACACACAAATCATCAGCCACGCCACCACCCGCCACGCACATGAGTTTTTCGAAGCCTGGCACTCCGCCAGCAATTCCATCAACAGACACATCAACCTACAACTGGCCTACGAACCCCTCAGAATCCAAATCAACCGCACAGCCAACCGGGGACGGCATCGACCCTCAACCATCCCGCGCAATCCCCCACTACCAGCAGTTCACCTCCCAAGGATCCTGACCTGATGTAACCTCCCCATGACGAGACCCATCACCAGCCTCTCACTGATGACTCACATCTGACCCATCACCAGACCCTCACTCGACACACCCACACCTGAAGCCCTTATCGACAAAAGAACACCGACACTGACATCCCCTCAACTCCACTGAAGACCTTACCTAGCCCGGTAACAAGAGGTTTGGAAACCAACCCACAAGCTCAGAGAACCAACCTCCACCCTGAATCTGGCTTCCCCATTGGTTTTGCTTGCCAGAAGGTTGCAAAAGGGGATCACGTGACTCTAGGACACTGCAACTGTCATAAATACGAGTCAGCTGCCAAGCATCCGAATTTTGATCACGTGACCATGGGGATGCTGCAAAGGTTATGTGTGTGAAAAACGATCCGAAGTTATTTTTTTCAGTACTGTTGTAACTTCGGTCACTAAACAAAGAGTTGTAAGTCGAGGAGTAACCTGTACCTGACATAGCTCCTGAGCACCAAATCCATACTTTTGGCATTTCTCGCAGTTGTTCTTGCACCATTTGGGCATGTGGTCCACAGTGATAGACTCATCCACCGAAGCGAAAAACGCAGCAAGGGTCTCAACGATCATGTTGACTCTGACGCATGGAGGCTGGTTCTGGCGATTGGATTGGAGAAAGCCGAGCACATAGGACGTCAGCGAGCACACGTTAATTTTCCTTCCATAACTGCAGCCAAATGAAAGAGGGAAGGTGGAATTAACCCTGGTGTTTAATCTCTGCTTATTTGGGTGTTAATTTTGGTCTTTCTGTTTCCTTTTTGGCTTTTGGATTATCTGTTTTCAATGGTATGTAGTTGTTGTTGATTTCAATGTGCCTGTTGATGGCTTTCCCCCCCCCCCTTTTCAGAGTGCCAGGAATTCTCTGCCGTTTTAGATAGCACTGATGATGTTACCTACTTGGGTCATGAAACGTCTGCAACCAAAAAACCAAGCTCAGAGAGCAGCAAGGACCCCAGAGTCCATATTAATGGAGTCCATATTAATTAAAGGCTCGGCTGTCTCCCTCCAAATACTGATCGTACACCTCCATCCAAGAAATGAACTGAAATTCCAGAGCAAAACATTGGATATTATTATTATTTCTTAAATCCCGCTTTTAATATTTTTATATGCTCCGAATGGAGTCAGGTTCACTTTTGATTGGCACAATCTTCGCTTTAGGGATCTGAAGGTTTAGAAGCATTCCCACCCTTGGATCCACTAAATTAGAAATTAAATTTTCTTCGGGATTGTTTCGATTTATAAAAAGCAAGATGAAAACCTTAGAAAACAGGAGATTTATCTTCAAGAACAGAAGAAGTGTGGTGCAATTCCGAACATGACCTATCTCCCCATAATTCAGTGTTGGCAGCATTGTTTCGTTAATCACTTACAAAGTGTGAGCAGATACTCGTTAGATCAACCATGGAGGAGCTGCCAAATGACCACCTTCAGGAGATCTTTGCCCTGGTGCCTGTAGTTGATCTTCTCCAAATCCTCTCTCGGCTGCGTCAGCACTGGAAGCTTATCATCTCTGACATGAAGGTAAGGGATGCCTTTATCTCGTCTTCCAATATTTGAGGGGCTGCCACAAAGAAGAGGGGGTCAACTATTCTCCAAAGGAAAAGTGCCCTCAGAATGACACAACAGGGTGATTACAGCATCAATCACACCATCGTGACCAACATATTGACTTTCTCACCAGTGTGGACACTGCTAGTTTTATGTCCGATAGTCTGAGGGGTCCTTACTCTTGTTTTACACCAACTGGACTCTATATGCTTGGCTGTCTTCTGTTGCAACCATTTCAATAGCTTAAGGTTTCATTTATGCTTTTAAGTTTCCATTTCCTGAGTTAAGTTAAAGGTTTCGTTTATGCCTTATTAAGTTTCCATTTCCTGAGTTAAGTTAAGGTACCCTTTTAAGTTTCATTTCCTGGCAAAACCCACCCTTTACAACCTCCTGCTGTGACGTAAGTGTACCAATAAAAGAGAGGCACGCAGATCCTTCTGGGCTCTCGCTTGCTGATTCAACCTGAAGAAACATGTTGTCCGTGTGTTTCTTATCTACCAAACGCGAGGTCCGTTGGCCTAGGCTAACGTACGTCACTGGTCCGTCCAGCAGGCGCTGGACCCCGGGATTTGAACTCCCACAACCACTGGTCCGTCCAGCAGGCGCTGGACCCCGGGATCAAACTCCCACAACTGGTGACCCCGACGTGATTCACTCTATGACGTGATTCACTCCACGGCGTGTTCTCTGTCTAGGGAAGCACTGCTCTGGCTCCTGTATTTACGCACCTGGCAAAGGCTTGATCAACGTAAGTATCGGTTCCTCACTTTCCAAGGTTCTGTCCAAGCATGTGGATGAACTTTCCTCTTTAGCCAGAAAGGCAAATTGTTTGCAAAAAGTTAACGGAACAACTGTCTATCCCCAGACCCTTCCTCCCAACCTGTGCCTACTACGGAAGACGTTCCAAAGCCGGCACAGCCAAAAAAAAAACCCCTCTTCGCTCTATCCTTCTCTCTCTCCTCCAAAACAGAAACAGGCAACCCTGTATTCTGTTCTGCAGAGTTTTGCAACTGCACTCAATGCTTCCGTTTCATCAAACTACCAAACAATAAATTTTCAGAACAATTTAGAGACATAAATTAACTCAAACTGCACTTCTCTGCAATGCGTTTTGAACAATTGGAATGTTTTGAAACTCTTTTGTAATCTGTTAAGTTTGAACCCTGTCAGACAATGTCTGGTGGTGCTTTGTGTTGATGTGTGTGTTTTGTTTTATATATGTTTAACTCCTAGAACGTTACGTTTGGACTTGGAATGGTGAGAAAAATAGGAGATGGTTAAAGGGCCCTATAAAAACCACATGTTTGGTTGGAATCATCTCATGATTTTCTCGCTTCTTGCAGGACAAGCCATATGTCTAAATAAATGTTGTTTTAATGGTATTTGTGTATATATGTCTGTCTGTGTTGTTTTGTGTTATTTCCAAGACTTGGAAAAGGGTCAAAACCCTCTTTGATAACAACAAACAAAAAGGCCTTAATTAAAAATAAAAAGTTTTGCTTGAAAAACATATGAAATGAAATATTTGTATATGAAATGGTGTAAGCAAACAGAATGGAAGTGAATGAGTTAATTTGCTGGTGTAAAAATGTGTGTGTTAGCCCTCACCCCTCCACCCATCCCACGCTGTGAAAGGAATAGTAACATTGTAGTTTTTATTGTTGTAACATGGGAACGCAATGGTATGAGTTTGCATGTGCAAAGTTTTATGGAAGAGGTATAAAAGAATTTATACATGTGACTGCATGTGAATTTTTTTGGTGGTGAGATTTTTGCAAAGTTTCTTTTTCTTTCCCCCCCTCCTGCCTCTTTCGTTTTTCGCTGGCTGTATTGTTTTAAGAGCAAAGGAAGGGCAGACAGAGGAGGGGGGGCAGCTGTTCGTTTTAACTATTTTTTTTTCTTCCTCTGCTTAGAAGTCTGGGTTGAGGAAGGGGGGTGGATGTGAAATTTGATGCCCACTCTTGCAGTTTCAGCTTGCTATTTTTTTTACTCGAAAGAGGAGGCAGTAAATGTTGGGCAATTCTTTTGCAAATTTTTGAGTTTTAAATTGTTTAGTTAGACATATACATCCATCAACCAAAAGAAATGACTGAATTGTTTTGCTTAGATCTGTAAATGTTTTTCCTATTTCATGAAAATTTGTTTCATCTGATTGGAATTTGATTAAATTGGAACCCCAAAAATACAACCTAATTGGCTTTTTGAACTACATAATGATTCAAGTATCTACGGATTGCAAGTTGCCTTGGAAAAGATACAGTTACACTTTATCTTTATTTAGGGCATAAAATGTTGCAATTTTATTCTGTTCCAGTTTTTGTTATAAACAAGAAATCAGGCAAATGGCGTTTCCTCCATGATTTACGTGCAGTGAATGCTGTTTTATAACCTATGGGAGCATTGCAATGCGGCCTCCCAAACCCAAATTTAATTCTAAAAGATTTTGAATTAATGATAATTGACTTAAAGGATTGTTTTTTGTTTTTGTTTTTTCATTCCTTTGTATCAACAGGATAAATATTTATTTGCTTTTACAGTGCCTGAGTTGAATAATTCTCAACCAACTCAGTGCTACCAATGGAAGGTTTTACCACAGGGCATGCTTAATAGCCCTACAATGTGTCAGTTTTTTGTTTCCCATGTTTTGCAACCATATCGGGACCTTCATCCCTCCTTTTTGGTTTACCATTACATGGATGATATTTTGGTCGCAGTACCAGGCCCAAAGGGTACTGTTTTTGCAACTTTGCCAACCCTCACAACAATTTTGCAAAAAGGAGGTTTGCACATTGCTCCTGACAAGGTCCAAACCTCCCCTCCTTTTCAATATTTGGGCCATAAATTATTGGCCTCCCATGCTGCACCACTTTTTCCCTTTTTAAAATTACCACACCAACCAACTTTACTTCAATTACAGCAATATTTAGGTGCTATTAATTGGATTCGACCTTATATAGGTCTCACCACTTTTCAATTATCACCTCTTTTTTCAGCCTTACCCAAAGGCAAACATCCTGCAGATGTTATTCCACTGCAGGACAGTCATTTAAAAGTGATTCAATTGGTCAACCAAGCCCTACAAATTCAGTGGGTTGACCGAATGACCCCAAACATTCCCTTTTCTCTTTTATTGTGTAATACTATTTCTTTACCTACATGTGCTATTGTCCAAACTATTCCCTCCTTGCTGATTCTAGAATGGCTTCACCTCTCTCACACTCCTAGAAACACAATTGGTCAAAAACCTTTTCAATTTGCCTCTCTCATCTCTAAGGCTCGCCTTCGAGCAAAAGCCCTTGCAGGAATAGAATCTTCTGTCCTATATGTACCATGTTCTCTCACTACATGGGAAACCATCTATTCTAACTCTGAAGCCTTGCAGCTTGCTCTCACTGAGTGGCCTGGAAAGATATCCTGCCACCCTCCTGCTGATCCTCGCATTCAGCTCCTACAAAATATCCATGTTTCATGGGATACCCAATTACAACGCTTTCCCATCCCACATGCTGTCACACTCTTTGCAGATGGCAGTAAACAATTTGGTGCTTGTGCCTGGTATATTCATGACCAATGGCACACAAAAATAACGCCACCCCAACGGTCTGCTCAGCGTGCGGAACTAGCCGCTGCCATTCTAGCTTTTCAAACATTTTCCACTCAACCTATAAATCTCATTCTTGACAGTCTCTATGTCACTCAAATTGTCATCACTATTTTTCAATCATACCTTTCTCCATCCCTGGACCCTGATTTAACTTCTTTATTTTCCACCCTACAAACTGTAATATCCAACAGGAAACATCTTTACTTTGTCACACACATAAGAAGCCACCAACCTTTTCCTGGCTTCTTGCAAAAGGGAAATGATATTGCAGACGCTGCGGCCTCTGCTACCTGCCTCATGTCTCTTTCTCCTGTCTCCCCTTGGGACAGTCATGCTTATTTTCATCAAAATAAAAAAGCACTAATGAAACAATTTGGAATCACTATGGCTGAAGCTACAGCCATAATTTAACAATGCCCAACCTGTAGCCTACAGTCTAAAGGTATCCCACAGGGTGTTAACCCTAGAGGCACTGAAGCCTGTGATACCTGGCAAATGGATGTAACTCAATATCCTCCATTTGCCCCGTGGAAATATCTACATGTTACAGTAGATACGTTCTCCGGATTTATTTTGGCAACCCCACAAAAAGGGGAAGCTGCAAAACAAGTGATTAATCACTGTATTCGTACCTTTACAGTGCTGGGATGTCCAAAAATATTAAAAACAGACAATGGCCCAGCTTATGTCAGCTCACAATTTTCACAGTTTTGTCATCACTGGTCCATTGTCCACAAATTTGGAATTCCTTTCAATAGCCAAGGGCAGGCTATTGTTGAGCGAGCAAATCAAACTTTAAAAAATGCATTAGATCGTTATATGGGGTCCAAGGGCTTATGCCCCCCAAACCTCCCGGCACTGCAAAACGTGTTAAATGTTTGTCTGTATACTCTCAATTTTCTAAATCTCACTGGCACTCCTTCTTTGTCTGCTGCGTCTCGACACTTTACTAAACCTGTTGTCCCAACTTCAAGACCACTTGTATACTACAGGCAGCTCCCGGATCCAACTTGGAAAGGTCCAGCCGAACTCATCACCTGGGGAAGAGGCTACGCTGCAGTTCAACTACCCGACAGAGTTTTGTGGGTCCCTGCTCGTTGTATTCGCCCATATTTCATCACTCCACACAACCCACCAACTCCATCGGATGTGCCATCATTGCCTTTGTGAGTGTGGATGTACTGCTGTTATTGGTGTAACAACTGCATATTGCACCACCCATATTGTCCAGGGGTCCAACACTTTTGCATCAATCATGTGGACCCTGCTTTTGATGACACTCTTGACAAGTTCCTTCCCCATGATGTCCACACTGCACCTTCCCATGATGACAAAGCACCTGAGAATTCCTCTAAATTTTCATAAAGGCCTATATTGTGGTCCTGTTTTTTCTTTTTTTTGATCTCAATACTACTGCCCTTTTCCATTGTTATGACCGAGGTCAATCCTTTTGTCCCTTTGTGTTTTTTCAGTATCCTAATCGTGGCATTCCTCTTCCACCATCTCCCTCTATTTCCCTCACCTATGCTCATTACCCTTGTCACATGACTCTTGCTATTCTTGTGACCCCTGAGACTACGGGGCGCTATTATGTGTCTGGATTTTCATCCTATGGTATTTATACTACACATTCTTTTGAACTCGCATCAGTGGCGAGCTATGCAAAACCTCCTTTGTCTCCTCGTTTACTTGCCTACAACTTTGTTCCTCATCCCCGCTCCTTCCTAGACCTGGCCGCCCGTACTTTTACCTCACCTCACTTACAACACTTTCATTCCACAAAGCAACCTCGCTCACACCAACGCATCATTCATCCTCGACGACGGCGATCTCCTGATCCTAATCCTCATCGACCTCTTAACTACACATGGACTGTTCGTGACTTTGAAAATCAGGTATTATTCCAAATCTCCAAATACACAATATGGCCCTGGTTCCCTATCTTACATTTTGACTTTGCTGAAATGGGCACCGGGGTCAACAAATTTGCTTCAAAATTTCTCCAAACTAACAAATGGGACAAACAAGGTTCATGCACACCTTCTCCACTAGAAGCAACATGGTGGGACCTGTATTTTTGTCCCGAACCAAAGACACCTGAGGAAAAATATCAATGTGGCACTTTCTTGGATAAATACTGTGCCTCATGGTCTTGTGTTTCTACGGGCGCTATATCCTGGACTGCCCCTCGCTCAAATGATTATATCGCCATTACCCGTAGTAATGGCAAACCCCCTTCTTTTTCCTGCCCTTTTAATTTGCATTGTTGTGGTGAGCGGAAAAATCCAATGAACATTACATTCACATCCCAAGGAAAGACTTTGACTGCAGAGCAATGGGCTGTCGGATATTCTTGGGGTGGAAGAGAATGGAGCGATTCTGAAGACGACGGCGGAGTTTTTTCCATTCGCCTCACAATCCAGTCACCACATTCCCCTCCTATAGGTCCTAACAAAAGCATTCAACCTGTTTTTTTTTTACAGTCCGTTGTACATAATATGCCTAATCCCTTGATTAACCTTGTCAATGCTTTTTCCTTTTTGCTAAAAAGTGCTGTTAATTCTTCTTCACAAACCGACCACTGTTGGCTCTGTTTATCAGCCACTCCACCCTTTTATGATGCTGTTGGCTCCATCGAACCTATTAAGAATGCTACTAAAGATGACTCTTGCAGATGGAACTCAACATCCATCACTATTACTTCTATTATGGGACATGGTTGTTGCTTGGGAAACATTCCTGCAAATTATTCTCAATATTGTGCTAATATCACCACTGGCAAATACCAATGTGATGTTTGGCTCACCCAGAAAAGATCGGGCAGTGTAAATATGGCAGGTTATAACTCTCTTTTTACCTTGAGTAATGGTAATATTTCTGCCAGCTTAAAGGGCCAATTCTTCATCCCCGGCAACAACTCCATCTGGGCTTGCTCTACAGGTGCCACAGCCTGTGTATCAGGGGATGTCCTTATACAACAAAAAGCCTTTTGTATTCAGGTACGCTTAGTCCCTAGAATCACTTATTATTCCCCCTCTGATTTTGTTTCCCTTATGGAACCACCGGAATACCACCTACGTGCAACACGTGAATTTGTTACAGCCCTAACCCTTTCAGTTCTTTTAGGATTAGGTGCTGCAGGAGCAGCTACTGGAGCTGCGGCTTTAGTTGTTAATCAACAACAAATACAAAAACTTAGTCTAGAAATAGATAATGATCTTTCCCGCATTGAGACTTCAATTTCTGCCCTTCAAACTTCTTTGTCGTCTCTTGCTGAAGTAGTTTTGCAGAATAGGCGTGCCCTCGACCTTTTATTTTTAAAGGAAGGTGGAACGTGTGTAGCCTTAAAAGAAGAATGTTGTTTTTATTCTGATCAATCTGGCATTGTGCGCGACTCTATGAATGAGTTACGCAAACGATTAAAAGACAGGGAACAAGAAAGGTTCTCCCAACAATCCTGGTATCAAAGCATGTTTAATTTCTCTCCCTGGATTACCACATTGCTTTCTGCTATTTTAGGACCTTGTATAATTTTGCTTATATTATGTATGATTGGCCCATGTGTTTTTTCACACCTTTTGCAATTTCTCAAGGATCGTTTGAATGGTTTGGATTCTAATCTTTCTAAGATTAATGTTATGCTTGCCTCAAACAATATATATGAACCTTTGAAACCCAAATTCCACCCCTCTGAAAAGGTTGCCCTACTGACACTGTCTGACACGGACTCCAACTGTTCCGATACTGAATCAGACTTAGCCATGGAGGCTCTTGCCCCCAAGCAAGAATCTCGTATTCTTATGGAGTTGCCCTCTTTTGTTTCGGAGGATGCAGATGATGGCTACGAGTAGGATAGAGATTGAACTTTAAAAAATAAAAACAGTGGAGATGTTGCAACCATTTCAATAGCTTAAGGTTTCATTTATGCTTTTAAGTTTCCATTTCCTGAGTTAAGTTAAAGGTTTCGTTTATGCCTTATTAAGTTTCCATTTCCTGAGTTAAGTTAAGGTACCCTTTTAAGTTTCATTTCCTGGCAAAACCCACCCTTTACAACCTCCTGCTGTGACGTAAGTGTACCAATAAAAGAGAGGCACGCAGATCCTTCTGGGCTCTCGCTTGCTGATTCAACCTGAAGAAACATGTTGTCCGTGTGTTTCTTATCTACCAAACGCGAGGTCCGTTGGCCTAGGCTAACGTACGTCACTGGTCCGTCCAGCAGGCGCTGGACCCCGGGATTTGAACTCCCACAACCACTGGTCCGTCCAGCAGGCGCTGGACCCCGGGATCAAACTCGCACGCAGATCCTTCTGGGCTCTCGCTTGCTGATTCAACCTGAAGAAACATGTTGTCCGTGTGTTTCTTATCTACCAAACGCGAGGTCCGTTGGCCTAGGCTAACGTACGTCACTGGTCCGTCCAGCAGGCGCTGGACCCCGGGATTTGAACTCCCACAACCACTGGTCCGTCCAGCAGGCGCTGGACCCCGGGATCAAAACTCCCACAGTCTTCCTCTGAGTAAAAGGACCTATCTGATGTGATCCACGGTGGCTAACAAAAAGACTAACAAGGAGAAGGACCAGGGGTGACATGATAGCGTCTTCAATATATTCCAAATATGGGACTTCAACTCCCAGAATTCTCACCAATAGGAAGTTCTAGGAGCTTCAGGTGGGGTGTCCAGTAGGAAACCCTACCCTAGGGCTATCATACCTCAGCTGCAACATCTGGATACCATCTATGTCAGAGGTCCCCAAGGCAGCAGCCTTCAGGAGGAGGTAAGTGCAGCTGGGTGCCCCCTTGGGGAAGTGGGGCTGGGCTTGGTGCCACAGGTGCTCGAGGTCCAGGCCTTCTGCTGCCCAGGGCTCCGGGGCAGCCCGCACCACCATTCCAGCCCCCCCCCCCCCGCATGGCTGAGAGGAACAGTGAGGCTCCTCCAGTGGGACCATACTTGCACTTGCCCTGGTGCCACCCCCTTCTGCCAGAAGGACCCTCAGATTCTGTCCCCTCCTGCAGGCCCCACAGCCACCCTTGACGCGAATGATGTAGAGCTGGCCATGCCCACCCAGTAGGCCACACCCACTCCATCCACGCCCACCCAGTAGGCCGCACCCACCCTGGCCACACACATACCCCAGGGCAGGGGTAGGCAACCTTGGCGCTTTTATGACTCGTGGACTTCAACTCCCAGAATTCCTGAGCCAGCATGGCTCAGCCTGGAAACCTCTCCCTTTCCCCTCAGCATGGCTGGCTCAGGAATTCTGGGAGTTGAAGTCCACGAGTCCTAAAAGAGCCAAGGTTGCCTACCTCTGCCCCAGGGCAACCGCAATGCAGATGGGGCCCTCAATGAAATTTGAGTTTGACACCCCTGGCCTAGCCTCTTCTTAAAAACCTCCAGTGATGGAGCACCCACGATTTCTGGAGGCAAAGCTGTTCCACTGGTTAATTGTCCTCACTGTCAGGAAGTTTCTCCTTAATTCCAGGTTGCTTCTCTCCTTGGTTAGTTTCCACCTATTATTTCTTGACCTGCCTTCTGGTGCTTTGGAAAATAAGTTGGCCCCCTCCTCTTTGGGGCAGCCCCTCAAATACTGGAAGACTGCTATCATGTCCCCCCTAGTCCTTCTTTTCTCTAGACTGGCCATGCCAAATTCCTGCAGCTGTCCTTCGTTTGTTTTGGTCTCCAGGCCTTTAATCATCCTAGTTGCTCTTCTCTGCACTTTTTCTAAAGTGTCAACTGCCCCCCCCCCTTCAGCTGAACAAATTTGGACGTCCTCATCCACCCCCATCGGGAGTGGGAATTTCCCACTGGCTTCCAAAGCCTGTGTCCTCTTCCTCCCCCCCATATCCCCCTCCCACCCCCCTATTTCCAGCCCAGGTACTCTCCAGATCCTCTCCCCCAACTGCCAGCAGCCGGCACAACGATCTGGCGATTGAATCCGCCGGTGCATCACGTGATTCCCCATCTGGAGCAATGTTTTACTTTCCTTTCCCCTGAAATGAAATCATTTCATTGAAAAAAGGAAGAAAAACTTTCTCTCCTCTGCCTTCCCCACCCGGTTCTTGCAAATACATAAAGGGATTTTTTTTTTCGCTTTCCTCAAAGGACACATGATTTGAAGGAAACCGAGTAAAGATTGCCAGCCAGCTACATATCTATGTACTTCCTCCCTTCAAGTGTTGAATAGAATAGAGCTGGAAGGGACCCTGGAGGTCTTCTAGTCCAGCCCCCTCCTCAAGCAGGAGAACCTATACCATCTCAGACAAGTGACTGTCTAGCCTCTCCTTAAAAATCTCCTGTGATGGAGCGTCCACAATTTCTGGAGGCAAAGCTGTTCCACTGGTTAATTGTCCTCACTGTTAGGAAGTTTCTCCTTAATTCCAGATTGCTTCTCTCTTCGATCAGTTTCCAACCATTGTTTCTCGTCTTGTCCTCTGGTGCTTTGGAGAATAGTTTGACCCCCTCTTCTTTGTGGCAGCCCCTCAAATACTGGAACGCTGCTATCATGTCTCCCCTATTTCTTCTTTTCTTTAGACTAGCCAAACCCAAGTCCCGCAGCCATTTTTCTTTTTGCTAGTCAGCTAACTAATGTATGTAGGAAGCACATCACAATAGTAACAGGGGACTTTAATTACCCTGACATCAACTGGGAGACAAACTCTGCACCAAGTGGAAGATCAAACAGATTCCTGACAAACCTAGCAGACAACTTTGTCTTCCAAAAAGTAGAGAAGGGAACTAGGGGATTAGTCATATTGGATCTAACCCTCACTAACAGAGATGAAATGATAGAAGGTGTTGAAGCCACAGGAACCTTGGGAGGAAGTGATCATGCAATATTGGAATTCAACATTATAGAAGCACAAGCAATAGAACACAGTCAAACTAGAGTCTTGGACTTTAAGAGAGCTAATTTCAATAAACTTAGAGCTTGGGAAGGATTCCATGGATGAGAATCCCCAAGGGGAAAACAACTCAAGAAGCTTGGGAAATTTTGAAAAGCGAGATAATAAAAGCCCAGTCTAGCACAATACCAAGAAAGAGGAAAAATAACAGCTCTCAAAAGAAACCAGCATGGCTGCATAAAGAACTCTCTGATAAATTGAAAGATAAAAAGGACAAGTATAGAAAGTGGAAAGAGGGGCACATAACTAAGGCAGAATATCAGAAAATAGCCCGTGCCTGCAAAGATGAAGTGAGGAAAGCTAAGGCTCAAAATGAACTAAGGCTTGCGACCAAAATAATAATAATAAAAAAAGCTTCTTTCAACATGTAAAAAACAAGAAAAAAGGAAATGATTGGTCCATTAGCGGGGGAAAGTGGCAAGAAGGTGACAAATTCAAATCACCAGGACCAGATGGATTACACCCCAAGGTTCTCAAGGAACTGGCAGATGTGATTTCAGAACCACTGAACTATATTTTTCAAAGATCCTGGAGCACTGGGGAACTACTAGAGGACTGGAAAAGAGCTGATGTAGTTCCCATCTTCAAAAAAGGGGGAAAATGGACCCAGGAAACTACAGACCTATCAGCCTGACCTCAATACCTGGGAAGATTCTGGAAAAGATAATCAAACAACGAATCAGCAAACACCTAGAGGCAAACAAAGTCATTACTAAAAGCCAACATGGGTTTGTCAAAAACAGATCATGCCAGACAAATCTTATTGCATTCTTTGACCAAGTGACAAAATTAGTGGATCAGAGGAATGCTGTGGATATAATTTACTTGGACTTCAGTAAGGCATTTGATAAAGTAGATCACAACCTACTACTTGATAAGATAGAAAAATGTGGGTTAGACAGCATCACCACCAGATGGATTCATAGCTGGCTGACCGGCCGTACTCAGCGTGTGGTCCTCAATGGAACCGCATCTACATGGAGGGAAGTGTGCAGTGGGGTGCCCCAGGGCTCTGTTCTGGGCCAGTGCTCTTCAACATCTTCATCAACGATTTGGACGGGGGATAGATGGGGAACTCATCAAATTTGCGGATGACACCAAGCTGGCAGGAATAGCCACACTCCAGAAGACAGGCTTAAGATACAGGAGGACCTGGACAGACTTGAACACTGGGCGCTATCTAACAAAATGAAATTCAATGGTGAAAAAAGTAAGGTTCTACATTTAGGCAAGAAAAACCAAATGCACAGGTACAATAATAGGTGGTACCTTGCTCAACAGTAGTAACTGTGAGAGGGACCTCGGAGTCCTAGTAAATATGAGCTTAAATCTGAGCCAGCCGTGTGCTGCAGCTGCCAAAAACGCCAACATAGTGCTGGGCTGCATTAACAGAGGGATAGAATTAAGATCACTTGAAGTATTAATACCACTTTACAACGCCTTGGTAAGGCCACACTTGGAATACCGTATACTAGGGATTGTACAAAAGGTTATTCTTGTTATTAGCCTAATGGCCGCCATTTTGCTTCTGTACACTGTGCTTGAGTTAGGGACGCCATTTTGTGAAGGCAGGAAGATCACGTACACCGACCCAGAGACAGGGGAAAGAGCGGGAAAGTAATGAAAGATGATTGGTTAACATTCTGCGTGTGCCAACAAGTGTCACCTTGTGATTGGTTGTCACCTGTATATAAACAGAAGTGCCTAACTGACCACTGAGTGGCACTTCTGAACGAAGCTGCCCGCGTTTCAGACAGTGTCCCACCCAGCAAGGTCACTTGGCCAAATAAAGTTCTGTTTGACCTGGAAGCCTCTGCTTGAGCCTCCTGATTTGCCCCCTTGGAACCTCAAGTTCTTCGGGCAACTGCCAATCCTTACAACTGCATCCAGTTTTGGTCACCACGATGTCAAAAAGATGTGGAGACTCTGGAAAGAGTGCAGAGAAGAGCAACAAAGATGATCAGGGGACCGGAGGCTGAAACATATATAAAGAATGGTGGCTGGAATTGGGCATGTCTAGTTTAATGAAGAGAAGGACCAGGGGGGACATGAGAGCAGTGTTCCAGTGTTTGAGGGGCTGCCCCAAAGAAGAGGGAGTCAAGATAATCTCCAAAGCGCCTGAAGGCAGGACAAGAAGCAACGGATGGAAACAACAACAACAATAATAGAGTTGGAAGGGACCTTGGAGGTCATCTAGTCCAACCCTATACCAGGGGTAGGGAACTTTGCCTCTTTTACGACTTGTGGACTTCAACTCCCAGAATTCCTGAGTCAGCATGGCCAGTTCAGGAATTCTGGGTATTGAAGTCCACAAGTCTTAAAAGAGCCAAGAGGTTCCCTACCCGTGCCCTAGACCATTTCAGACAAATGGCTGTCAAAGAGAGAAGCAACTCGGAACTAAAGAGAAGCTTCCTGACAGTGAGAACAATTAACCAGTGGAACCGCCTGCCTCCAGAAGCTGTGAATGCTCCAACACTGGAAGTCTTTAAGAAGAGACAGGACAGCCATTGGTCTGGAATGGTATAGGCCAGGGTTTCCTGCCTGAGCAGGGGGTTGGACTAGATGACCTCCAAGGTCCCTTCCAGCTCTGTTATTCTGTTCTGTTCCATCCTCCCTCCCTCCTGTCAAATTGCGGGCGACGTTTCATTGGTCCGCGCCGGGCTACTTCTCTGTTTGAAGGAGGAGGAGCAATAAGGAGCGAGCTCCGCGATAGGTCGGCAGAGACACATCAGTCGGGGGAGGGGGGGGCAGGGGGCGGGGTTTCGTTGGCTGAAGCGTCAAAGGGTTTCAGTTGCGCGTATTGGGGCGCGAGTTGCGGGGCGCGTGCAAGAGGGGAGCGGTGGCTGTTTGCAAATTAGGCGGAGCAGATCAAAGTACGTCCCAATTTAGCTTCAAAATGTGATTAATTGCTAATGGGGATTCTTGCTATTAGAGCCGGGAAAGGAACTGTTATCCCATCCGGATTTTTTTTTTGGGGAAAAAAATAATTGGATTGCTTTGGGAGGGGGAGGAGAGAAAAAAAAATAAGTCAGTTGCAAAGCCGACCATCGTCAACCAGAGATTGGGGGTATTACATGTCCTATCATCCCCTGCATGCAGGCTGGGGGATTCTGGGAGTGGGAGTCCACCCCTCTTAAAGGTTGGCATGGCTTAAGGAAGGGCTGGAAGGGCTGGTTTGGGGTCTGCCTTAATGGCAATGATGGGAAATTAAAATCTCTATTTTATTACTGTTAACCTCCCCCCCCAGTCGCCTGGGATAGTGAGGTGGGCGGCACATAAGTTAAACAGACAAACCGGCGTCCCTTAGCCTGAAATGTCAACCTGGGCACCAAATGGAGCTCCTATGCATTTATTTATTCTTAGTTTAGTTATTTATGTAGTTTTTTTCAACTTTCCTCTTTCTGCATGTATTCAAAATGGACAGTGTTTTATATATATATGTGTGTGTGCGTATGTATATATGTATGCATGTATGTATACATGTGTGCATGTATAGGTATGGGTGTATATTCTTTTAAGAGTGGGCAACAATTTCATTTTTAATGTGTGGCAAGTGTGTTCACAGTAAAAAAATGACAAAAAAAGTTATCAGATTTATATATCAGATTTATCCTGCTGCCTTTTCGGACTAAGTGTAGTTTTATATAATATATATATGACTGTAGGATATGTATGTATGTATGTAGATGTATTTGTCATGCAGATTGACAGGTGTGGCTCGGTAAAATAAAAAGGGTCGAGGTTTGTCTTGATAAGCACAGTGTGCAAGGCAGAATTTATAAATTTCTTTGGTTTCAGTTTCATTTCTTAACTGCAGCTAAGGAGAAGGCTGGCTTGGTCTCTCAGCAGCCAGACCCTGGTGAAGCAGACAGAGCCGCCTCCCGTGAGAAAAGTAGGTCTTCCTTCCCCTGTCCTTCCCACTTTTTACAGAGGGACGATTGAGAGCATCCTGTCTGGTTTGGAAGCATCGCTGATTCAGATAGGAAGGCGGTGCAGAGAGTGATGAAGATGGCAGAAAAGATTATCGGTAGTTTACTTACTTCCATCAGTAGTTTACTTACTTCCGGGGCATGTAAGCGATACTTGGGCGGGGTCCGCTACACATCCTCTTCACAGCCGGTTTTTCTTGTTCCCTTCTGGGAGGAGGGGGCTCCGTGGTATCCGGTGCAGAACATCCGCATTCGGTCACAGTTTTGTTCCACCCAGTATCAACCTTGTGAACTCTCAAGCTTCCTCTTTCCGGCATGTATTCAAGATGGACAGCGATCTGTCTATATATATATGTATTTACCATGTTCCCCTGAAAATAAGATCCGGTCTTATATTTATAGAGGCAGGGAGGGAAGGGAGGGAGGGGAAGGCGAGGGGGGAGGAAGAGGGGACAGAGAGGGAGAGAGGGGTAGGGGAGGGAGGGAGGATCCAATCTGGGTTGGTATTTGGGACCAGAGGTTCGTTCTCTCTCTCTTCCTCCCTCCCTCCCTCCCTCCCTCCCTCCCTCCCTCCCTAACTAAATAAATATAAATTGAATCATGCGGGAATGCACCAAAAGTTCATACAGATAGTCCTTGGCATACAACAGTTCATTTAGTGACCATTCAAAGTTACAACGGCACTGGGAAAAGTGACTTGTGACTGTTTTTCACACGACTTTTATAGCCTCCCTGTAGTCACGTGATCAAAATTCAGCCGCTGGGCAACTGACTCCTATTTATGACGGTCGCAGTGTCCCCTTTTGTGACTTTCTGACAAGCAAAGTCAATGGGGAAAAGAGATTCACTTAAGAACCGGGTTACTAACTGATCAAGTGCAGTGATTCACTTAGCAACGACGGCAAGAAAAGTCGTAAAACGGGGCAACCCTCACCAAAAATTGTCTCCCTTAACAACAGAAATGTTGGGCTCAATTGTGGTCGTAAGTCGAGGACTCTAGGACTACCGGTACTTTAACAGCCATCTTGTATTGGAAGCAAAGCGGTTTTATTTTTTTTTATTTGTTAAATTTATTGGTCGCCTCTCTTGTTACACTATGCTACTATGCTGCTCTGAACTCTGTGTGATAGTTGGATGAACCCTGGTTGATTGCTTAAAATGCGATTGACGGGCCACACCTCAAACCATCAATTGTGGTTTGCAAAAGGCAGGGTCTGGGTTTACAATGGAACGGGGTTTTCGTCTTTCACTTGTAGGTCTTCTGTCACCCACTGACATTTTTTTCTGTTTTTTTCTTGTGGGTCAGTGAGCTCTTCCAAGCAACTCGGCCCGACAGCGAGTGATGGCGAAGCTCCTCAGCAGAGCCCAGAAGGCACAGCCGCCCTGATGCAGCCCCTCAGCCAGAGGCCAGCCAGCCCAGATTCCAACAGGGGCCTTTGCCCAACTCCTCAGAGGAAGAAGGATTCCAAGGGTAGGATGAGTTGTGACCCTTTGCATTGTGTTGCAAGGCTGAGCAGGTGCTTT
Source organism: Azemiops feae (assembly GCA_023970755.1). NCBI lineage: Eukaryota > Metazoa > Chordata > Lepidosauria > Squamata > Viperidae > Azemiops > Azemiops feae. The sequence goes on from JALGBA010004210.1 coordinate 75,466, forward strand.
CCTGGTTTCTGGGGCCTTTGCTTCATCTGATGCTTTGGTTAAACACAACCGAAGCAGTGATGTGCCGTTGCAATGCAAGTTTGCGGGGGTGTTGTGTTGCAACAGCTTGGTGCAGTGTTTGTCACTTGTCCCCTATTGATAAGGCTTGGCTCCCTGTTTATTTGGCCAGCTGTATATAGAGAGCAAACCCCTCCCCCTCCTAGCACTGATGATGTTCCCTAGTTGGGTCATGAAACGTCTTGTGCATGAAAACCACCAAGCTCAGAGAGCATCAAAGAACCCACAGTCGTTTTCGTTTCCCGCTTCCTCCTCCTCCTCCTCCTCCTCCTCCTCCACCAGCACCACCACCTTCTTTTCTTCCTCCTCATCCCTCCAACCCCCCCTCCCTTCTAGCACTGATGAGGATCCCTAGTTGGGTCATGAAACGTCTTGTGCATGAAAACCACCAAGCTCAGACAGCATCAAAGAACCCACAGTCGTTTTCGTTTCCCGCTTCCTCCTCCTCCTCCTCCTCCTCCTCCTCCACCAGCACCACCACCTTCTTTTCTTCCTCCTCATCCCTCCAACCCCCCCTCCCTTCTAGCACTGATGAGGATCCCTAGTTGGCTGATGAAACATCTGCAAGAAAACAGCCAAGCTCAGAGAGCACCATGGACTCTAAACTCCTCCTCCTCCATCTCCACCTCTACCACCACCACCACCTCCTCCTCCTCCCAAACCCCCCTCCCTCCTAGCACTGATGATGTTCCCTAGTTGGGTCATGAAACGTCTGCAAGAAAACCACCAAGCTCGGAGAGCACCAGGGACCCCACAGTTCTCCTCCTTCTCCTCCTCCCTAAAACCCCCCTCCCTTCTGGCACTGATGATGTTACCTAGTCTGCAAGAAAACCCCCCACCTCAGAGAACACCAAGGACCCTACACACGTCTTCTCTCCTACTGGTTTCAAGGTTGCAGCTTTTATAATTTTACGTCTGCTGTGCGGATACCAGGGCTTAAAGGCTTAAATGGGAGATGTGGAAAACAGTACAGGTAGTCCTTGACTTACGACCACAATTGAACCCAAAATTTAGGTTGCTAAGCGAGACTTTCTTGCCACAGTTGTTAAGTGAATCACTATAATGGCTACGTTAGCAACACGGTTGCTGAGTGAATCTGGCTTCCCCCATGGACTTTGCTTGTCAGAAGGTTCGCAAAAACCGTCATAAATATGAATCAGGTTGCCAAGCATCCGAATTTTGATCAGGTGATCCTGGGGAGGCTGCAGTGGTCGTAAGTGTGAAAAATGGTCCTAAGTCCCCTTTTCCAGTGCCGTTCTAACTTTGAACGGTCACTAAAGGAACTGTTGTAAGTCGAGGACCATCTGTACAGAGGCCTGCCATTGTCCGCCACCACCCTGCTCTTCGACATGGCCGAAGCTGCGCTTGGAAGCTGCTGTAATTGTCTTCCCCTTCTGTCTCTGCTGGGTGGGCAGGTCACCAAAGCACCGTCTCCAGATGCTCCGATAACGTGGCAGAAAGCAGCAAAAACCAAGTTGAGAAACCTCTGGAGAACTTCATTCGTGACTCATCGTCCACCTCGGACGACTCTTCCATTCGTCCTGGTGGTGGAGAGGAAACATCGGTGCCCCCCAGGAAACGACCACGTTTGTCCCAGGCGCCTAGCGACTCCGACAGAAGCTCTGGCCAAGAGGTCGAACCATTGTTGGTGAGGCCTCCTGAGCAGAACGTAGATGATGGAACGGTCAAGCAGGAAGTTCAAGTCGTCAAGGTAGTTCCTCTTCCTAATGCCCACTTTGGGGTCTTAGGAACTAAATCTGAGGATGACGTACCTCAAGGAACCATGGAGGAGCTGCCAAATGACCACCTTCAGGAGATCTTTGCCCTGCTGCCTGTAGTTGACCTTCTCCAAAACCTCTCTCGGCTGCGTCAGCACTGGAAGCTTATCATCTCTGACATGACGGTAAGGGATGCCTTTATCTCGTCTTCCAATATTTGAGGGGCTGCCACAAAGAAGAGGGGGTCAACCTGTTCTCCAAAGGAAAAGTGCCCTCGGAATGACACGGTTGATTAAAGCATCAATCACACCATCGTGACCAACATACTGACTTTCTCACCAGTGTAGACACACTACTAGTTTTATGTCTGATAGTCTGAGGGGTCCTTACTGTTGTTTTACACCGACTGGAGTCTATACACTTGGCTGTGTTCCTCTGAGTAAAAGGACCTATCTGATGTGATCCTCGGTGGCTAACAAAAAGACTAACAAAGAGAAGGACCAGGGGTGACATGATAGCAGTCTTCCAATATCCCAGGGGCTGCCCCAAAGAAGAGGCAGTCAAGCTATTCTCCAAAGCGCCTGAAGGCAGGACAAGAAGCAACGGATGGAAACTGATCAAAGAAAGAAGCAACCTGGAACTAAGGAGGAACAACCTGCCTCCAGAAGTCCAGTGCTGAAAGTTTTAAAGAAGAGATTGGACAGCTGTTTGCCTAGAATGGTAGGTATATTATTTGTTTTTATTTAGCTCATCTGATCGGACTTCCTCCCTGGCCTGCCCAGGCAGCTTCTGCAGCTCGAGAGATTTGAACCTAATCTCCCCATAGCTAGTTCAGCACCTTGGATTATATAAACCTATTTTAAGGTGGAATAACAAAGTTGGAAGGGACCTTGGAGGTCATCTAGTCCAACCCCCTGCTCAGGCAGGAAACCCTATACCATTTCAGACAAATGGCTGTCCAGTCTCTTCTTAAAAACCTCCAGTGTTGGAGCATTCACAGCTTCTGGAGGCAAGTCGTTCCACTGGTTAATTGTTCTCACTGTCAGGAAGTTTCTCCTTAGTTCTAGGTTGCTTCTCTCCTTGATTAGTTTCCATCCGTTGCTTCTTGTCCTGCCTTCAGGCGCTTTGGAGAATAGCTTGACTGCCTCTTCTTTGGGGCAGCCCCTGGGATATTGGAAGACTGCTATCATGTCACCCCTGGTCCTTCTCTTTGTTAGTCTTTTTGTTAGCCACCGTGGATCACATCAGATAGGTCCTTTTACTCAGAGGAAGACAGCCAAGCGTATAGACTCCAGTCGGTGTAAAACAAACGTAAGGACCCCTCAGCCTATCGGACATAAAACTAGCAGTGTCCACACAGGTGAGAAAGTCAGTATGTTGGTCACGATGGTGTGATTGATGCTGTAATCACCCTGTTGTGTCATTCTGAGGGCACTTTTCCTTTGGAGAATAGTTGACCCCCTCTTCTTTGTGGCAGCCCCTCAAATATTGGAAGACGAGATAAAGGCATCCCTTACCGTCATGTCAGAGATGATAAGCTTCCAGTGCTGACGCAGCCGAGAGAGGATTTGGAGAAGATCAACTACAGGCACCAGGGCAAAGATCTCCTGAAGGTGGTCATTTGGCAGCTCCTCCATGGTTGATCTAACGGGTATCTGCTCACACTTTGTAAGTGATTAACGAAACAATGCTGCCAACACTGAATTATGGGGAGATAGGTCATGTTTGGAATTGCACCACACTTCTTCTGTTCTTGAAGACAAATCTCCTGTTTTCTAAGGTTTTCATCTTGCTTTTTATGAATCGAAACAATCCCAAAGCAAATTTAATTTCTAATTTAGTGGATCCAAGAGCGGGAATGCTTCTAAACCTTCAGATCCCTAAAGCGAAGATTGTGCCCAATCAAAAGTGAACCTGACTGCATTCGGAGCATATAAAAATATTAAAAGCGGGATTTAAGAAATAATAATAATATCCAAGGTTTTGCTCTGGAATTTCAGTCCATTTCTTGGATGGAGGTGTACAATCAGTATTTGGAGGGAGACAGCCGAGCCTTGTTGACTGTCCAAGACGTTCTGCAACTGTACGGCCTAACCCGGAAACACCCCAGATGCATGCCTGGATTAATTCGGTGAGTAGTTTTCAGTGTCACAGCCACAAATCCTCTCTTTTGCTTTAGTTAATCAGGTATCCTGATACAGGTAGTCCTCGACTGACCGCTGCAATTGAGCCACAAGTTTCCGTTGCTGTGCAAGACAGTCGTGAAGTAAGTTTTGCCCCATGTGATGACCTTCCTTGCCACGGTTCTTTAAGTGAGTCAATGCAATTAAGTTAGCAACTCGATTGTGAGGTGAAACTGGCTTCCCCATTGAGTTTGCTTGTCAGAAGGTCGCAAGAGGGGATCACGTGACCCCAGGGCGCAGCAACCGTCATAAATAGGAGTCAACTGCCAAGCCTCTGAATTTGGATGACGTGACCTTGGGGCTGCTGCAACAGTCGTAAGTGTGAAAAATGGCCATAAGTCAGTTTTTCCAGTGGCGTAACTTCAAATGATCACCAAACAAATAATTGTAAGTCAAGGACTCGTCATCCTAGCCAGCCATTCAGTTGCGTGTGACTCTCGGCCCCTCTATGGACTGACGCCCTCCATGCCCCTCTCTCTTGCACCCCTGGATCTGCCAAGGATCTGAATACACCTGTACAGGTAGTCCCCGACTTACAGCAGCTCATTTACTGACCGTTCAAATTACAGCGGCACAGAAAAAAGGGACTTATGACCATTTTTCACACTTACGACCTTTGCAGCATCCCTGTGGTCATTTGATCAAGATTTGGACTCTTGGCAACGGACCCATATTTATGACGGCCGCTGCATCCCGGGATCACATGATCCCCTTTTGCGACCTTCTGACAAAGTCAGTGGGGAAGCCGGATTCGCTTAACGACCGTGTTACTAATTTAGCAACTGCAGTGATTCTCTTAACAAATGTAACAATGTCATAAAATGGGGCAAAACTCCCTTAACAAATTTCTCACTTAGCAACATAAATTGTGGGCTCAGTTGTGACCATATGTTGAGGACCCCGTGCGCCTTACCAGTGGTGTGCTGGCTTATGTAACCAAGTACAGATAAGAAATCTGCATATACTGGCTTCAAACTGCGTGGAGTGTTCTCCCAGTCTTATGAAAGGACCCACCTTTGCTCAGCTGAATGAATGCGTCTCTCTCTCTCTTCCCCCCCCCCCCCCCCCAAGTTTTATTGTTTTTTTAATTTTTTTACAACAAGGTGCTTAGGAAACAACGTGGTGATGGGGTGGTCAATTGTCCAAGAAAGAAGAAATCATACATACATAACTCAGGTTAACTCCTTAAATATTCCCTCTCTATTTCCCTCAATTAATATAACCTATTCAAATTAATAGATTTCTAAATACAATTCAATTAATCAATAAAATTTATCAATAAAATTTTAGCTATACAAGTCCAAATCCTACTTTTAAGCTTTACTATGTTCCAATTACCGTGTTCCATTTTAAATAATATATTTTCAATCAATCAAAGAAATCATCACTAAAATTTTAACTGTACAGATTCAAGTCCTGTATTATAAGCTCTACTAATTTGCAATTACCATATTTCAGTTTTGCCCTTAAATAGACATATTGTTTGCGTTTCGGGTATCCCTAGTTTCCCTTATTTAATTACCTGACAATTATAATATCTAAAATAAAAATATTATTCCAACAATTAAATTCTTACATTTCCCCAATATATTCTATTTCTTATTCTAATAACTCATTTACTAATATATTTTCCATTATAAAAATCCATTTTCTTATTCTCATTTCAATACAACATACTTATCATATCTTCTTACATTTCTAAAATGTATTCTAATTCTTATTCTGAAACGTCTTTGTTTACTAATACATTATCTTCCATTGTCACAATCCATTTCATTGTTTTCATTCCATTACAAAATACTGGCATCCGGCCCTCTCAATTCCTGGCAAATAGATGGGGAAGAAATGGAGGTAGTGACAGATTTTATCTTCCTGGGCTCTAAGATCACCACAGATGGGGACTGCAGCCAAGAAATTAAAAGATGCTTGCTCCTGGGGAGGAAAGCTATGGCAAATTTAGACAGCATACTAAAAAGCAGAGACATCACCCTGCCAACAAAAGTACGTATAGTCAAGGCCATGGTTTTCCCAGTTGCAATGTATGGCTGTGAAAGTTGGACCATAAGAAAGGCTGAACGCAAAGAATTGAGGCCTTTGAACTATGGTGCTGGAGAAGACTCCTGCGAGTCCCTTGGACTGCAAGGCGATCAAACTGGTCAGTCCTAGAGGAGATCAACCCCGACTGCTCCTTAGAAGGCCAGATACTGAAGTTGAAATTCAAGTACTTTGGCCACCTAATGAGAAGGAAGGACTCACTGGAGAAGAGCCTAATGCTGGAAGATTGAGGGCAATAGAAGAAGGGGACGACAGAGAATGAGGTGGCTGGATGGAGTCACTGAAGCAGGAGGCGTGAGCTTAAATGGACTCCAGAAGATGGTAGAGGACAGGAAGGCCTGGAGGAACGTTGTCCATGGGGTCGCGATGGGTCGGACACGACTTCGCAACTAACAACAACAACAACAAAATACTTATCATCACTAAAATAAACATATTATTTCCAAAAGTAAAAAATAATAAAGCATGTATACCATCTTATAGATTTCAAACGTATATTATATTTTTTATCTTAATAAGTGCACATTTAAAACATTTTTCATTTCACGATTCCAAACTATAATCTAGTCAATAATTTCATCTCAGTTATGAATCTAAGTCCAAAGCATTAAATCAATCCCAACTTTACTTTCCATCTTAATGCTAATTCAGTCCATATGTCCAAAAAACCTTATTTAGCCATCAAATAAGAATTTAAGTTCTATTTTTAAATCTGACTCTAGCTTTCTTTTTGTGCCAGGTAGGCTTCCATAAAAGAGCCTCTATATCAACCAGTCTCATTGTTATATTGGAAGTGTTCATCATCAATTCAATCTGGTCACATTTCTGTTCCCCTTCTTCCACTATCGTCTGAATAGTGTAATCAATTTTATCCAGTGTTATAGTTATTAGTTGATTATTCAAGTTGTCGTAGTTCTGGTACTTGGTAAGTTGCAAATAGGGTTGTATAAAATCCCCTTTAGTAGTGGTAGATTCCTGTTCAGCTATTTCTTGACTTATAAGGTGGTCAGTTGAAGTCTGGCGATCAATTTGAGATTCTGAAACAAAAGCTTTTTCGTGGTTAGGTTGTAGGTAAGATTCTTCCATCTCATAATATACCTAATGTTGGGCACAAGCCTCTTTACTATTGGTCTGTTCCTCAATATGTAGTTCTGGAAGGTCATCTTTAGTTTTCCACCCAAAGTTAATGTTCTCAGTGAATTCCAAGATTTTTTCCAGTATAAGGTTGTAGTCAAGTTGTGGGTAAACATCCTCCATTTCCATAGTAAAATAGTTTTTTTAATCTTTTAGTGGAGGCTATATTTAATAACAGTCCACCTCCACACAGCTGTTTTATCTTTTCCCTCTTATGATAATTTGAAGGTTAAATCCAGCATCAGAGTCAGGGAGAAAATAGAATTGTAATGTCAACTTTTCGCCATGAGATGTCCTCAGTGAGCTATAAGATCTTTTTCCAAATAATATTTTTTCCAGTTAAAACAATGAAAACAGTAAAAAAAGAATATTGTCCAATTTAATAAGTAAATAAGACAATAGAGTTCAATAGGATGAATTCTTCGGGACCCCAGGGCACCCAAAAAATGAATATAGTCAATAAAAGTTAATTTCTGGTTTCTATAGTCCAAAATTTAGATTCCCAAGTAAACAAACACCGCTCTGTTAAAGTGGGGGGATAGTTCCAGGGGCTTTTCACAGGAAAGTAGTTAGGGTAGAGAGAGGGAAGGAAAGGTCTCACCTGGATCTTCCTCGGTGGTTCATTATCGCTTAGGTGTTCTTTTGACTTGCGGTTGGAGCGGCTAGATGATCAGCTATGTTAATGGCCGATCCTTTCCCCGTCGGCCCAAAGGAGCTGCCTCGGACCGCGGAAAGTGCTGCCGCACCCTCCGCAGTCGACAAGGGGCCTCCTCAACGGTGGTCGCCCCTGCAGGGCGACTTTCGACCCTCTCAGGGGTCTACCGGCGGAGGGAAGCCAGCCGGCAAAGAGAAGAGACTCTGTGCGACCGCCAGCACCGCAACCCGGAACCGGAAGTCAATGAACGCATCTCTTTCACGAAGATCACCTGGACTCCGTCTCTCTTCCCAAGAAGCCACACGACCTCGAGGACTTCCTGTAACCCAACCATCCCCAAACTTTCCAGCTGGGTGGCCCGACCTGGTGCTGTGGGGGGCAGACCTGTGAGTGGCAGGCGCACGCCCACAGCTCCATTTGTGCGAGCGGCGCACCCGCCCTCCACTCACACAAATGGAGCTTCGCACATGAGCAGAGGATGCTTGCGCTCATGCACGAAGCTCCACTAGCGCAAGCCGCAACCTGCAGTGCAAGTGGGGGGCACTTGTGCCAGTGCACGAATGCCTCACCCGCCTGAGTGCAAGCGCCTTCTCACACGAATGTAGTTTTGCGCACAAGTGCAAGCGCCTTCCGCTCACATGAGTGGAGCTTCACACATGCACGCTTTCCCACGTTTCAAACAGGTCGTGGGCCAATAGTAGTGGGCCGTGGCCTGGAGGTTGAGGACCCCTGCTGCAACCAATCCACTCCTATTAGGTTATCTGAGCAGGGGGTTGGACTAGAATGACCTCCAAGGTCCCTTCCAACTTTTTTTTTATTATTATCATTATTATTATTATTATCATCATTATTATCTAGGAATTTCCAACTTGCTAAAATGAGAAAAATGAGTTGAACTGGGGAAGAAATCCATGTTTGTAGAGAAGGCCGTCAGCTGTCCATGTTTCTCTTCCCGATCCAGGTGTGTTGCTGCTGTTCGGAGCTGCCACTGCGAAGATCCTACCGCTATCCTCGTGTGTCTGGAACGCCACTCGCTCTTTCCCAAGGCGCAAATCTGCACCGCCCAGAATCTTCCGGATTTGGAGAGTTGCAAAGAGAAAGTATGTCTCGGCAGGCTTAAAACACGACCTGGAATTGATCTTTGGGCGCGTTTCGATGGTGTTTCCCCTGGGAGATGGGTTGTCTCTTGCTCAGAATTTGGATTGGATGGTCACTCCAAAGGCAATGGATTCCAAGACAGATAGTTCTAGCAACCATTCATTTAGCGATCATTTAGTGATTTATATGAATGCCAGTCTTCCAAACACCAAGGACCTCCTCCTCCTCCTCCTTCTCCTCTCTGCAGACCCCACTCCCTTGTAGCACTGATGATGTTCCCTAGTTGGGTGATGAAACGTCTGCAAGAAGACCACCAAGCTCAGAGAGCACCAAGGACTCCACATTCCTTGAATAGTTGCAAGTTCAGGACTATTTGTACCATTTAACTTGCTCCCCTGCCAGACAGGACAGAAAATACAACCTGTGAGACTCAAAAGGTTGCCCCCACCCCGATAATGATCCCAGCCATGTTCTTCCAGGCGGCCTATGTTCGGGCAGTGATGGCGGCCATTGTGCTCTTCGCTGGAGGTGTTGGCGATATCCAGGAGCTGGTGGGCTGCCTCCAAAGGCCCACCTCTCCCATGTCGCTGATGGACATCAATGAAATGTTGTACTGTATGGCCACCCTCCTTTACGCCATGCGAGAGAATAAGGTCCAGATCAGCAACAGGTAAGTTTGCAAAGGGTCAGGAGAGACGCTTAGGACGGAAACCTGTCCATTACGGCAGTAGTAGAAGTAGCAATATCTTTGGCAGGGCTTTGTGTGCATTTAAAAATGGTTCAGAAAAAGCACTTTGGATCTAGCATGAGAGCCGATTTGGTCTAGTGGTTAAGGCACCAAGTTAGAAAGCAGCAGATGGTGAGTTCTAGTCCTGCCTTAGGCATGAAAGCCAACTGGGTGACTTAGAGCCAATCAGCAGGAGACTGTGAGTTCTAGTACTGCCTTAGGCATGAAAGCCAACTGGGTGACTCTGGGCCAATTAGCAGGAGACTGTGAGTTCTAGCCCTGCTTTAGCCATGAAAGCTGGCTGGGTGACTTTAGGCTTGTCTCTCTGACTCTCAGCCCAACCCACCTCAGAGGGTTGTTTTTGTGGGAAAAGTAGGAGGAGGAAGCTGTATTGGATATATTCGTCCCCTTGAGTTATGTGCAAAAACAATTAAGGTGGGTTATCAATAAATAACTAAAAATAGAACACCTCTCCTACTCATTAAAGCAGCTGCAACTTTGCCCAGGCTTTCTCACGCATCTGCAAACAGATGCTGCTGATTTCAAGGGTTGGTTCCTTAAAGCAGAAATCCGCGGAGGTGTCTTTATTCTCCTCTCTGAATTATTTGTCCTGGATTTTATACAGTTTAGAGTTTACTTTGAGATTCATTATAACTTTTCCCATTTTCCGTATCCTTCTAGGCTTTATTACAATGTTTATTATTATTTGCGTACCTTGGAGAATTCGCCCTGCAGGGACATCAATGAATTACAGGATTGTAGGTACGTTAACTTTGTGTCTCAATACAGATAGTCCTCGACTTACAACAGTTCGCTTAGTGACCCTTCAAAGTTACAACGGCACTGGGAAAAAAGTGACCTATGGCCATTTTTCACACGACCGTTGCAGCCTCCCCATGGTCACGTGATCGAAATTCAGAGGCTTGGCAACTGACTCATATTTATGACGGTTGCAGCGTCCCGGGCTGATGTGATCCCTTTTTACGACCTTCTGACAAGCAAAGTCAAAGGGGGAAGCCGGATTCAATTAACGACCATGTTACTAACTTAACAACTGAAGTGATTCACTTAATAATTGTGGCAGGAAAGGCCATAAGATGATGCAAAACACACCTAACAAATGTTAACAACAGAAATGTTGGGCTCAGTGGTAGTCGTAAGTTGAGTATTACCTGTATTAACAATGGGGGACTTTTACATAATGTTTGCAAACATGTACAGGTAGTCCTCGACTTAACGACCACAACTGAGCCCAAAGTTTCCGTTGCTAAGCGAGACAGTTGCTAAGTCAGTTTGGCCCCATTTCGCAACCTTTCTCGCCACTGCTGTAACGTGAACCACTGCAGTTGTTAAGCGAGTCACACGGTTGTTAAGTGAATCTGGCTTCCCCATTGACTTTGCTTGTCAGAAGGTCGCAAAAGGGGATCGCGTGACCTCGATGCACTGCGACCGTCATAAATTATGAGTCAGTTACCAAGCGTGTGAAGTTTGATCGTGTGGCCATGGGGATGCTACAAAGGTCGTACGTTTGAAACACGGTCATAGGTCACTTTTTTTCAGTGCCGTTGTAACTTTGAACAGTCACTAAATGAACTGTTGTAAGTCAAGGACTACCTGTATAGGTTTCCCCAGGAGAACCGGGGAATAATTTAGCCCAATGTTTCCCAACCTTGACAACTTTAAGCTGCATGGACTTCACTCCCAGAATTCCTCAGCCAGCAAATGCTGACTGGGGAATTCTGGGAGTTGAAGTCCACCCATCTTAAAGATGCAACTGTTAGACCCTGTTTGCTATGTTGCAAAAAACACCTGGTTACTTATGTTAGCCTTTTACTTTCTTTTGCTTCTGTTCATCAACAGTCCTGACTTACAGCCTACCAGTGAACAACAACACATCTTGAACCACACCTTTAAAACACCTGGAGAGGTGGTAAAAATTGTGGCTTTTGCAGGTAAGGCAGCTCCAGCCCAGGAGATACTTGATTCCCTCTGTAGGTGCAAACTGACTAATCTCTGCATATTTTTTGAGCTGAGATCACCTTGCCCGGATCTTCATTTCACCAGCTTTCCTGAATTCCTCCAAAGATCTCTTGCTATTTAAAACAATATTCTCCTTGCTGGTGATGTAGGCTGCTACGGTTCTTCTCCACCCTTAATAGGGAGATTGTAGTGTTACTTGATAGAAGAGAATATTTGTAGCTCATGGTTGGACTGTGGGGTCCTTGTTGCTCTCTGAGCTGGGCGGTTTTCTTGCAGACGTTTCATGACCCAACTAGGGAACATTATCAGTGCTTAGAAGCCTTTTAGTACAAGCCTTCTAGCACTGATGGTGTTATCTAGTTGGCTCATGAAACGTCTGCAAGAAAACAACCAACTCAACACCAAGGACGCCACAGTCCTCCTCTTCCTCTTCCTCCTCCTCCACAAACCCCACTCCTTTCAAGCACTGATGATGTTACCTAGTTGGGTCATGAAATGAATGTAAGAAAATGACCAAACTCGGAGATATCAAGGACCCAACAGTTCAACTGTGAGCTACAAATATTCTTCTCCATCCATACATTTGCGCTCTTTCTGTCTCTCTCTCTGTCTCTCTCACACATACACAAACACTCATATACACTTACCCACATCCTTCTCCACTAGGCTGGCAGAATGGGTGGGCTTTCCTTGTAGATTGACAAGACTGGCAGCTACTACAGATAGTCCCAGACTTACAGCAGTTCACTTAGTGACCGTTCAGAGTTACAATAGCATGGGGAAAAGTGACTTACGACCCTTTTTCACACTTACAACCTTTGCAGCATCCCCACGGTCACGTGATCAAAATTCAGACGCTTGGGAACTGACTCCTATTTATGACCGTTGCAGTGTCCCCAGGGTCACGTGATCCCCTTTTGCGACCTCCTGACCAGCAAACTCAGCGTGGAAACCAGATTCACTTAACAACCATGTTACTAAATTAACAACCGCAGTGATTCAGTTAACCACTGTGGCAGGAAAGGTTGTAAAATGGGGCAAAAAGTACCTAAGAAATGTTTCATTTAGCAATTAACATTTTGGGCACAATTGTGGTCCTAAGTCGAGGACTGCCTGTGTTGCCTTGTTGCTTTTCAAGTCTGATAGGTGTTGATGGGATTTGCACAGGGGGCTTCTCTCTGTGCTGAGAACCCGATTTTCTTTGTCTGGGTCAAGTGACTTTCCCCCCCTTTGTTTCCTTAATGACTTGGTTCCTTCTCATCGGAAGGGATCTATTAGACAAGAGTCCTGGATTTTATCCACCTTGCTTAATTTCATCTGTAGACATGGAAGCTTCGGTCTAACTTCACACCTGCAACCTGCAAAGTTCTGGGGATTTTTTTTCTGTCATCCTGGCTGTCTGGAAGGAACCTGGCTAGGAAATAACACCCCGGAAACGTTTTTAATTTTTCACACAGGCACTGGGAAAACGTACACACTGATCCAGTACACCAAGAAATGCTCCGAGCTTAAGTTCTTGTACTTGGCGTTCAACAGATCCGTCCGAGAACAGGCGGAGAAGCTTTTCCCTGAGAACGTCACCTCTGAAACCTTCCACTCCTTAGCTAACAAAGCAGTCAGAACAGCGTAAGTGGCTGCCTCCTATTTAATGAATCTGCCCTGGTTTTAAAAAACAGTGATATGGTGAGGTATAACATAATGAAAAAGAAAAGGTAACCCCCAAAAAAATAGAATCAAAGAGCTGGTAAGATCCCAACAAACCAGCAACAAAACAACTTATTTATTATTTTGAAATGGTTTCTTAAGACATTTATGAAATAAAATAGGTCTTTCTGTTGCTGGAAAGATTGTGAACAGAATAATAGAATTGGAAGGGAGCTTGGAGGTCTTCTAGTCCAATCCCCTGCTGAGGCAGCAGACCCTATAACATTTCAGACAAATAGTTGTCAAATCTCTTCTTAAACACCGCCAGTGTTGTAGCATCCACAACTTCTGGAGGCAAGCAGTCCCACCGATTAATTGTTCTCTCTGTCAGGAGAATTCATGAAAGAGTGATTCATTTCAATTCGAGGTGGGTAACAGATGTTCTTTTCCCACCAAATCATGATTTAAGCAAGGCATACTGCCCACATCTCAGAAATTAATATGGACTCTGGGGTCCTTGCTGCTCTCTGAGCTTGGTTGTTTGGTTGCAGACGTTTCATGACCCAAGTAGGTAACATCATCAGTGCTATCTAAAATGGCAGAGAATTCCTGGCACTCTGAAAAGGGGGGGGGGAAAAGCCATCAACAGGCACATTGAGATAAACAACAACTACATACCATTGAAAACAGATAATCCAAAAGCCAAAAAGGAAACAGAAAGACCAAAATTAACACCCAAATAAGCAGAGATTAAACACCAGGGTTAATTCCACCTTCCCTCTTTCATTTAGCTGCAGTTATGGAAGGAAAATTAACGTGTGCTCGCTGACGTCCTATGTGCTCGGCTTTCTCCAATCCAATCGCCAGAACCAACCTCCATGCACCAGAGTCAACATGATCGTTGAGACCCTTGCTGCGTTTTTCGCTTCGGCGGATGAGTCTATCACTGTGGACCACATGCCCAAATGGTGCAAGAACAACTGCGAGCAATGCCAAAAGTATGGATTTGGTGCTGAGGAGCTATGTCAGGTACAGGTTACTCCTCGACTTACAACTCTGTTCAGTGACCGAGGTTACAACAGTACTGAAAAAAATAACTTCGGGTCGTTTTTCACACACATAACCTTTGCAGCATCCCCATGGTCACGTGATCAAAATTCCCATGCTTGGCAGCTGACTCGTATTTATGACAGTTGCAGTGTCCTAGGGTCACGTGATCCCCTTTTGCAACCTTCTGGCAAGCAAAACCAATGGGGAAGCCAGATTCAGGGTGGAGGTTGGTTCTCTGAGCTTGTGGGTTGGTTTCCAAACCTCTTGTTACTGGGCTAGGTAAGGTCTTCAGTGGAGTTGAGGGGATGTCGGTGTTCTTTTGTCGATAAGGTCTTCAGGTGTGGGTGTGTCGAGTGAGGGTCTGGTGATGGGTCTTATGATGGGTCAGGTGTGAGTCATCAGTGAGGGTCTGGTGATGGGTCTCGTCATGGGGAGGTTACATCAGGTCAGGATCCTTGGGAGGTGAACTGCTGGTAGTGGGGGATTGCGCGGGATGGTTGAGGGTCGGTGCCGTCCCCGGTTGGCTGTGCGGTTGATTTGGATTCTGAGGGGTGCGTAGGCCAGTTGTAGGTTGATGTGTCTGTTGATGGAATTGCTGGCGGAGTGCCAGGCTTCGATAAACTCATGTGTGTGGCGGGTGGTGGCGTGGCTGATGATTTGTGTGTTGCTCCAATCAATTGCTCCACCTCCCCATCACAACACCCAAGCCTCTCATTGATGACTCACACCTGACCCATCACAACCCTCACTCGACACACCCACACCTGAAGCCCTTATCAACAGAAGAACACGGACATCCCCTCCACTCCGCTGAAGATGTTACCTAGCCTGGTAATGAAACGTTCGGAAACCAACCCACAAGCTCGGAGAACGAACCTTCACCCTCATCCTACACCTGAACTACAGATATTCGCCACTATTGCAACTGTGTGATGAACTTAACAACTGCAGTGATTCACTTAACAACTGTGGCAAGAAAGATTGTAAAATGGGGCAAAACTGACTTAAACTGTCTTGCTCAGCAATGGAAATTTGGGGCTCAATTGTGGTCGTAAGGAGAGGACTACCTGTGGATCCAGACCGTCCTTCAAGGTCTCTGGGCAGCCTGGATGAGAAAGCCTCGGATCTGATCTTGTCCGGCAAGATCTACTTACCAGCTTTTGCTTTCTAGATCATTGTTGAAGAAGCAAAAGAAATATGGAGCAAGATGCAGACAGGAAGCCCAACCGGGGAAATGACGCACGATGGTAGGTGGGATATGTGAGATTTCATTTAGCTCTGGTTGCATTTAGCTCTGCTGAAGAAACAGGAAGAAAAAAATAAGAATAAAGGGGCAATTTTCTTCATGGAGGGAAATTCTAGTCCTTAGGCATAAAGCTGGCTGGGTGACTTTGGACCAATCACCAGGAGACGGTGAGTTCTAGTACTGTAGCCATGAAAGCTGCCTGGATGACTTTGGGCCAATCACTAGGAGACAGTGAGTTCTAGTCCCGCCTTAGGAATGCAATCTGGCTGGGTGACTTTGGGCCAATCACCAGGAGACGGTGAGTTCTAGTCCTGTCTTGGCCGGTTTAAGACTTGTGGACTTCAATTCTTGGGAATTTCCCAGCCAGCATGATGGGAGTTGAAGTCCACACATCTTTAAGTGGCCAAGCCTCGGAAACCCTGTATTCAAAGAAAATATAACATCACGCTTCCTTTTAAAAGTAATAGTGGGCTCTGTTTCTGTTGTAACACAGGAGTCCCAGACCGCAAAGCCGCAAATGTTGCTTTATTGTGCACTGATGTTGATTTTAAGCATCGGTCTTAACGCCTTATAGGTTACTTGAAGCTTTGGCAACTCCAGAAGCCTTCGCTTTCCGGCTACGATGTCATCTTGGTGGATGAGGCCCAAGACTGCACCCCCGGTGAGTATGGTGTAGGTTCTGGGTTCAGTTTTCCAAGTACAGGTAGTCCTCGACTTACGACATTTCGCTTAGTGACCATTTGACATTACGACAGGACTGAAAAAAGGGACATGATCATTTTTCTCACGACCGTTGCAGCATCCCCACGGTCACGTGATCAAAATTGGGAGGTTTGGCAACTGATTCATATTTGTGATGGTTGCAGTATCCCAGGGAGTCACGTGGTCTCCTTTTGCGACATTCTGACAAGCAAAGTCAATGGGGAAGCCGGTGTCAAGGATCCGCCCGATGATCCCAACGAAGTAAGCACAACTGAGACACTCCAATCACTAGTGCAAAACTTTATTGAGTACAACATACCGGCACTGATGAATGGAAAACCAGCTCTGGTTAAAATGGCGCCAAGCAGTATATTAAAAGTACATGGAATGCAGGTCACATCCCCCAATTAAGCATCCGATAATTGTTGCGAGAAATTTTCTGCAGTTCTGCAATTCTCAGCCAGCAGTTCTTCAATGACCTGGGGTCCCACACTCACACCTGCACAAGCACACAACAAACATTGCCCCCCCCCACCCCCCAAGTCTGTTGAGAAGCTGTAACAGAAAAGGCTGAAGCAGAATAATAATGTCTTTGTAGCTGGACAGCCGGATTCACTTAACAACCGTGTTACTAACTTAACCACTGCAGTGATTCACTTAACAGCTGTGGCACTAGAAAAGTCGTAAAAAGGGACAAAACTCACATAACAACTCTTCTTGCTTGGCAACAGAAATTTTGGGGACTGCCTCTGTTGGTTGGATTCGTCTTTTGGTGCAGTTGCCCCAGAGGAATAATTCTTAAGGAATTCTTAATTCTTTGCACAGGGCCGGCTGGGGGATTCTGGGAGTTGAAGTCCACCCACCTTAAAGCAGGCAGGCTGGGGAATTCTGGGAGTCGAAGTCCACCCATCTTAAAGCAGGCAGGCTGGGGAATTCTGGGAGTCGAAGTCCACCCATCTTAAAGCAGGCAGGCTGGGGAATTCTGGGAGTTGAAGTCCACATACCTTCAACTTGCCAAAGTTGAGAAACAGTGATTAGGGAAATATTAGGGAAAACTCTGTAAGATCCATGAATTGTGAGTTTGGGATATTGGGGTGTGATTTCCTCCAAACCTCTCCTGTTTTGGAAACTCCCAGTTCCCATCATTTATGATAAAGATTAAAAAATTAAAACCCACAGCTCGTTAAAGCCACTCTCTCTTTTTGAGGGTCTTGTTCCTGTGAGAATGTTGGCCTTGGCCTCCTTTCCACATCAAGCTTCTAAAGATCTCTCTTTTTCCTTTCTCTAGCTATGGCGGACATTGTCCGCTCACAAAAGTGTAGTGTGATCCTGGTAGGAGACCCACACCAAAAGATCTACTCCTTCCGTGGTGCTGACAACGCAGTTTTTAACATGCCTCACGACCACATCTTTTACCTGACACAGGTAAGTCGAGGCAGGATGGCAGGCTAGCTGGGATGTTTGACTTGGAGTTGTGGGTTACCTGTAGATTGAAGATCCAGGAGGTTCAGTTCCAAGCAATTGTGGGTCCTCTCCAGTTCCAACTGAAAGCCATCTCACAATTCCGATTGGAGAAGATACACACTTCAGTCTGTCTGTCTGTCTATCATCTATGCCTGCCTGCCTTCTTTCTTTCTTTCTATCTTTCTTTCTTTCTTTCTTTTCTTTCGTCTCTCTGTCTCTGTCTATTTATCTATATCTCTCTCATCTATCTCTCTCATCTATCTATATCTAATCTCTCTATATCATCTCTCTCTCTATCTATCATCTATCATCTCTATCTATCTATCATCTATCTATCTATCATCTATCTATCATCTATATCATCTATCTATCTATCTATCTATCTATCTATCTATCCCTACCTACCTACCTACCTACCTACCTACCTACCTAACCTACCTACCTACCTACCTACCTACCTACCTACCTATCTATCTATCTATCTATCTATCTAATGTGTGCTAGTGTCACAATGGATTTGCCAGTTTTGGTTTGCTTAATCAGTGCGGCATTCACTGAAGACCCCTGCAAAACAAGTGATGCTGCATTGTCCTTCCCCCTCTTGCTTCCGCAGAGTTTTCGCTTTGGCTTCGAAATCGCTTACGTTGGCGCGACCATTCTGGACGTCTCCAAGGAAGTCCGCAAGAAAATGCTGGTGGGGAACAAGCGGGAAAGTGAGTCTTTTAAGCCAGTCGTCCTTTTGTTGCTCCAGGTGAGTCTGGCTAAGCGGGACTGAGGCGGTGCTCTCTTTTCGACAGGTGATGTCAGCGGGGTCGGCGTGGAGGGGAAGGTGGCCCGCTTATCCCGGACCAACAAAACTGTCTTTGAGGATGCTGTGAACCTTACCTGTGGAGACGCACCTGCTAAGATACACTTGCTTGGGGTGAGTGTGAGAAGGCACAGGAAGGATGCAGTAGGGGTTCCTCCCTCCCTTCCTTCCCTTCCTTCCCTTCTTTCTTCCTTCCTCCCTCCCCATCTCCTTCAGCCCTTCCTTCCTCCCTCCCTCCTTTCCCTCCCTCCCTCCTCTCTATCTCTCTCCTTCCTTTCCTTTCCTTTCCTTTCCTTTCCTCTCCCTTCTAGCACTCATGTTACCTAGTTGGGTCATGAAACGTCTGCAAGAAAACCACCCAGCTCAGAGAGCACCAAGGACTCCACAGTTCTTCTCCCTCCCTCCCTCCTTTCCTTTCCTTTCCTTTCCTTTCCTTTCCTTTCCTTTCCTTTCCTTTCCTTTCCTTTCCTTTCCTTTCCTTTCCTTTCCTCCTCTCCTCTCCTCTCCTCTCCTCTCCTCTCCTCTCCTCTCCTCTCCTCTCCTCTCCTCTCCCTTCTAGCACTCAAGATGATTCCTAGTTGGGTCATGAAACGTCTGCAAGAAAACCACCCAGCTCAGAGAGCATCAAGGACTCCACAGTTCTCCCTCCCTCCCCTCCCCTCCCTTTCTTTCTTTCCTTCTTTCCTTCCATCCTTCTTCATACCCTTCCCTCTGCTACATTCCCTCCCTCGTTTCCTTTCCCTCTTCTTTGGGGCATCCCTTCCAATATTGCAAGGCTGCTTCGTTGAGGAATGTGTTGCAAAACCAGTGAATTCTGCCGATGCATCGTACCCGTTTGGAGGGCATTAAGGAGCCCCAAAGGGCGGACAGATAATTATGACTATGCATCGGACTACAAGTCCCATCTCACAGGGCTCTCCTTGACGTTGTTCCTGTTGTCCTCCTTTCATCAGGGACTGAAAGCCTTTGGCCTGGAGAAGATTCGTGATCTCTGGAAGCTCCTTCATCCCGAAAGTGAGTTTTTTTCAGCCGGTGTTTGTGTAGATGCCCAAGCTGTGTACAGGCAGTGCTTGACGTACCATCCTTAACGGAGCCTGCCCAATGTGGTCATATGTTGTAAAGTCATAACATGGGTCAGTTATGCGGCCAGCCCGGTTTTACGACCCTTTTTGCAGGGGTCATTAAGCGAGATCTCTGGTTAAGTGAATCAAGAGTTCGCTGTGGGGGAAAGTTTGACAAAAGATGGGAGTAAGTGCTGCTTTTCAGCAAAGCCTTGTAAAACACGGTGATGTGACCGTAGGAAACTGGAAACAGCCATAAAGGCTACCACATTGCCCGTGACAACACAACAACAAAGGAGGCTTGAATATCACAACTTCAAACCCCGGGTTGTAAGTCCCTGTTTTCGGATCAGTCTTTGGGCGGCCTCAACCATTTGTTTAGTGACCGTTCGAAATTACAACAGCACTGAAAACAGTGACTTATGACCGTTCCTCACCCTTAACGACCATTGGTGCATCTGCGTGGTCACGTGATCAAAATTCAGACGCTTGGCAACTGGCGTGCACTTAGGACGGTTGCAGTGTCCCGGGGGGTCACGTGATCGCCATGGGCGATCTCCCCAGCTGACCATAGGAAAAAAAGATTGTAAAGTCGGACGTGACTCGGTTAACAACCCACCTTGATCTTCTTAGTGAAACGCGAGATACAGGATCCCTTCATCAAAAAATGGGAAAAAGAAGGCTTCGACAGCTTCAAGAAGCATGCTATGAAAGCAGAAGACGAAGAACTAAAATCAAAAATTGCAATTGTGGAGAACACTCCGGGTTCGATTCCGGATCTGTTGGATAAAATATCCCAGCGCCATGTCTCGGCTCCAGATGCAGGTAAATATCCTGCGCAAAGAACCAGATCCAGACGTATGGCATTCAAACTAGCTACTTTATTATTGTTGTCTGCCTATAATATAGATCAGGGCTTTTCAACCTTTTCACCGATTGTACCACTTTTAGGATATGGCAATATTCGAGTACCACCTAGCAAGGTGTCAAAAACTTGGTGACAAAAAAAAAAACATGTTCAAAGTTGCAATTGCACTGAAATGACTTATGACCATTTTCACACTTATGACCATTGCAGCATGCCCAGGGTCATGTGATTTATATTTGGGTGCTTGGCAACTGATTCGTATTTATGATGGTCACAGTGTCCCAGGGTCATGTGATCCCCTTTTGCAACCTTTTGACAAGTAAAGTCAATGGCAGAGCTGCTGGTGGCCAACTGCTAAGGCGGGACTTCCTTCCCTCCCTCCCTTCCCTGCCTCCCTTTTTCTCATTCCCATCTCCTTCTGAAGGAAGAATTTGAACCCCCCCATATTTTCCCTCTTCCATATATTGATCAAACAAGGAAAGGCCTCCAGAGACAGAAAAGACAAGCTGCTGAGTGAACTAGCTTAAAAAGGCACTTCCCCTTTAAGAATTAGCTACTGGCTAGAAAGGAAAGTAAGGAGCCCAGCCCGGCACTTAAAGAAGAAAAAAAATGTAAGTACTGGCTGCCGGCTAAGGCAGCCTCCCCAAATGGCTCCATTCATAAGTAAAATCTGCAGCTCCAGAGGACTCTCTCACTGTAAGTCTTTGCCTGTGCTGGCTCTTTCCCTCCCCCACTACACTTGGCTAGGCAGGGCTGCGTACCACCTGCCACTCGTTAATGTACCACAAGTGGTACGCGTACCACAGGTTGAAAAGTCCTGATATAGATAGTCCTCCACGTACGACAGTTCCTTTAGTGACCATTCAAAGCCACAACGGCACTGAGAAAAGTGACTTATGACCGTCTTTCACACGACCGTTGCCGCATCCTCGGGGTCCCGTGATCAAAATTCAGACGCTTGGGAACGGACTCACATTTATGACGGTTGCCGTGTCCCCGGAGTCACATGATTCCCCCTTTTGCGACCTTGTGACAAAGTCGCTCGGGAAGCTAGATTCGCTTTACAGCCGTATTAACATAACGACTGCAGTGATTCGCTTAACGGCTGTGGTCATAAAATGGGGCAAAGCTCTCACCTAACGGCTGTTTTGCTCAGCAATGGAAAGGTCGTGGTTCCGAGACCAAATAAATCAGAACTCCGAGGCTCAATTTGGGCTCAATTGTGGTCATAGGTTGGGGACTACCTTAAAGCCAGGTAAAATTGGGGTTCAAATAGGATCTTTGAAGGGAAAAAAAATATCTGTATGAGGTACATGAGCTCAACAGATGATGTTACCTAGTTGGGTCATGAAATGTCTGCAAGAAAACAGCCCAGCTCAGGACCCCACAGTCCTCCTCTTCCTCCTCCTCCTCCTCCTCCTCCCTGCAAACCCCACTCCCTTGTAGCACTGATGATGTTACCTAGTTGGGCCATGAAACGTCCGCAAGAAAACAGCCAAGCTCAGAGACCACCAAGGACCCCACAGACAACCTCCTCCTCCTCCTCCCTCCCTCCCACTTTCTAGCACTGATGATGTTACCTAGTTGGGTAGTGCAATGTCCGCAAGTCAACCGCCGAGCTCGGAGAGCACCAAGGCAGCCACTGCACCTCTGTTCAGCCCTGACGCCAGGCCCCCGTGCGGTTGATGGAAGTCCACTTTTCTTTCAGACTTTGGGGTCCAGCGGGATTGGAAGCCATCTTATTCCGAGCATCTGCAGGGCTTCTCCGTCGGAGAAGGGAGAGAGGCGTCCAGGCCCGCCTTCCTTCCAGATCTCTGCTGCTCGTGAAAAGAATAGAATGGACTATCTTTATTGTCATTGTGTAACTTGCAACTCGTAATTAAGTTGGAAGTGTTCCGTTATGGACCTCACTGCTTGTCCTCTGTGTGTTTCAGACCACATCCTAGGCACTGTGTACAAGGCCAAGGGGCTGGAGTTCGACACGGTCCAAGTTGCTGGGGACTTTTACAGCATCAAGGATGCATTGGGATGCAACCCTGCAAGGATGCCTTGGATCGAAGCCAGTGAGCAGAGTTTCCTCCCTCCCTCCCTCCCTCCCTCCCCTCCTTCTATCTCTCCTTCCTTCCTTCCTTCCTTTCCTTCCCTCCCTCCTTCCCCTCCTATCTCTCCTTCCTTCCCTCCCTCCCCTCCTTCTATATCATCTTCTCCTTCTATATCATCTTCCTTCCTATCTTCCTTCTTTCCTTCCTTCCTCCCCTCCTTCTATCTCTATAATCTTCCTTCCTCCCTCTCTCCCTTTTCTCCCTCCCCTCCTTCTATCTTTACCCTCTTCCTTCCTTCCTTCTCCCTCCTTCCTTCCTTCACCTATCATCTTCCTCCCTCCCTCCCTTTCCTCCCTCCCCTCCTTTTATCTATCATCTTCCTTCCTATCTTCCTTCTTTCCTTCCTTCCTCCCCTCCTTCTATCTCTATAATCTTCCTCCCTCCCTCCCTCCCTTTTCTCCCTCCCCTCCTTCTATCTTTACCGTCTTCCTTCCTTCCTTCCTTCCTTCGTTTCATCCTCCCTCTGTTTTCCTTATTTCACCATCCTTTCTTCTTTCCATCCATCCATCCATCCATCCATTCCCATCCCTCCCTCCTTTTTAGGGAATCCCTGATAACAATGTCTAATCAACAGTGGAACACCTCCCTTGGCCTGGGATAGGGCACCACTCAGTGCTCAAGAGTTCAGATGTGTGTTTGGAGCAGATCTGCTCAAAGAAATAAAAGTTCCCTTTGAACTCCCTTTTTCCCTCCTTCCCTCTTTCCTTAATCTCTCACCAGAAGCCGCCTCTGAAGATGAGTGGAACTTGCTGTATGTCGCTGTCACGCGAGCTAAGAAGCGTCTCATCCTGCCCAGTTTTTTTGCTCCTATCCTAAAAAAGGCCAAGGTGAGTTAAAGCCATTAATGCAGATAGTCCTCGACTTACAACTTTTTATTTAGTGACCGTTCAAAATTACAACAGCCCTGAAAAAAGTGAATTCACACTAATGATGATTGCCGCATCCCCAGGGTCACATGATCAAAACCTGGACGCTTGGCAACTGGTTCATACTTATGACAGTGGCAGCGTCCCAGGGTCCCGTGATCCCCTTTTGCGACCTTCTGACAAGCCGAGTCAATGGCAGTAAGCTAAATTCACTTAACAGCTGTGTCACTAACTTAACGATTGGAACGATTGACGTAACAACAGTGGCAAGAAAGGTCGTAAAATGGGGCAAAATTCACTTAATAACTGCCTCACCTTGCAACAGAAATTATGAAGTTGAGGACTACCTGTGTTCCAGTGCTCAGGAGCCCCTTTTTTTCCTGGCTGGCTAAATGCTTCTGGTTTTCCTTCCCCCCAAGGAATACTGCGTACGGTTTGAATTACTCGACAGAGTGCGCGAAACGACATCGCTTGGGTGTTCGGAGGACGGCTGCTGCAGCGCCATCCCGGCGGATTCTTTCCTGATCCCGAAAAGGATGAAGTTTGCTTACGTAAGTATCTCCTTTTAGGAAGTGACCAGCTCAGTAATACTCTAATCTAGTAAGGCTGCATCCAGTTTTGCTCACTGCGTTACAAAAAAAGATGTTGAGACTTTGGGGAAAGTGCAAAGAAGAGCGACTGAGACGGTCAACGGCCTGGAGACTAAAACGTGTGTTTCTGGTCAACTTCTCTTAGAAGCAGGAGGCGGAAATATTTCCCTCTCCTGCCGTTGCTCTGCAACGATGCTTTGGGGGCAGACTGCTTCCCATTCAGACTCCTTGGTGCTCTCTGAGCCTGGCGCTTTTCTTGCAGACATTTTATTACCCAATTAGGTAACATCATCAGTGCTAGAAGGCATATGCTAGGAGGCTTCTAGCACTGATGATGTTACCTGTTAGGTAATAAAATGTCTGTAAGAAAACAACCCCACACGACCCCACAGTCGTCCTCCTCCCCCCCCCCCCCAAATTCCTCTCCGTTCCAGCACTTGATGATGTTACCTAGTTGGGTCAAGAAACATCTGCAAGAAAACCACCCAGCTCAGAGAGCACCCAGGACCCCATCGTCTTTTTCCTCCTCCTCTCCTCCCCCTCCTTCTCCTTCTCTTCCACTCCACACACCCCACTCCCTTCTAGCACTGATGATGTTCCTTAGTTGGGTCAAGAAACATCTGCAAGAAAACCACCCGGCTCAGAGAGCACCCAGGACCCCACAGTTCAACCCTCAGCTACAAATATCCTCTCTTATCAGCACTCCAGAATCAGGATGATGCTATTTAGTGCCGCCTCCCATGAACACTGGTGGGGAGAGATCGTCTCGCAAACCTCACCTTTTTTTCTCTCTCAATATTTTTCTGACAGTCGGACGGCACCGAAACCTCCGAGATATTACTTTGTCCTTCTTGCGCAGCGCAGATCCTCGGCCCCATTGCAGAGCTCGCAGGATCTCCCACGATGGTGCAGGACGCCGCCTGTCCCCCAGAAGTCATTGAGGTTCCCCCCGTGCTTCATCACCTCCTCGAAGACCTTTGAGTTCTTAAAAAAAAAAAAAAAAATTGCACTGGGCATTTTTCAAAGCAAAAAGAAAGCAAAGAATGTAGAAAGGAAGGTGTCCTATTGATGTGAGAGCGATGCTGCTGTTGTGGTGCCTGGAGAGTCAGAATCAGAATCAGAATAGAGCTGGAAGGGACCTTGGAGATCTACTAGTCCAACCCCCTCCTCAAACAGGAGACCCTGTACTATTTCAGATAAGTGGCTGTCCAGTGTCTTCTTAAAAACCTCCAGTGATGAAGCCCCCTACAACTTCTGGTGGCAAGCTGTTCCACTGGTTAATTGTCCTCACTGTTAGGAAGTTTCTCCTCCATTCTAGGTTGCTTCTCTGCTTGATTAGTTTCCACCTGTTATTTCTTCTCCACCCAAGGGAGGAATGTGCACAAAAGACAGGCCACACCTCTACGCGGTGGTTTTACTGTGCTTCCCTTCCATCCTGGAGCCAGCAGAACATCGCAGCACCCACAGTACACCCTTATCGCACATCTGGGGATGTCTGTTCTGCTGTCCTTACAGCTTCAGCATTTCTCCCTCTTAGACAGCTGGTGGTTCCCTTGGCTGAAATGTCCCAACTTTTGCCGTCATATCAAAAGCAATAGCAGTAGCCCCTAGACTTATATACCGCTTTACAGCCCTCTAAGCGGTTTACAGACTCGGCCTATTTGCCCCCAACAATCTGGGCCCTCATTTTACCCACCTCTGAAGGACGGGAGGCTGAGTCAACCTTGAGCCGGTCAGGATCGAACTGCTGGCGGTGGGCAGAGCCAGCCTGCAATCCTGCATTCTAAGCACAGCGCCACCTTGTATTGTATCGCATTGTGGTTGTAAGTTGCGTTGACTTCCTAGATCATTCCAGACAAATGTCCAGTCTCTCCTTAAAAACTTCCAGTGTTGGAGGAACAGCCACGATTTCTAGGTACTAATTATTATTAATCATTAATTGTTCTCACTGTGATCTCCTTGCAACACAATTCGAAAGCACCCAACTCTCACAGCCCTCTCACGTTACTACCGGTGGCTTCATTCCGCATGTGGGTTTTTGGAGAGAAATCCTAAACCAAAATGTAGTTTGTTTAGTTTTGATTTAGCATGTTTCTATACCCAGTTTGTAAATCATGCTATGTGCTTTCGGTACTGTGAATTCCAGTTGTGGCTTAGCTAACCAATCATGGTTAAGTAGCAATAGCAATAGCACTTAGACTTATATACCGCTTCACAGCACTTTAGGGACTACCTGTATTCCCAATCCTTCCTTCCTTCCCTTCCTTCCTTCCTTCCTTTGCACTTAGCAATAGCACTTATACACCGCTTCGCAGCACTTTACAGCCCTCTCTGCATAGTTTACAGAGTCAGCCTGTTGCCCCCAACAATCTGGGTCCTCGTTTTACCGACTTTGAGCTGGTCAGGATCGAACTTCTGGCAGTCGGCAGAGTTTGCCTGCGATTACAGGTACTCCTCAACTTACAACGGACAGTGTTTAGTGACCGCTCAAAGTTATAACAGCACTTCTGACAAGCAAAGAAGCAGGACTTTTCCAGACATACAACTTTTGCCACCTCCCCATTGATTGAAATTCGGGACGCTTGGTAATTGGTTTATATTTATGATGGTTGGCGTGGTCGCAAAAGGGGATAAATGTGAGTCAGTTGCCAATTTTGATCACGTGAGCCTGGGGTCGTAAGTGCGGAAAGCGGTCCCGAGACAACCTTTTTTCAATGCCGTTGTAACTTGGAGTGGACACTAAACGAACTGTTGTAAATCGAGGACTATCTTGTCGATTTATCTGATCGGGCCTCCTTGCACTCTGGTGGAAATGCGTTTTGAGTTTTTAGGCCAATTTATCAGCCGCTGGCTTTCCGTGCTGAGAGGAGAATAGGAAGCATAAAAATGTTTAATTCTAGTTCCCTTGTGGTCTTCAAATTGTGAGAGAGGCAATCTGCTTTTTTTATATCGTGTAAAGTTTTTAAACATTTAAGCCACTCCAGCAGCCTTGCGCTAACGCCAGGGCCCTGGGGTATATATTTTTTTATAAAGTGAGTTTTTTAAAAAAAACAAACCAAAAACCTGTTTTTGCAATGAAGAAAAGGTAAAAAGAAGACGATTTTTCCAAATTCCTGTTTCCAATTACTCTTTAGCACTTTCTCATTTGTTCTTTTGTTTTTAGTATGTTTTTCATAAAAAATGTTGGAAAGTGTACTTTGCTTGCTTATATGAATGAATCAAATAAACTAGTAATGGATGCAAGTCACAGTGATACGACCATTTCCTTCTTTGTGAAATCTGAATGGATGGACAGATGGATTAGATAGATTAGATGATTGATACAGATAGATAGATAGATAGATAGATAGATAGATAGATAGATAGATAGATAGATGATAGATAAATAGAAGATAAATGATATAGATAGATGATAATTAGATGATATAGATGATAGATGAGATATAGATAGATAAATGATAGGTAGAAATAGATAAATGATAGATAATAGATGATAGAAGATAAATAGATGATAAGAGATAGATAAATGAAAGATAAATAGAAGATAAATGATAGATGAGAATAGATGATAGTAGAAGATAAATAATGATAGAAAATAAATGGTAGTTGATAGAGACATACAGGCAGATAGATAATAGAGTGGATGGATGAAATAGGATGGGTGGATGGAAAATAAGATATTTACACAGCGCATGGATAAAAATCAGAATCCATTGGCCACTAGCTGGCAGGAGAGATATATAAACTGGAAGATTGTGTTTTACACACACACACACACACACACAAATAAACACATTGCTGGCACAATTCTCAGCTTTTCAAAGGGTCAGTTCAGTTCTCTTAGCCTGTTTCTCCAGCCAAGAAGCTGAGATGGGAGGCCTCCACGGGGAAGAGACCACGGTGAGCATCCTCAAAGTCAAGATGGTGGCTTCATTGCACAGTTGCAGACACCGTCCTAATTGTGTTGACAGTGGGGTGTCCATGAAGATACCCCTGTTCCCAACCCAATGCAATAATAATAATAATAAAGTTGGAAGGGACCCTGGAGGTCATCTAATCCAACCCCCCTGCTCAGGAAGGAAACCCTTTTATCATTTCAGACAAATGGCTGTCCACTCTCTTAAAAATTTCCAGTGTTGGAGCATTCACAACTTCTGGAGGCAGGTTGTTCCACTGGTTAATTGTTCTCACTGTCAGGAAGTTTCTCCTTAGTTCCAGGTTGCTTCTCTCCTTGAGTTTCCATCCGTTGCTTCTTGTCCTGCCTTCAGGCGCTTTGGAGAACAGCTTGACTCCCTCTTCTTTGGGGCAGCCCCTGAGATATTGGAAGACTGCTATCCTGTCCCCCCTCGTCCTTCTCTTCATTAAACGAGACATACCCAATTCCAGCAACCGTTCCTTATATGTTTTAGCCTCCAGTCCCCTGATCATCTTTGTTGCTCTTCTCTGCACTCCCCCCCAAGTCTCAACTGAGCCCCCCCCCTTCAGCTGAACAAAATTGGACACCCTCCTCAACTCCCGTTTGGAGTTGAAATTTCTCCTTAGTTCTAAGTTGCTTCTCTCTTTGATTATTAGTTTCCATCCCTTGTTCCTTTTTCCTGCCAACCTCTTGTCCCCAAGGTGCTTTTTCCAAAAGGCAATTTTTTTCCCCTTTGAAAATGTTTTGCTCCTCATTCAGGAAGCTTCTTCAGTTCATCTGATGAGTTTCCTCTGATGGGACGCTCAGAATATGGTCTGATGTTGAATCAGGAGGGAGTCAAGCTATTTTTCAAAGTGCCTGAAGGCAGGACAAGAAGCAACGGATGGAAACTCACCAAGGAGAGAAGCAACCTGGAACTAAGGATGAATTTCCTGACAGTGAGAACAATTAATCAGTGGAACTCCTTGCCTCCAGAAGTTGTGGGTGCTCCAACACCGGAGGTTTTTAAGAAGAGATTGGACATGAAATGGTAGAGGGTCTCCTGCTTGAGCAGGGGGTTGGACTAGAAGACCTCCAAGGTCCCTCCCAGCTCTGTTATTCTGTTAGGTGGCGCTTTGCAATAAGGGCTCTTAATTTTTTCCCCCCCTTTTAAAAACGCACGGGTCACTTTCCAAATCATTTCTTTGTATGGGTGCCTTTGTATGGGTGAGGTTGTTAGGCTGTGTTTTGAGAAACCCAAAGGTTAAGAACTTACTTTAGAAAGCCATTTTGAGGCTTTTCTGCGTTAGTCCAAAATCTCAGACTAAACCGAATCTTTTTTTTTTTTAACGATGTGGGACAGTGGCAAAAACAACAACAACAACAAAAACCCAGAGACAGCAACATTTTTCCCCTCTTATATTTACAAATGTAATATATTCACAAACTATAAACAGTTGCATACAATTTCAAACACACCTCTTCACCCTCCTTCCAGCTTCTTTCTGCCTATTCTCTCTCTCTCTCTTTCACACACACACACACACACACATGCACGCACACGCACACACACACCAGGATATTCTGCTCCCCCTTTAAATCCACTTTTCCTACTACAGGCAGTCCTCGACTTAACGACCACAAGTGAGTTGTTTTAAGTCACTTTTTCCAGTGCCGTTGTAACTTTGAACGGTCACTAAAGGAACTGATGGAAGTCGAGGACTTCCTGTATTTATGTTTCTACTTATGTCCTTTAATCTTCTCTCTCTTTTTTGTTCAAATGGGTTTCTTTTCTCCCTAGCCTTCGTCCAACAGCTAGTAATATTTTTCTTTTGAGCCTCTGAAGTGCAGGCCGCTCAGTAATCTGCAAAACTGCACATTTCATATATATAGACCCACATCCCTACATATACATAGCAAATAAATATTAAATACTGTCCATCTTGAATATATCCTCCTTGCGTTATATATTCAAGATGGACAGTATTTAATATTTATTTGCTATGTATATGTAGGGATGTGGGTCTATATATATGTTGTACATAGTATGTTTAGGTGTGTGTCATGTATATGTTTCACTTTGAGAGCGGGCAACTAAATTTCATTATTTTATGTGTGCCATTGTGCCCACAATATAAAAAATGACAATAAAGGTTATTTATTATTTATTATTATTATTTAAAATACCTAATTTCTGGTGGAGGGCTTAGGAGCGGTCTGTTCCATTATTTGGATATTTTTAATCAGGTGTAGCAATGGAATTTCTGCTCACAACTGTAGTCGTCAGTCAAGGACTTCCTGTATCTTGTTTCTTGCTTTTTTTTTTACGTCACCTGTATTGTTCTTAACTTTCTTTTTTTTTTTGGTTTCTCTTACATTCTTTCCAAATATTAAAGGCAGTTACTTTTAAAAATAGCTCTATTAGACAAGCACCCCCTTTTAGTCTCTCCCATCCCTCCTCCTCCTCCTCCTCCAATTCCACTCCCTTCCAACACTGATGGTGTTATCTAGTTAGGTTAATAAACGTTTGCAAGAAAGGTTAGAAAGCATCAAGGACCCTTCTTCTTCTTCTTTCTTCTTCTTCTTCTTCTTCTTCTTCTTCTTCTTCTTCTTCTTCTTCTTCTTCTTCTTCTTTTTTCTTCTTCTTCTTCTTCTCCTTCTCCTCCTCCTCCTCCTCCTCCTCCTCCTCCTCCTTCTCTTTACACACCCCACTCCCTTCCAAACGCTGATGGTGTCATCTAGTTAGGTTATGAAACATCTGCAAGTAAACAATCAAGGCTAAAAAGTATCAAGGACCCCAAGTTTCTTTCTTTCTTTTTCTTTTTTTTCTTTCTTTCTTTCTTTCTTTCTCTTTCTCCTCCTCCTCCTCTTTGCACACCCCACTCCCTTCTAACACTGATGGTGTTACCTAGCTGGGTTATGAAACGTCTGCAAGAAAACCATCATGCTCAGAGAGCACCAAGGACCCCACAGTCCTTCTCTCCCTCCTCCTCCTCCCCCCTGCAAACCCTCCTCCCTTCTAGCACTGATGATGTTCCCTAGTTGGGTCATGAAACGTCTGCAAGAAAACCATCAAGCTCAGAGAGCACCAAGGGCCCCACAGTCCTCCTCCTCCCTCCCGTTGGAACACCAGCTGGTCGCCATTAAACTGTGGGACCCTCTCCCATCTACGTCCCCTTCCATCCTCATGGAGGCTTCTGGCCTCTGGATGTAAGCATGTGTCTGTGTGGTCTCGAACCTAGATCGACTTCTAACCCTGCTGTAAATTCCCGAATACGGTTCTGGCTCCAACGTCTGTCTTCCACTTCACCAAATGAGATCTCTTCCTTGTGCACTTTAGGACCCACCTCTGTGTCTTTATCTGCTCCAAATCCCCACTGACTACTGAGAAACAGGGCCTGTTTTTTTTTCTTTTTCCAGACAGATACACCCAGTTCTGCTCTATTTACACTGATATTTAATATATAAACATCCTTGTCTTAGCCCAGGGTATGCAGGCAGGTCTCTGCAGATACTTTCAGAGGATCTTATTTGTTCCACTCCTTCCGGTCTCTTGGACTCCTGGGGTTCTTCTCTCCTAAGGAGGAGAATGCAGGAGAAGGGGGGAAAAGGACTCTTTTCTGGATTTTCTAGATCCCAGCCGCTCTGTCCTTGCGACTTCTGGTCCCTTCTCCAACAGCTTTGCTCAGCAGATCACTCTCAGATCCTGCTTGCCCCTGTTGAACCTCAACGATTTTCTCCTCCCGGATCCAACCACATCACCGGTCCAGGCCCCAGCCAGAGAGCTCCACCAACTCCCAGCAACCTCTCTTAGATAACGGAGTAAGAGAGCTGGAAGGGACCTTGGAGGTCTTCTAGTCCAGCCCCCTGCTGAAGCAGGAGACCCGATACCATTCTGGACAATTGGGTGTCCGATATCTTTTTAAAATCCTCCAGTCTTGGAGCAACCCACAACGTCTGGAAGCAAGCTGTCCCACTGATTAATTGTTCTCACTGTCAGGAAATTCTTCCTTATTTCTAAGTTAGTTCTCTCCTTGATTAATTTCCATTCATTGCCTCTTGTCCTGCCTTCAGCTGCTTTGGAGAATAGTTGTTTAATATGTCTTCAGTACAGAGTCCAGGACTCATGTCCATAGGGAGAAGGACAGCTCCATAGACCTCCAGCTTTGTGGAGGTACGGATGTTGTATTGAATACAGAACACAGGGGTGGAAGGGACCTTGGAGGTCTTCTAGTCCAACCCCCTGCTCAAGCGGGAGACTGTATACCATTTCAGAGAAGTGACTGTCTAGCCTCTTCTTAAAAACCTCCGGTAATGAAGCACCCACAACTTCTCTCTCTCCCTCTCTCTCCATTTATTTCTCTATATATCTCTCCATATCTATCTCCATATCTCTCTATCTCTCTATCTCTCTATCTCTCTATCTATCTATCTATCTATCTATCTATCTATCTATCTATCTATCTATCTATCTATCTATCTATCTATCACCTATCTCCCTATCTCTCTATCTCTCTATCTCTCTATCTATCTATCTATCTATCTATCTATCTATCTATCTATCTATCTATTTTTCTAGGTATCTATCTCATCTATATCTATCAATCTATCATCTATCTATCTATCTATCTATCTATCTATCTATCTATCTATCTATCTATCTATCTATCTATCTATCTATCTATCTATCTATCTATCTATCTATCTATCTATCTATCTATCTATCATCTATCCACTGCCCATGTCTGCCTGCCTGCCTGCCTGTCTATTTTCAATCAATTTAATCAGAATTAAGCTGAAAGGGCCCGTGGAGGTCTTCTAGTCCAACCCACTCCTGAAGAAGGAGACCCTCTACCATTTCAGACAAATGGCTGTCCAGTCTCTTCTTAAAAACCTCCAGTGATGGGAGCACCCACAGCTTCTGGAGGCAGGTTGTTCCACTGGTAAATTGTTCTCACTGTCAGGAAGTTTCTCCTTAGTTCTAGCTTGCTTTTCTCCTTGATTAGTTTCCATCCGTTGCTTCTTGTCCTGCCTTCAGGTGCTTTGGAGAATATCTTCCTGGATGTGAATCATTTAAAGTTATGTCTCCTTGATTGACAGGCGAAAAAAGGGTCCCACGGATTGAATCTCTCCTCTCTGGTTGGTGTTAAGAGGTTCCTTGCTTCTCCCTCTCCAACTACGTGACTCTGCAATCCTTTAAATCTGCCGCTTAAGAAAGTCAGCCCGCTTTGCCACGACATAACAGGCGGGGGGGGGGGGGTTCCAGACTTCCAGGAAAGCCCATCTTCAGATGACGGACATTGTTGGCTTCTTGAGAACCAAAAGATGCTTACTTGCACCATGAAAAAGACCCAGGCAAGAGAATGTTCTGGACACATGGACTGGCGATTCTCCTGAGAAACGAAAAGAACATTTTAAATCAGTGATGCAACTTTTTGTGCTTCTGCGGAAGGAAATCTGCCAAGTCAGATTTTCGGGACCCAACTGGGATTTTTTTTCTTTCTTAGAATAGAGGTTGGATGTCTTGCTGCCAGCGGGCTTAACCCAGAAAAATACAGAGAGTCCTCGGCTTACGACCACAGCTGAGCCCAAAAATTTCTGTTGCTAAGCGAGACATTTGTTAAGTGAGTTTTTGCCCCGTTTTACGTCCTTTCTTGCTCCAGTGGTTAAATGGATCCCTGCCGATGTTATGTAAGTAACACGGTTGTTAAGTGAATCCGGCTTCCCCCATTGACTTTGCTGGTCAGGAGGTCGCAAAAGGGGATCACGTGAGCCCCCCAGGGACAGGGCAACCGTCACAAATACGAGTCAGTTGCCAAGCCTCTGAATTTTGATCACGTGATCATGGGGATGCTGCAACAGTCGTAAGGGTGAAAAAGGGTCATCAGTCACTTTTTTCCACGTCATTGTAACTTTGAACAGTCACTAAATGAATCGTTGCTAAGTCAAGGACTACCTTGTAGCGTTTCTGGTGGTTCCTGCAGCATATAATCAGTTGGGGACTTTAATCTTTTGATTTAACCTTTTGCTTAGACTGGATATCTACTTCCGCAGGTGGAACAGCAGCATTCTCAGTCTTTCCGATCTCTGGTTACCTAGTATAAACTCTGGTTTGCGGTCGCATTTCTGAGACCGATATGCTGGAGAAGACCTGCACGATCTGAGACCAAATTTTCTCCCTCGAACAGCAAAGCCTTCCTTCCTTTTTGCTCACAGCACTTACAGGTCTCCTTGAATCTGAGGCAATCCCAGCTGTACCATCACCATATGTCCTTTATAATGAAGGACAGGTCCTATGTTTGTACTGATGATGTTGCCTAGCTGGGTCATGAGACGTCTGCAAGAAAACCACTAAGCTCAGAGAGCACCAAGGACCCCATAATCCTTTTCTTCTTCTTCCTCCTCCTCTTCCTTCTCGCAAACCCCACTTCCCTTCCAGCACTGATGATGTTCCCTAGTTGGGTCATGAAACATTTGCAAGAAAACCACCAAGCTCAGAGAGCACCAAGGACCCCACAGTGGTTGTCGTCGTCATCATCGTTTTCCTCCTCCTCCTCCTCCTCTCCCCCCTCCTCCTTCTCCTCCAACACCTTTTCCTTCTAGCACTAATGATGTTACCTAGTTGGGTCATGAAACGTCTGCAAGAAAACAACTAAGCTCAGAGAGCACTAAGGACATCACAGTCCTTTTCTTCTTGTTCCTCCTCCTCCTCCTCCCCCTCTTCTCCTTTCTCCTTCTCCTCCTCCTCTCTGCAAACCCCACTCCCTTCTAGCACTGATGATGTTCCCTAATTGGGTCAGGAAACGCCTGCAAGGAAACTGCCAAGCTCAGAGAGCACCGAGGACCCCAAAGAATGATATATTTCAGCTCACCTGACATCCTCTCCACTGTATGCAGCTGAAGCTTCTGCTACACTCAATCCCTTCTTCATCACCTGTTCTCCATGCATGCCTATATTGATCTCACCAGGGCATTGCTTCTTCGTCTTTTCCAACTCCAGTTCGCTCTTCCTCTTCCCCTCTTCTCGTGCTCAGCTCCTTCTCACACAGGAACACCTGCCGGGGAGAACTGTAGGTGCCCCAAAGTGATTTACAGCCTCCTTCTCAAGGCTTTGCAACAGGGAACGGACAGACACCATGTCCACCCTGACTCTGGACATCGTGCTTAGGACCTCTTTTTCCAGAGCTAGACGATGCTTTGATGATCTGCCCAGCAGGATCACTCAACCGGTGGAGGTAATCCCGTTAGCATTGGATCTTCTTCATTCACCGGACTGGGATCTGGAGAATCGCCAGCCGATGCTGATCTTCCTCCTTCGGATCCCAAGGGATCCATGGGGATCACTTCCACAGAAGGGACCCTGGGCTGCCTCCAAGGAGCGCTGCAGGATGAAAGGAGATTTAATGCACACACCAAGTTGGCAGTCCTACCTCGAGAAGAGGCTGACAGCGACAGTCAAAAGACCTGCAGGATTTTGAGGCTGGCTGAATGAATACATTTAATCCCTTTATTCCATTTGGAAATCTGGGTGGCTGTGGTGACGATCCCTTGCTTTTAACTGGGATGAGGCAAGGTAAAACTACAGTAAGGATCTAACATAGGGGTGTCCAACTTGGCAAGTTGAAGATATGTGGACTTCAACTCCCAGAAACTAACAATAAGGATCTAACATAGGGGTCTACAGTAAGGATCTAACATAGGGGTGTCCAACTTGGCAAGTTGAAGATATGTGGACTTCAACTCCCAGAATTCCCCAGCCAGCACAGCTGGCTGGGGAATTCTGGGAATTGAAGTCCACGGGTCTTAAAGTAGCCAAGGTTGCACATCCCGATCTAAAATAAAATTCTTTAAAGAGTTGAAACATGAAACAAAAAACTCTGCTGTCTATTGTGCCTACGTTTGGACACTGCTTTTATTTTTCTTTAGGGAAAAAAAAATACGAAACAAAAATCCCTTTTGCCTGTTGTGGATAAATTTGGACACTGCCTTTATTTCTCTTTAGGGAAAAAAAACACATCGCTGCAGTGATTAAGACCTCTGTCTTAGAAAATGTCCCAATATATTTGCAGAGACAAGAAAATGGGGCAGGAATAATTCAAGGAGACAGATTTAGACTTGAAACAGCAAAAGTTGAAGGAACCAACCAATTAAGCGTCATCACAATGGGAGAAAAAGCACCAGAGCTGAAGGCATTCAAGCCTCTTCTTCACAAGTCCCTGTGTCCCAGGAATCACAAGCGGGTGATTCCCAAAGACTGGAGAAATGCAGGATGGGAACTTGAGGGAGGGTCCCCATATAGCTGGGTTTGGGAAAGATTGAGCTAAGGGACCTATACAAACAGAGTTTAAAACAGTGTTTCTCAAGCTTGGCCACTTTTAGATGAGTGGACGTCAACTCCCAGAATTCCCCAGCCAGCGTGGCTACCTGGGGAATTCTGGGAGTTGAAGTCCACCCATCTTAAAGTTGCCCAGGTTGAGAAACATTGGCTTAAAGCCTTGGTTAAACAAAGCCAATGAGCTCCAGAAACCATAGAGTCTGTTAGCCAGAGAAGCCAGGCCCGGGGGAATTCTGGGAGTTGAAGTCCACCCGTCTTAAAGTTGCCCAGGTTGAGGAACATTGGCTTAAGTAAGGCCTTAGTTAAACAAAGCCAATGAGCTCCAGAAACCATAGAGTCTGTTAGCCAGAGAAGCCAGGCCTGGGGGAATTCTGGGAGTTGAAGTCCATCCATCTTAAAGGGGCCACACTGCTTTAAACCCATTGCCAATATTAAAAATTAACATAGCAGCAAAGCTTACCGTGATCTTCTACAATAGCAGTAGTAGATGAATCCTGCTGATAGGATTACCGCTATTAGAGAGAAAAATGAATTAAAATGAATAATCAGTCCTAAAAGGTTCTCCGTTGTAGGGCAGCCTAATTTCAAGTCAACCCCAGTTCTGGGCACAACACGGAATGCCGACAAGCATTCCACCTTTGTGAAGGAAATGAAACTACAGGTAGTCCTTGCTCACAACACTCGTTCAGGGACCGTTCGAAGTTACAACAGCACTAAAAAAAGGGACTTACAACCGTTTTTTCACACTTATGACCGTTGCAGCATCCCTGTGGTCACGTGATCAAAACTCATATTTACGACGGTGGCAGTGGCAGCCCAGATTCACCAGGACTGAGTTGGGAGGCCATATCAATGTCTTAAAATAAAATTTATTTAAATAAATCAAACACAGCGAAGCGCACTAACTCCTCCCCCCTAATTTAGGCTTAAAACAGCCAAGAATGTCTGAACAGGGATAAAAAAAATCCCCAAAATCCAGATGCTAAATGCAATTGCCAAAACGAAAGCTTTTTCCATTGCAAAAGATGTTTTAAAAATGGACCAGGCTTTGACTAGGTTGGAGCCAGCCTTTTTTAATTATTTTATTTTATTTTATTTTATTTTTGACAGTCTCCTGTGTCACTCCTAGGGCCAATCTTTGGCGCCTGGAGGGTGTGTGTGTGTAAAAATCCTGTTTTTGTATAAGTAATTAAATCAGGCCATCCAGTTTGGATGCTGCTGAAACTCTGTTTATTATTCAGGAACATTCCTTACCTAAAAAAGGAATTCCAATTCTGAAGTAATGAGAACCTGCAAGGAAGAAGAAGAAGAAAAAAAGAATATTAAGGAATTAAAAACGGCTCACCCTTTCTTTTCATAGGCAAGAAGATTCAAGCTTTAGCTTTTGATATGCTATTATTTATAGTGAATGCAAAAACATGCACGTCAGAAGCTGGTATTATGATGTATGGGTCCTTGACTTACAACTGTGTAGGAACCATTACTGTTTTTCCACACTTACGACAGTTACAGAATCCCCAAGGTCACCTATTCAAAATTTGGATGCTTGGCAACTGGCTCATCTTTATGACTTATATTCTTCCTCCCCTTCATTCTTCCTT
Source organism: Azemiops feae (assembly GCA_023970755.1). Lineage (NCBI taxonomy): Eukaryota > Metazoa > Chordata > Lepidosauria > Squamata > Viperidae > Azemiops > Azemiops feae. Next base: position 113,305 of record JALGBA010004210.1, read on the forward strand.
CCTTTTCCCCTCCTCCTCCTCCTCTCTGCAAACCCCACTCCTTTCTACCACTGATGATGTTACCTAGTTGGGTCAGGAAACGTCTCCAAGAAAACAACCAAGCTCAGAGAGCACCAAGGACCCCACAGTCATCTTCCTCCTCCTCCTCCTCCTCCTCCTCCTGTCCGCAAACCCCACACCCTTCTAGCACTGATGATGTTACCTAGTTGGGTTAGGAAAAGTTTGCAAGGAAACCACCCAGCTCAGAGAACACCAAGGACCCCACAATCTTCTTCTTCCTCCTCCTCCTCCTCCTCCCCCCCACAAAACCCCCCTCCCTTCTAACACTGATGGTGTTACCTAGTTGGGTCAGGAAAGGTCTGCAAGGAAACCACCAAGTTCAGCGAGCACCAAGGACCCCACAGTCCTCCTCCTCCTCCTCCTCCTCCTCTTCTCCACAAACCCCGCTCCCTTCTAGCACTGATGATGTTACCTAGTTGGGTCGGGAAACATCCGCAAGGAAACCACCCAGCTCAGCGAGCACCGAAGACCCCACAGTACAACCCTGAGCTGAAAATACTCTCTTCTAGCGATACAACAAGGGGAAGGAAAACACATCCACCCGGGGAACACCCAACTCTTCAAACTAAGAGGACACACTCCGGTCACGAAGGGTTAATGCAGACATGGCTGAAGAAGGCTGGGGTTAGGAACACGTGTGCATGCCTGGAACAAACCTGTGATGCTCTGCCAAACGCCCGTATCGGTTGGATCTGTGATATTTCCAAGGGGGCCCTCAGACGGCGCAGACGTAGTTTGTTGCGGTGTCCACTGTGTGTTGTTATTTTCGTCTGGGGAAAATGGCGTCCTGGTCGGGGAAGGGGTTACACTTTTGGAAACTGTGCCCGTAGTCAACCATCCACCCCCTGGGGTAGCTGTCACCGTTGACCCAAGGCTGTCGGAGGATGGCTTGGCTGTCCCACGCGGAGGGTGTGCAAAACCTGACGTCTCCACTACAGGTGAGGTGGTCTGACTTCCGTACAGACATGCAGAGACTGACTCTGGATTTGTACACAGGATCTCGGTAGGTCGGGCAGTTTCTGCTTGTACAAATATGGGATGAAGTAGAAATTCTTAGCCACATCCGAGGGCAGATCCTCACGTGGTTTTAGTTTAGACACAGAGTTAAGAGATTAGTAACTTCAATACTCAGGCAGCTGCTTTACAGAAGGGGACAACTCAGCGCAGCCGATTCGCTACAGCCAACTTGACGTGGGACAATCCACCGTGGACCATTCAATTCTTCGATATTAGTGTAACTTTTGTCTCGCGGCAAGTTGTCCTTCGGCAAGTTGTCTGAGGTGAAGTGTCCGAGGCGAGTTGGCCAAGGTGAGTTGGCGAGTTGGCCAAGGTGAGATGGCCGAGGCGAGTTGGTGGCCAAGGTGAGTTGGTGAGTTGGCCAAGGCGAGTTGGCCAAGGTGAGTTGGCCAAGGTGAGTTGGTGAATTGGCCAAGGTGAGTTGGCTGAAGTGAGTTGGCCAAGGTGAGTTGGTGAGTTGGCCAAGGCGAGTTGGTGAGTTGGCCAAGGTGAGTTGGCTGAAGTGAGTTGGCCAAGGTGAGTTGGTGAATTGGCCAAGGTGAGTTGGCTGAAGTGAGTTGGCCAAGGCGAGTTGGCCAAGGTGAGTTGGTGAGTTGGCCAAGGTGAGTTGGCTGAAGTGAGTTGGCCAAGGTGAGTTGGTGAATTGGCCAAGGTGAGTTGGCTGAAGTGAGTTGGCCAAGGTGAGTTGGCCAAGGTGAGTTGGTGAGTTGGCCAAGGCGAGTTGGTGAGTTGGCCAAGGTGAGTTGGCTGAGGTGAGTTGCCAAAGGGAGTTGGCCAAGGTGAGTTGGTGAGTTGGCCAAAGTGAGTTGGCTGAAGTGAGTTGGTCAAGGTGAGTTGGCTGAGGTGAGTTGGCCGAAGTGACTATGGAGATTCTCAGTCCTCCAGGTCATGGTTGTACCGAAGGTTTGATGGTTGACGTGGTGTCCCAGAGAAGGACATCCCCCCCCTTCCCCTCTCCCTGGTTCCCCGTGGAATAAGCACGAAAGAGAAGATCTCCTACCTCGGGTGGTGTGGCCTTCAGTTCTGTCCTCCACAGCCAGGTCTTCGTGGGGAACAAAAGGGAAAGAGGAGACAAAGAGTTGATGGTCATCAAATGAGCTTAGGATGCTACCTCTGATTAAACCCTCAAGAAGTAGATTATTTTAAAGAAAGGACAGCCACAAAGAACGAAGATTTCAAAAGGCACCAGCACGGTAGGAGCATAGCTGCTAAAGGTTATTATTCTATCTCGCTCTCCTCACCATCCATCCATCCATCCATCCACCCACCTATCTAATCTATTCCCCTTTTCCCTTCTTTCCTTCCTTCCTTCTTTTCCTTTTCCTTCCTTCCTTCCACTCTCATCTTTTTTCCTTCCTTCTTCTTTCTCCTTCCTTCCTTCCTTCCTTCCTTCCTTCCTTCCTTCCTTCCTTCCTTCCTTCCTTCCTTCCTTTTTCCCCCTCTTTCCTTTCCTTCTCTTCACTCCCTTCTAGCACTGATGATGTTACCTGGTTGGGTTATGAAATGTTTGCAAGAAAACAATCAAGTTCAGAGACCACCAAGGACCCTGAGCTACATCTACTCTCTTCTATTAGAACCATGTCTTTATGGCTCTTCGGGGGTTCTGCAAAGAGGGGGCCCAGACATTAAGGGGGGGCAAGGTGTCCCAAAGATGGAAGACCATCACGGAAAAGGTTCCACCAGACGTCCTTCTGCGCTGGGACCTTCTCATCACCCAGATGTCGCCAGGCTTAATCCAGAGGACACAACGTCAAAACTCCCCAAGACCTCAGCCTTGTCAAGTTTTGAAAGTAACAACTCCCCCCCCAGGTGGAAGCCAGGTGGCCCTCAATTCAACTTTCATAGTAGCTTCGTTTTCATGGGGGACCTTAGATGCCTGATGCAAGAACATCTAGCAGGAGGAACTGCTCATGATTCAACATCAGACCATATTCTGAGCATCCCATCAGATGAAACTCATCAGATGAACTGAAGAAGCTTCCTGGATGAGAAACGAAATGTTTGCAAAGTTGGGAGGGGGGGTGTGAAACCAAGAAAGTCCAGTTGCCTTTTGGGGAAAAAACCACCTTGGAGACAATCATGACCGGGATGATTGAGAATCTCCATAGACACCAGATGAAACCTATGGAGCTACCACAGCCGAAGCGGTGGTCCCCTTCATGCGATGGGGCTACAACCTGGCGTAGCCTTCTCCCCATTCTTCTAGACCAGGGCTCTTCAAACTTGGTGACTTCAACTCCCAGAATTCCCCAGCCAGGGGAGTTGGGAATTGAAGTCCACAAGTCTTAAAGTCGCCGAGTTTGGAGATCCTTGGTCTAGACCCACTTTTCTCAACTTGATGTCCTCCACTGGTCTGAAGATCTGGCTTTCTGAAGGTGTCCTCCACAGCCAGCAGCCTTGGGGATGTTGCTACGGGTTCTCCTAACCCAGGGGCACAATAAATACTCACCGATACAAACCAGTTGGGGTGGACTCCATCTATACTCTCTGGTTATTGCGTCTTGCTCACAAACAATGAGGCTGGACGTGCCAGCTTTCCTTTTGAAGTTCTCCAGGCAGGCGTATCGCAATTTGTTGCCGTGGCTGTTCTCATAGACAATGCGTGCATTGGCCACCTGTTTGGGGACGCCACATTTACCTGCGTAACACACAAATTTGGGTGAGCTCACCCCAAAAGGCATAAGGGGACATCGTCTTAACGCAGAGCAAATTTGATTCTTTGATTTATTTTCATGGATCTGTTCTTATTTCTTTATGGTCTTTGATTACTTTATTTCATCTGTTTATTATTATTTGTTATATATTAATTTTCCTTCCTTTATCTATTCTTTCCGATTGTATTTATTTTCATTATTTCATCGATGTATTCCTGTTTTGTTGTTTCATATTATTTTACTCATCTTTTATTCTTTTTGATTATTTTCATTATTTCATCTGTTTATTTGTTACATATTAATTTTCCTTTATCTATTCCCTCTTATTGTATTTTATTATTTTCATTATTTCATATATTTCTATTTATTGTTATGTCATTGCTTTTCTTTTATCTTTTATTCTTTTTGATTTTCATATCCTGTTTCTTGTTACTGTTTGTTTATATTAATTTTCCTTTATCTATTCTTTTTTATGATTTTCGTTATTTCATCTATTTCCCACCACTTATTGTGTTAATTTTTTTTTCTTTTCTCTGATTATTTTCATTATTTCATCAAGATATTACTTTATCCCTTTCTTTTATACTTTTTGATTGTTTTCATGATTTCATCAGTTATTATTTATTATTATATATTAGCTGTCCTTTATCTATTCTTTTTATTGTATTTTATGATTTTCATTATTTCATCTATTTCCTACTCTTTGTTGTTACGTTATTTGTTTTATCTTTTATTCTTTTTTCATTGTTTTCATGATTTCATCAATGTATTCCTGTTTCTTGTTTTATATTATTTGTTTTTATTTAGCTCATCTGATCGGATTTCCTCTCTGGCCTGCCTGGCTGATGCCCAGGCAGCTTCTGCAGCTTGAGAGATTTGAACTTAATCTCCCCATAGCTAGTCCAGCACCTTGGATTATATAAACCTATTTTAAGGTGGAATAACAAAGTTGGAAGGGACCTTGGAGGTCTTCTAGTCCAACCCTGTGCTCAGGCAGGTAACCCTATACCAGGGGTAGGCAACCTTGGCTCTTTTATGACATGTGGACTTCAACTCCCAGAATTCCTGAGCCAGCATGGAGGAACGATGGCCCCCTTCATGACTTGGGGACTTCAACTCCCAGAATTCCTGAGCCAGCATGGGGGAACTATGGCCCCTTCATGACTTGTGGACTTCAACTCCCAGAATTCCTGAGCCAGCATGGCTCAGCTTGGAAACCTCTCCCTTTTCCCTCAGCATGGCTGGCTCAGGAATTCTGGGAGTTGAAGTCCAGGAGTCCTAAAAGAGCCAATGTTGCCTACCCCAGCCCTATACCATTTCAGACAAATGGCTGTCCAGTCTCTTCTTAAAAACTTCCAATGTTGGAGCACCCACTGATTGATTATTTTAATTGTTAGGAACTTTCTCCTTAGTTTTAGGTTGCTTCTCTCCTTGAGTTGCTTCTTGTCCTGCCTTCAGGGGCTTTGGAGGATAGGATAGGATAGGGTAGGATAACAGAGTTGGAAGGGATCTTGGAGGTCTTCTAGTCCAACCCCCTGCTCAGGCAGGAAACCCTATACCATTTCAGACAAATGGCTGTCCAATCTCTTCTTAAAAACCTCCAGTATTGGAGCATTCACAGATTCTGGAGGCAGGTTGTTCCACTGGTGAATTGTTCCAACTGTCAGGAAATATATCCTTAGTTCTACGTTGCTTCTCTCCTTGGTTAGTTTCCATCCGTTGCTTCTTGTCCTGCCTTCAGGTGCTTTGGAGAATAGCTTGACTGCCTCTTCTTTGGGGCAGCCCCTGAGATATTGGAAGGCTGCTATCATGTCACCCCTGGTCCTTCTCTTCATTAAACTGGACCTACCCAATTCCAGCAACCGTTCCTTATATGTTTTAGCCTCCAGCCCCCTGATCATCCTTGTTGCTCTTCTCTGCCCTCCTTCTGAAAGGCTTTTCTTTTTTTGTGTGTGCTTCCTGTTTCACAACTATGGAGATTGCAATTGCTTGATTTCCAGCAATGGTGGTCAGCTAAGGAAGGAAGTTTCTTCAAGGGACAGGGAAGAAGCCTCACCAAAAGGGCACCTCAGGGCAAGCGGGCGAAAACCACGCTTGCAAGTTCTGTGTGATCTTGCAATCACAAGTTCTCCACCACTTCCTCCTGGTAGCACTTCGGGTGAGAAGAGTTCTCGTTCAGAGAATCAGGTCTCCTTCCTTCCTCCTGACTCTGAAAACAGATCCTTAAAGCCAGGGGTCTTCAAACTTGGCCCTTTGATGACTTGTGGACTTCAACTCCCAGAATTCCTCAGCCAGCCTCCATTTTGTTTGTTAGATTTAAGACGGGTCTTCAAACTTGGCCCTTTGATGACTTGTGGACTTCAACTCCCAGAATTCCTCAGCCAGCCTCCATTTTGTTTGTTAGATTTAAGACAGGGGTCTTCAAACTTGGCCCTTTTATGACTGGTGGACTTCAACTCCCAGAATTCCTCAGCCAGCCTCCATTTTGTTTGTTAGATTTAAGACAGGGGTCTTCAAACATGGCCCTTTGATGACTTGTGGACTTCAACTCCCAGAATTCCTCAGCCAGCACGCCTGGCTGAGGAATTCTGGCAGTTGAAGTCCACCAGTCATAAAAGGGCCAAGTTTGAAGACCCCTGCCTTAAAGGGACCCTCCCTCATCTCACGTTTTGGTCCAGCTGAGAAATGGAAACACCACTGCATTGTATTGCTTAAAGGGCCAGTGTGACTATCTGCAATCTGAACCCTGCAACAGTGAAATTGCAAAATAGAATTTCCTTGTAAAAAAAAAACAAAATCTTTCTTCCTGTGGCTGCTCCATCACTGGAGGTTTTTAAGAAGAGACTGGACAGCCACTTGTCTGAAATGGCAATAGGATTTCCTGCTTGAGCAGGGGGCTGGACTAGAAGACCTCCAAGGTCCCTTCCACCTCGGTTATTCTGCTATTCTTTTTCTCTTTCTTTCTTTCTTTCTTTCTTTCTTTCTTTCTTTCTTTCTTTCTTTCTTTCTTTCTTTCTTTCTTTCTTTCTTTCTTTCTTTCTTTCTTTCTTTCTTTCCTTCCTTCCCTCCCTCCCATCTTTCTCCATCACTGGAGGTTTTTAAGAAGAGACTGGACAGCCACTTGTCTGAAATGGCAATAGGATTTCCTGCTTGAGCAGGGGGCTGGACTAGAAGACCTCCAAGGTCCCTTCCACCTCGGTTATTCTTTCTTTCTTTCTTTCTTTCTTTCTTTCTTTCTTTCTTTCTTTCTTTCTTTCTTTCTTTTTCTTTCTTTCTTTCTTTCTTTCTTTCTTTCTTTCTTTCTTTCTTTCTTTCTTTCTTTCTTTCTTTCTTTCTTTCCTTCCTTCCTTCCTTCCTTCCTTCCCTCCCTCCCTCCCATCTTTCTCCATCACTGGAAGTTTTTAAGAAGAGACTGGACAGCCATTTGTCTGAAATAGTATAGGGTTTTCCTGCATGAGAAGGGGGCTGGACTAGAAGACCACCAAGGTCCCTTCCAGCTCTGTTATTCTGCTTGAGCCACGAATCAAGAAATAAATTCAACCTAAGCAGAAGTCTTCCCTTCCTATCTTTCCAAGAACTGCAGGTAGTCCTCAACGTACGACCCCAATTGAGCCCAACATTTCTTTCGCTAAGCGAGACAGTTGTTAAGCGAGTTTTGAGTTTTACGAACTTTTCCCCCCACCGTCGCTAAGCAAATCACTGCAGTTGTGAAGTTAGTAACGCGGTTTGTAAAGTGAATCGGGCTTCTCCCATTGACTATTCCCCCGGGGGACGCTGCAACCGTCGCAAGTACATGCCAGTTGCCAAGTGTCAGAATTTTGACTTTGTTGTGACCACGGAGAGAGTGCAACGGTCGTTAAGGGTGAAAACCGGCCCTAAGTCACTTTTTTCCAGTGCCGTCGTAACTTTGAAAGGTCACTAAACGAACGGTTGTAACTGGAGGACCGCCTGTATTTGACCACAGAGTGGGCTCAGCTCCTTATTCCCCCAGCAGCCGGCCGAAGCCTGGCACCAAACGCACACCAGGCCCCCTGCAACTGATGCCTTGCCTGATCCCTTGCCTCCCCACAATAGGCCTACACAGGTCTCTTAGATAGAAGTTGCCGGGTGGACCTGTCAAATGTGGAGAGCTGAGTTAATAATCAGCTCCGTGAGCTTCCTTGCAGATTCCACCAGTGGTGCACACCCAGCTTCTGTGGATATCTAATGACTCAGAGTATTAGGCCGACTCGGAAGATGGGCTGGTTCCACGGAAATCACGGTCCCTTTCCATCAAAGCTGCTCTGCAAAATTTATTTCCTTTTTTTCTCCTTCAATAAAGGAAATTTTAAAATATACAAATATATAATAGCTATATGTTTAGCTTAGAAATAATTAGAAATAACTTAAGCTAGTGTAAAATGGTTTAAAAACGTAAAGTTATATTCGTTTATAAAATATCTATGTGAAATAGAATAAGAGATAACGAATTTAATTGAGAAATATAAAGTGGATATTTGGAGTAATATGGTCTGAATTATATGGATACCCGAATTGTATACTATATGTCTATGTAATGCCAATCGGAATATGTTAATAGTTAATTAAGCTCGAAATGGGTGGAAATATTATCAATAGTTTTTTTTTGTTTTTGTTTTTTTCTTTGATTGATAAAATAGAGGGAAATTTTAAAGAAGTAATCTAAATTGTTTATGTATGATTATATGTTTTATTTTGTTTTATGGAGTGCCCTATCTCCACGATGAGTCCTAAGCACTTGGCTGTAAAATTAAAAAAATTCAATAAAACTTGTTATATATATATAAAAAAATAAAGGAACATTATGTGTGGTTCAAGGTGGAAGTCCCTGGTGCTCTCTGAGGTTGGTGGTTTTCTTGCAGACGTTTCATGACCCAACTAGGGAACGTCATCAGGGCTAGAAGGGAGTGAGGGAAGTGGAGGAGGAGGAGGAGGAGGAGGAGGTGGAGGTGGAGGAGGAGGAGGAGGACTGTGGGATCCTTGGTGCTCTCTGAGCTTGGCTGTTTTCTTGCAGACATTTCATGACCCAACTAGGGAACGTCACCAGGGCTAGAAGGAAGGGGGGTTTGTGGAGAGGAGGAGGAGGACTGTGAGGGCCCTTGGTGCTCTCTGAGCTTGGTGGTTTTCTTGCAGACAGCCTTCAGTCAGCCGCGCGAGCGAGTGACGGAAATCAAGGAAAAGTAACAATCAAAGAAGAGCAACTAGGATGATCCAAGGCATGGAGACCAAAACGTACGAAGAACGGCTGGGGGACTTGGGTTTGGCTAGCCGCTAGTCTAAAGAAAAGAAGAAATAGGGGAGACATGATAGCAGCATTCCAGTATCTGAGGGGCTGCCACAAAGAAGAGGGGGGTCACGTTATTCTCCAAAGCACCAGAGGGAAGGACGAGAAACAATGGTTGGAAACTGATCAAGGAGAGAAGCAACCTGGAATTAAGGAGAAACTTCCTGACAGTGAGGACAATCAACCAGTGGAACAGCTTTGCCTCCAGAAATCGTGGGCGCTCCATCACAGGAGATTTTTAAGGAGAGGCTAGACAGTCACTTGTCTGAGAGGGTATAGGTTCTCCTGCTTGAGGAGGGGGCTGGACTAGAAGGCCTCCAGGGTCCCTTCCAGCTCTATTCTATTCAACACTTGAAGGGAGGAAGTACATAGATATGTAGCTGGCTGGCAATCTTTACTCGGTTTCCTTCAAATCATGTGTCCTTTGAGGAAAGCGGAAAAAAAAAATCCCTTTATGTATTTGCAAGAACCGGGTGGGGAAGGCAGAGGAGAGAAAGTTTTTCTTCCTTTTTTCAATGAAATGATTTCATTTCAGGGAAAAGGAAAGTAAAACATTGCTCTAGATGGGGAAATCACATCATGCACCGGTGGATTCAATCGCCAGATCATTGTGCCGGCTGTTGGCAGTTGGGGGAGAGGATCTGGAGAGTACCTGGGCTGGAAATAGGGGGGTGGGAGGGGGATATGGGGGGGAGGAAGAGGACACAGGCTTTGGAAGCCGGTGGGAAATTCCCACTCCCGATGGGGGTGGATGAGGACGTCCAAATTTGTTCAGCTGAAGGGGGGGGGGCAGTTGACACTTTGGAAAAAGTGCAGAGACGAGCAACTAGGATGATTAAAGGCCTGGAGACCAAAACATACGAAGGACAGTTGCAGGGACTGGGCATGGCCAGTCTAGAGAAAAAAAAGGACTGGGGGGCGGACATGATAGCAGTCTTCCAGTATTTGAGGGGCTGCCACAAAGAGGAGGGGGTCCAGCTATTCTCCAAAGCACCAGAAGGCAGGACGAGAAGCAAGGGATGAAAACTCATCAAGGAGAGAAGCAACCTGGAACGAAGGAGAAACTTCCTAACAGTGAGGACAATTAATCAGTGGAACGGCTTTGCCTCCAGAAGTCGTGGGTGCTTCATCACTGGGGGGTTTCAAAGAAGAGACTGGAGAGCCATTTGTCTGAGACGGTCTAGGGCAGGGGTCTAGGGTGGGCCAGTTGCATCAGGCAGAGGCTGCGCCCACCCCCGCTCTGCCAATGCAAAAGAAGTCGCGACACGTCACACCACGTCACATGACGTGGCGAGTTTGACACCCGTGGTATAGGCTCTCCTGCTTGAGCAGGGGGCTGGACTAGAAGGCCTCCAAGATCCCTTCCAGCTCTATTCTGATTGATAAGTTTGGAGAGTCCTGGTTTAGAAGAACAGGAAGAAGGCTTCGGCTGTGGTAGCTCCTTACGTTTCATCTGATGTCTATGGAGATTCTCAATCCATCACGGTCGTCTGCGAGGTGCTTTTTCCAAAAGGCAAGTCTACTTTCTTGGGGGTCTTTTTCCCCCCCTTCGGAAGCGTTTCGCTTCTAATCCAAGAAGCTTCTTCAGTTTGTCTGATGAGCTTCATCTGAACAGATACTCGGAACGTGGTTTGACGTTGAATCATGAGGGGCTCAACCTCTTCTTCAAAGCACCAGAAGGCAGGACGAGAAGCAACGGATGGAAACTCACCAAGGAGAGAAGCAACCTGGAATTAAGGAGAAACTTCCTGACAGTGAGGACAATTAACCAGTGGAACAACCTGCCTCCAGAAGTTCTGGGTGCTCCAACACTGGAGGTTTTTAAGAAGAGGCTGGACAGCCATTTGTCTGAAATGGTATAGGGCAGGGGTAGGCAACCTTGGCTCTTTTATGACTCATGGACTTCAACTCCCAGAATTCCTGAGCCAGCCTGGCTCAGCTTGGAAACCTCTCCCTTTCCCCTCAGCATGGCTGGCTCAGGAATTCTGGGAGTTGAAGTCCACAAGTCATAAAAGAGCCAAGGTTGCCTACCCCTGGTATAGGGTCTCCTGCCTGAGCAGGGGGCTGGACTAGAAGACCTCCAAGGTCCCTTCCACCTCCATTCTGATTGATTGGCTACAGCTGCTCTCCAGACGTGGGTGGCACCATTAGGATATTTGTGCGGGGGGGAGAGCTCAGCAGTTGAAAGAGGTGATTTGGGGGCCCCCAAACCTCTCCAGGATCACAGCACACATTTGGCCCATTCAGCCTCTCTCTTTCCTCAATACATACAGGTAGTCCTCAACTTATAACCGTTTGTTTAGTGACCGTTTGAAGTTACAGCTGCACTGAAAAAAGGGACTTATGTCTGTTTTTCACACTTACGGCCGTTTTTAGCATCCCTATCAAAATTCGGACACTTGGCAACTGACTCGTACTTATGACGGTCGCAGCGTCCCTGAGGGGGTCACGCGATCCCCTTTCGTGACCTTCTGACAAGCAAAGTCAATGGGGAATCCGGATTCATTTAACGGCCATGTTACTAATTTAACGACCGCAGTGATTCATTTAACAAATGTGGCCAGAAAGGTCGTAAAACGGGGCAAAACTTACTTAACCACTGCCTCACTTAGCAAAGAAAATTGTGTGCTCAGTTCTGGTCCTAAGTCACGGACTACCTGTAAAAGGGACCCCAAATTGGATACCCCCAAGAAATTGGGGGGGCACATGTCCCAGCCTGGCCCTCTCTGTCCCCAATTACAGACACGTTTGCATACATACAAAGACAAAGTCACTATGACTAAATGCGCCGTTTCTGCCGATTCCGAAACATGCTCAAAAGCAAAAATATGTTCTCACACACACACACACACACACACACACACACACAGAGAGAGAGAGAGAGAGAGAGGGGACACTTCTAACTGCCAAGTTTCTAAGTAGAATACTCAAGGAATTAGCATCTGTATAAATGACTTCATTTCCTTTACAAACTGCCAATTTTGCAGACAGGCGTCAGATCCTGGAAGGTTTAATTCTTAAATATTTTGATGCTTAGCCCTTCAAATATTGGAAGACAGTCTCGTTGTCAGGAAATGTCTCCTTAGTTCCAGGTTGCTTCTTTCCTTGGTGAGTTTCCATCCGTTGCTTCCTATCCTGCCTTCAGGGGCTTTGGAGAATAGAATAGAATAGAATAGAATAGAATAGAATAGAATAGAATAGAATAGAATAGAATAGAATAGAATAGAATAGAAGCTGGAAGGGGCCTTGGAGGTCTTCTAGTCCAACCCCCTGCTCAAGCAGGAAACCCTATACCATCTCAGACATATGACTGTCCAGTCTCTTCTTAAAAACTTCCAGTGATGGAGCACCCACAATTTCTGGTGGCAAGCTGTTCCACTGGTTAATTGTCCTCACTGTCAGGACGTTTCTCCTTAATTCCAGATTGCTCCTCTCTTTGGTCAGTTTCCAACCATTGTTTCTCGTCCTGCCCTCCGGTTCTTTGGAGAATAATTTGACCCCCTCTTCTTTGGGGCAGCCCCTCAAATACTGGATCATGTCCCCCCCCCAGTCCTTCTCTTCTCTAGACTAGCCTAACCCTATTCCTGCAACCGTTCTTCATCTGTTTTAGCCTAATTATCCCCCAATCATCTTTGTTGCTCTTCTCTGCACTTTTTCTAGACTCTCAACGTGTTTTTTATATCGTGGTGACCAAAATTGGATGCAGGATTCCCAGTGTGGTCTTCCCAAGGCCTTATCCAGCAGTACTAACACTTCAAGCGTGGTCTTTAACTGCCATAAAGCCCCCGAATTTTGATCATGTAATTGCAGGCAGGCTGCAAAAGATCGCAAGTGCAAGAACGGTTATTAAGTCATTTTTCCCCCCGCAGGACTGTACTAAACGAATGGCTGTAAATCCAGGCCGTCTGTGCTACTTTAATTGCACAAGGAGTGGAATTAACCAAAATTATAACCTTTCGGCCTTTCATTGTTAATTGGACGCTTACAAATAATTAAGGTTTGCAAAGCTCAGGGCCCTAGAGAAAATGAAAACAACCACAATTACAGGACGCTCTAAAAATAAAAACCTCTCTTGAGTCTTCCTGAAACTGTACACGAATTGGTTTACCATTTCATGGAAAGAATGCAAAATAAAATAAAATAAATAAAATAAAATAAAATAAAATAAAATAAAATAAAATAAAATAAAATAAAATAAAATAAAATAAAATAAAATAAAATAAAATAAAATAAAATAAAATAAAATAAATAAAATAAAATAAAATAAAATAAAATAAAATAAAATAAAAAAATAAATAAAATAAATAAATAAATAAATAAATAAAATAAAATAATAAAATAAATAAAATAAAATAAAATAAATAAAATAATAAAATAAAATAAAATAAAATAAATAAAATAAAATAATAAAATAAAATAAATAAAATAAAATAATAAAATAAAATAAAATAAAATAATATAATATAAAATAAAATAATATAAAATATAATAAAATAAATAAAATAAAATAATAAAATAAAATAATAAAAATAAAATAAAATAAAATAAAATAATAAAATAAAATAAATAAAATAAAATAATAAAATTAAAATAAAATAAAATAAAATAAAATAAAATAATAAAATAAAATAAAATAAAAAAATAAAATAAAATAAAATAAAATAATCTTTTCTCTTATCGCTTTTACAGATTGTTGATGCTGGGAGGGGGGATGTGGATGAGAGTCCAGCTAGTCATAACAACAATAACTCAGCCGTGGGAAGAGCTGATAAAAGATTTGGCGGGCTGGAGAGCTGGGGAGAAAGCCAGTGCTTCAAACTAATTAGGAAATGTGATTTATGACTGTTAATTAGAGGAGGGAATTGTGCTTTACTACTTTGTGCCAAGGGGAGGGGAATTCAGTTTTTGGCTTTAACTATTTAGTGCCGATACTTTGTTTCTCGAATAAAATATTCTTTAAGGTAAACAATGCCTCAAAGTTCTTTTGAAGAGTTTCATCTGACACTCAGCTTCTGCACACCACACAGGGTCATATAGTAGCCAGCCACCACCTTCCCTATGGTTTGTAAAAGTTTAGCCGATCCTATACAGGCAGTCCTCGACTTACGAGCCCAAATTTTCTGCTGCTAAGCGAGACATTGGATAAGTGAAGTTTGCCCCATTTTGTGACCTTCTTATTAAAAGAACCGCTGCAGCTAATATGTTACCCATTGCTTATCAGATCGTCGCCAAAGGGGACACTGCGACCGTCGTAAATAGGAGTCAGTTGCCAGGCGTCTGAACTTTGATCCCATGATTGTGGGGGATACCGCAACGGTCGTAAGTGTGTAAAGGCCAGTTTTTTTCAGTGCCACTGTAACTATGAACAGTCACTAATATTAAATTAGATTAGATTAATAATAATAATAAAGTTGGAAGGGACCCTGGAGGTCATCTAGTCCAACCCCCTGCTCAGGCAGGAAACCCTATACCATTTCGGATAAATGGCTGTCCAGTCTCTTCTTAAAAACCTCCAGTGTTGGAGCATTCACCGCTTCTGGAGGCAGGTTGTTCCACTGGTTAATTGTTCTAACTGGCAGGAAGTAGATTAGATTAGATTAGATTAGATTAGATTAGATTAGATTAGATTAGATTAGATTAGATTAGATTAGATTAGATTAGATTACCTTTATTGTCATTTTTTTCCTGTGGGCACAACGGCACACATTAAAAATGAAGTTTAGTTGCTTGCTCTCAAAGTGTACACATACATAACACACATTTAAAACATGCTCTATACAACATATATATAGACCTACAGCCTGACATGTAAGTAACATATAAACGGACTGTTTTAAGCGGAGGATTTGCTGCATTTGAAAGTTTTCCACAATTGGATTGGAGGGAGATTTTTTTTTAATCCCCCCCCCCCAAAGACTTGGAAAGCAAGAAAACCAACTTCTTTTCCAGCTTTTGACATCTCAGCAGCACCCAGAGTGAAAACATAACAGGAGATATTAATGTTAACAGGGTAATTATATTATTTATGATTTTCTCCCTGCCAAGACCAAGACCAAGGGTCAGCCTGTTCTCTTGCAGGCTGGACTGCTACAAAGAGAAGATTCCAGCCCTTTGCAATTCCAAAGGCTATCGCTCCACAATGCTGATGAAAAAGCCAGGGCTTATTTCTACAATAAGAAATTAGAATTTCTGGTTTGGATGGCCAGGCAGGCTGATTTCAGCAGCTGTGATCCGTTGTTTTTTTTAAAATAAAACTTCCTGTCACTGGTGACTTTAAAATGCCTCCCCAAATTTAAAAGACGAGAATATTATTAGAATATATATTTTACCCTGTTTTTAATTACCCAAGGCACTGAACATACATAATACTGCTTCCTCTTCCTATTTTCCCCACAACAACCCTGTAAGGTGGGCTGGAGAGAGAGAGAGAGAGGGGGGGGGACTGGCCCAAAGTCAGCCAGCAAATTTTCATTCCTGGGCGGGACTAGAACCCACAGCCTCCTGGTGATTGGCCCAAAGCCACTCAGCTGGCTTTTGTGCCTAAGGCAGTACTAGAAATCACCATCTCGTGGTGATTGGCTTAAAGTCACCCAGCCGGTTTTCATGGTTGCTGAGGAATTCTGGGAGTTGAAGTACACACATCTCAAAGCTGCCAAGGTTCAGAAACACAGCGCTAGACTAAGAACAGCTGAACTATAGCCCTGCTGGGCACAAAGTTGGCTGGCAACTTTTGGACGATTCCTCTTTCACAGCAGTGTTAGGAACAAGAAGAGAAAGAAAGAAAGAAAGAAAGAAAGAAAGAAAGAAAGAAAGAAAGAAAGAGAGAGAGAGAAAGAAAGAAAGAAAGAAAGAAAGAGAAAGAAAGAAAGAAAGAAAGAAAGAAAGAAAGAAAGAAAGAAAGAAAGAAAGAAAGAAAGAAAGAAAGAAAGAAAGAAAGAAAGAAAGAAGAGGGGACGGAATGAATGAAGGAGAAAGAGAGAAATGAGAGAAAGAAGATGAGAGGGGAAGGAAGAAAGGAAGGAGGAAGAGAGAAATGACAGAAAGAAGAAGGAAGAAAAAAAGATGAGAGGGGAAGGAAGGGAGGGAGGGAGGAAGGGAGGGAGGGAGGAAGGAAGGGATAAATTAAATACCTTGCTAAGAAAACTGCGGGGACCAATGTTGGCAGGCCCAACAACTGGCAGATACTCAGTTAAAGAAATATACAGATAATAATAATAATAATAATAATAATAATAATAATAATAATAATAATAATAATAATAATAACAACAACAACAATAATAATAATAACAACAACAACAACAACAACAACAACAATAATAACAATAACAATAATAATAAAGTTGGAAGGGACCTTGGAGGTTATCTAGTCCAACCCCCTGCTCAGGCAGGAAACCCTATACCATTTCGGACAAATGGCTGTCTAGTCTCTTCTTAAAAACTTCCAGTGTTGGAGCATTCACAGCTTCTGGAGGCAAGTAGTTCCACTGGTTAATTGTTCTAACTGTCAGGAAGTTTCTCCTTAGTTCTAGGTTGCTTCTCTCCTTGGTTAGTTTCCATCCATTGCTTCTTGTCCTGCCTTCAGGTGCTTTGGAGAATAGCTTGACTCCCTCTTCTTTGGGGCAGCCCCTGAGATACTGGAAAATTGCTATCATGTCACCCCTCGTCCTTCTCTTCATTAAACTAGACATCCCCAGTTCCAGCAACCGTTCCTTATATGTTTTAGCTTCCAGTCCCCTGATCATCTTTGTTGCTCTTCTCTGCACTCTTTCTAGAGTCTTAACATCTTTTTTTCATCGTGGTGACCAAAACTGGATGCAGTATTCCAAGTGTGGCCTTACCAAGGCATTGTAAAGTGGTATTAATACTTCACGTGATCTTGATTCTCTCCCTCTGTTAATGCAGCCCAGCACTGTGTTGGCTTTCTTGGCAGCTGCAGCACACTGCTGGCTCATATTTAAGCTCATATTTACTAGGACTCCGAGATCCCTCTCACAGTTACTACTGTTGAGCAAGGTACCACCTATTATTGTACCTGTGCATTTGGTTTTTCTTGCCTAAATGTAGAACCTTGCTTTTTTCATCATTGAATTTTGTTAGATAGCGCCCAGTGTTCAAGTCTGTCCAGATCCTCCTGTATCTTAAGCCTGTCTTCTGGAGTGTTGGCTATTCCTGCCAGCTTGGTGTCGTCTGGAAATTTGATGAGTTCCCCATCTATCCCCTCGTCCAAATCGTTGATGAAGATGTTGAAGAGCACTGGCCCCAGAACAGAGCCCTGGGGCACCCCACTGCACACTTCCCTCCATGTAGATGTGGTTCCATTGAGGACCACACGCTGAGTACGGCCGGTCAGCCAGCTATGAATCCATCTGGTGGTGATGCTGTCTAACCCACATTTTTCTATCTTATCAAATAGTAGGTTGTGATCTACTTTATCAAATGCCTTACTGAAGTCCAAGTAAATTATATCCACAGCATTCCTCTGATCCACTAATTTTGTCACTTGGTCAAAGAATGCAATAAGATTTGTCTGGCTGATCTGTTTTTGACAATCCCTGTTGCTTTTGTAATGACTTTGTTTGCCTCTAGGATGTTCGCTGATGTCGTTGTTTTGATTATCTTTTACAGAATCCTTCCCAGGTATTGAGGTCAGGTCAGGCTGATAGGTCTGTAGTTTCCTGGGTCCATTTTTCCCCTTTTTGGAAGATGGGGACTACATCAGCTCTTTTCCAGTCCTCCGGTAATTCCCCAGTGCTCCAGGATCTTTGAAAAATATAGTTCAGTGGTTCTGAGATCACATCTGCCAGTTCCTTGAGAACCTTGGGGTGTAATCCATCTGGTCCTGGTGATTTGAATTCGTCTAGGCTGGACAGGTGCTCACTTACCGTTTTCTTGCCTATCTTAACTTGTGTTTCTATTCTGTTTTTATGGCACTATTTTTGATAGGTTGGTCTGTTTTTTCCCTTTGTGTAGATGCAAAAAATAGTTAAATAGTTCTGCTTTCTCCCTGTTGCTTGTCACCTTCTTGCCACTTTCACCCACTAATGGAGCAATCATTTTCTTCACTTTTTTCTTGTTTTTTACATGTTGAAAGAAGCTTTTTTTGTTATTTTTGACTTTGGTCGCAAGCCTTAGTTCATTTTGAGCCTTAGCTTTCCTCACTTCATCTTTGCAGGCTCGGGCTATTTGCTGATATTCTGACTTAGTTATGTGCCCCTTTTTCCACTTTCTATACTTGTCCTTTTTATCTTTCAATTTACCAGAGAGTTCTTTATGCAGCCATGCTGGTTTCTTTTGAGAACTGTTATTTTTCCTCTTTGTTGGTATTGTGCTAGACTGGGCTTTTATTATCTCGCTTTTCAAAATTTCCCAAGCTTCTTGAGTTGTTTTCCCCTTGAGGATTCTCATCCATGGAATCTTTCCCAAGCCCTAAGTTTATTGAAATTAGCTCTCTTAAAATCCAAGACTCTAGTTTGACTGTGTTCTATTGCTTGTGCTTCCATAATGTTGAATTCCAATATTGCATGATCACTTCCTCCCAAGGTTCCTGTGACTTCAACACCTTCTCTTAT
The DNA here is from genome assembly GCA_023970755.1 of Azemiops feae. Taxonomy (NCBI): domain Eukaryota; kingdom Metazoa; phylum Chordata; class Lepidosauria; order Squamata; family Viperidae; genus Azemiops; species Azemiops feae. The sequence goes on from JALGBA010004210.1 coordinate 131,910, forward strand.
TTCATCTCTGTTAGTGAGAATTAGATCCAAAATGGCTAATCCCCTGGTTCCCTTCTCTACTTTTTGGGAGACAAAGTTGTCTGCTAGGTTTGCAAGGAATCTGTTTGATCTTCCACTTGGTGCAGAGTTTGTCTCCCAGTTGATGTCAGGGTAGTTAAAGTCCCCCATTACTATTGTGATGTGCTTCCTACATACCTTAGTTAGCTGACTAGCAAAAAGTTCATCTATTTCCTCTGTTTGGTTGGGTGGCCTAAAGTATACACCTATGGCAATGTCATTCCCCCCCCCTTTTATATTGACCCAAATGCATTCAAGACAGTTTTCATCATTGTTGTGCTCTATTTCTGTAGTGATGTAGTTATTTCTTATATAGAGAGCAACTCCTTCTCCTCTTTTATTTGGTCTGTTTCTTTTAAATAATTTAAATCTCTCTAGGTGTGTGTTCCATATGTGGGTTTCATCCCACCATGTTTCCGTAATGGCAACAATATCATATCTGCCCTCATTAACCTGAATTTCTAGTTCACCCTGTTTGCTGTTCATACTCTGTGCATTGGTGTATAGACATTTGAGTCCTTTATGACTGACCCTGTGTTTACTTTCTACGTAACCTGTGTGGTGCCTAAGTTCCCCTGTTGTCTTACCACCTATTTGGTTAGTGCACTTTGTGTGGCACTCGCTATTAGAAGCTTGATTTTGCTTGACAGCAAGGTTGATATTCTTGTCCACATCCCCGATTGCATCTGATTCCAAAAGGCTCTTTATATTTTGACCTCCATACAGAAGTGGAGAGAGAATTACACTGTAATTCACAGCTAGACACCTGGATCGTCTGGATTAGGGAAGCTAAGGAGAATCAGACCTGCTGGGACTTAGATGGGAGCCCAAATTTGGAAATTAGAAGGGGAAGGGACCCCATCCCTGCCTCCCCCAGTCTCCAAATCGGAAAAGAGACTTTTATCCACACACCAAAGGGAGCTATTGGACCAAAGGCAGGATAGGAGTCAACTTAAGAGAATAAGAGGCTTGGAAGGGCCCTTGGAGGTCTTCTAGCCCAACCCCCTGCTCAAGCAGGAGACCATCTACCATTCCAGACAAGGGGCTGTCCAGTCTCTTCCTTCCTCCTTTCCTTCCTTCCTTCTTTCCTTCCTTCCTCCCTCCCTCCCTCCCTCCCTTCCTAATAGAATCATAGGGATGGAAGGGACCTTGGAGGTCTTCTAGCCCAACCCCCCCGTTCAAGCAAGCAACTCTATATCATTCCAGACAAGT